>OY856411.1:1195422583-1195940686 GCA_963693085.1 Alisma plantago-aquatica | reverse complement strand
CCAAGGACAACTGAGTGTTGTGTGGCTTGTACCTAAGCACCATGTGCAGCTTGTTGAAAATTTTTCCATTCTTTTCCTTTGCTTGCAGTTGTAGACACCACCGCCCTTCATTCTTCAAGACTCGATTAGAGCTCCTTGAAGCCTGCTCTGATACCAATTGAAAAAACCACTAGAGGGGGTGAATAGGGTTTTATGATATTTTAATAATAATTCAACCAAATTAAGCAACCACAAAAAGATTGGACAAGGGGACAAGGATTTAGAGTGGTTCCAACCTTAGCAAATACTAAGGCAGTCAATCCACTACCCGGTTGCTTACCCAACCGGGATTTTGAAAGAATCAAATTTTATTACCTCGCAAGGACTTTACATAAAATTACAATTCTTTCACCAAACCCTTCGAACAACCTTCACCTAGAAGTAGTTGCACCAACTTTGAAGCAGCCTTCTTGAAGTAACTTCAAGCTCCCCCTTGAAGTAGCCTTCCTCTTGAAGTAGCTTCCCGTTGCAACAGCCTTCTTGAAGTAGTCCGAAGTCCACCTTCTCCACCGAGAAGAACCTTCTCCAATCCGCAACCTCCAACCCTAGGAGTAGCAAGGAGAATACAAAAGATACAAAGGAACAAGAAGGAAAAATAGAAATTACAATACCACTTTGCAGCTCAAGGCTTGATTTCCTATATCAAGCGTTTTGATCTCCTAACCAAAGTATATAGCAGTGTAATTGCTGTGTATAGGAGATGCTAGCCTATAGGACACAAAATTGGAGCAAGGAGAAGAATAGCCAATGCAAGTGTTGCTCAATTTCTCAAAACAGATTGCCAATTGTAAGTGTAAGCTCAAGTATAGCACAAGTGTATATGAGTGAGTTTAGGTGTCCTAAGGCATGTCCTATTTATAGGAATGACCTACAAGTACTTAAGGACGTTCTAGACACTTTCTAGGGGGTTCTTAGTGCTCAACTAGCCGTTATGTGTCCACTAATTGTATTTGCAACGGCTAGTTAATTGACCCTGAAAAGTGCAGACAGAACTCTTCTCGGTCGAAGATTTGTCGACCGAGAGTCCTTCTCGGTCGAAGATTTGTCGACCGAGGGACTTCCTGGAGCAAGTGTTTACAACGTTCATTTCCAAATCCCAACCACCTTGTCTGCTGGGTCTAACAGCTAGTAGGGTCTATTCTCGATCGAAGATTTTGTCGACCGAGACTTTCTCGGTCGAAGTTTTTGTCGACCGATATTTTCTCGATCGACGATTTGTCGACCGAGAATATTACTGACTCAATGTATTCATTTACTAAGTGTGTGTATCAATGTGCAATTGTGATACTATCTTGGGGAAAGACCTATCTAATTGTTGTGAGTGGATAGGGAAGATCTAAACGCTTGATTTACATGATATCTAATTACTTGTACATTATATACTTGTACAAGCTTTTACATTTGATTACAATCATGAAAATAAAGCGATTTTATCAAATTATTCTTCCAAGTCTTTGTTATCCACCACCTTATATACTTGTTCCTGAAATACTCAAATAGCACGTTAAAACCACAAGAATGAAATGTTTGTCATTATTAAAACAAAGGGATTAACATAATGTCCAATTTAGCCAACAGGCAACACTTTGGATAGAGGTGTAATCAACTCTAAAATCTTGAGGACTCTACCAAAGAGATGGGAGTCAAAGGTGACCTCCATTAAAGAAGTGAGGAGTCTTGGTGACATCCCAACCGAAGAGCTCATTGGAAACCTCCAAGCTCATGAGCCAAGTCTTGATAAGTAAGAAGAATAATCCAAGCAAGAAGAGAAGGAGGCCAAGAAGGTCAAAGATAGTACTTTCAAAGCATAGGTGGAGGTTGTCATCCTTCAACAAAAACTTACTTGCTGGACATCTCCCTCCACCTCAAGTGAAGATAATGGCCCTAATGAGCATGAAGCCAACTATACCAAGGGAAAGCACTTCAAGGGAAAGTAATCCTCCTCCTCTACTCCTATATGCTACAAGTGTGGATAAAAAGGACACTACAAGAGTGAATGTCTCAAGTCAAGAAAGTCACACCACAAGGGCAGCTCCAAGAAGGAGGAAGAGTACAAGAAGGAGAGCAAGTACAATAGGAAGGATAAGAAGGAGAAAAGACACAAGAATACAACTCATGCAACTTGCGAGGAATCATTCTCAAGTGGCTCTAGCTCCAAAGAAGATGGAGAGTGCCACCTTGCACTCATGGCCTCTACTAGTGAAGAAAGTGGTGAGGTGAGGTAAGTGAGGTAATATTGCATGAGTCATCTAAGAAAACTCTTATTGATATGTTTGTTTCTACCCATTCTTCTTTTTCTAAATGTAAATCTAAAAGAAAAAAGGTTAGGAAAAATTATTGATGATTTGTATGCTAAACTTGAAATTCTTGAGCTTCATGAGAAAAATCTTCTTGAGAGCATTGATAACTTTTAAGGCCAATATCTTAATCTTGAGCTCCAATACAATAGAGTTGAAGTAGAGAATTGTGTTTACCTTAAGAACATTGAAACTCTTAAGGAAGAAAACCAAAAGTGCCTAAATGAGATTGAAACTCTTAAAATTGAAAATTCTGAATTTAAGCTTATTGTTGATGCTTGTAGGGATGAGAGGGGTGTTTATCTTAAGGAAATTCAAGTGATTAAATCTGAAAATTCTAGGTTGCTTGGTCAAGTTAATGATTTATCTCCTAGACCTATCTTTCTAGTAATGATATTGCTTCTATTTCTCTTGAGAAATATTCTTATTTGACTAAAGCCCTTTGTTTAGAAGCCGACCTTGTTCATGTTAGAGATGATATTGCTAGTTTTTCTTCTATTATCATATCTCTTAATGATGAAAATCATAGACTTAGAGGCTCTCTACAAAAATTCCTCAAAGGGGAAAACTCCCTTAATGAAATCTTTGATCATTCTACCAAACAAAGTGATACTAGTGGTTTGAGACTTGTAGGGGGAGCACCTAAGGGCAAGAACAAAGCCAATGGTAAGAAAAAGAGTTAGGAGACCACCTTTTTTGTTGGAGAGTCTTCCGACACTAAGAACCATATAATTTGTTCTCATTGCAAGTGTGATGATAATTACTCTACTTATTGTCCTTACAAGCCTAAGGGGACCAACCTAAATATGAAATGAGTCCCCAAGCTAACTCCATATCCCAAAGTTTGAGTTGGGAACTGACACTCTCATTTCTTGCAGGAAAAGGTAGATGGATTGTTGATAGTGGCTGCACTAAGCATATGACATGTGATATAAGCCATTTCAACAACTTTATCAAAAAGAAAGTAGGTTCGGTTACATTTGGGGACAATAAGAAAGGTAAGGCCAAAGGTGATGGTGATGTAGGTGAATCCTTGTGTATCAAGAATGTACTTTTTGTGGATGGCGTACATCACAATTTAATTAGTGTAAGTCAACTATGTGATAATGGTTACCTTATGCTATTTACTTCATTTGAATGCCTAATTCTAGATTCCCTCACCTGTCAAGTCATATATAAGGGAACTAGAAGTGGTAATCTTTACGTAATTGTGCTCAACTCTATTAAGCATGTTGTTGGTAGATGCCTAGTAGTCAATTCGAATGACATTTCTCTTTGGCATCGTCGGCTTGGTCATGTAAATATGCATCAGTTGAGAAAAAAGGACTTGGAAAAAGGACTTCCCAAAATGGATTTTGAAAAGGATGAGGAATGCCAACCTTGTACCCAAGGAAAGCAAACTAAGTCCTCCTTCAAATCCAAAGGAGTCCTTAGTACCAAGAGATCTCTTGAACTTCTTCAAATTGATCTATTTGGACCAATGAGAACTCAATCGCTTCATGGTTCCAAGTATTGCCTTGTTATTGTTGATGATTTCTCTAGATATACGTGGACCTTCTTTCTCATTTACAAGAGTGATATGCTTGATGTTTTCTAGAGTTTTTGTAAACCAATTGAGAATGAAACCTCTTTCCGAATCATTTCCATCCATAGTGATATGGGGGAGAATTTGAAAATGATATTTTTGAATGTTTTTGTCAAGAATCTAGCTATGCACATAACTTCCCTTCACCTCAAACACCTCAAAAAATAGGGTTGTATAAAGGAAGAATAGGTCACTACAGGAGATGTCTAGGACCATGCTTTTAGAGTATGACACTCCAAAGAAGTTTTGGGTCGAAGCCGTCAATACCTCATGTTTTGTGCAAATTTGGGTTTTTACACATCCTTCTTTAATGAAAACCCCCTATGAGCTATGGCGCGGTAGGAAGCCTTCCATCAAGTATTTTTCATGTTTTCATATGTCCTTGTTTTGTTTTGAATATGAAATATTCTCTTGACAAGTTTGATCTGAAATTTTATAAGGCTTTCTTTCTTGGCTATAGCACTACTAGCAAGGCTTATAGAGTGTTTAATATTGATCTTGTTAAAGTAGAAGAATCTATAAATGTTAAGTTTATTGAGACTAACCCCTCTATTCCTAAAGATATTATTCCAAATGATGATGTTGCATGTGAGTTAATTCCTATTCTAAAAGAACTCAACATCACCCAAAAGGGAAAAGAGGTGGTCACCCAAGAGGAAGAGAAAGATGAAGAGAAAAATGATCCAACTCCCCAATTTACAGAGAATCATCCAAAAGAGCTGATTTTAGGTGATCCTTTTGACAGAGTGAAGACGCGGGCTGTATTCAGCAAAGAACAAGCCAACAACGCCTTCTTCTCACAACTCAAGCCAAAGAACGTCAAGGAAGCTCTTGGGGATGATGAATGGATCCTAGCTATGCAAGAAGAATTGGAGCAATTTGAAAAGAACAAAGTATGGAACCTAGTGCCCAAGCCAAGTGATAGAAAGATCATTGGCACCAAATGGTCTACCGCTACAAGCTAGATGAAAGTGGCAAAGTGGTAAGGAACAAAACAAGGTTAGTGGCTCAAGGCTACAATCAACATGAAGGTATAGATTTTGATGAAACAAATGAAACTGTAGCTAGACTTGAGTCCATTCATATGTTGCTTGCTTTTACTAGTTATAAAAACTTTCAAATGGATGTTAAAAATGTGTTTTTGAATGTTATAATTGAGGAGGAAGTGTATGTTGCACAACCCCTGGCTTTGAACATGATAGTTTACCTAACCATGTTTATTTGTTGCAAAAAACTCGCTATAGACTCAAACAAGAACCTCGAGCTTGGTATGAGAAATTAAAGAACTTTTTGTTAAATCATGGGTATATCATGGGCAAAGTAGACTCTACCTTATTTCTAAAGCACACTTCTAACAATTTCCTTATCATTCAAATATATGTTGATGATATCATTTTTGGCGGAACTAACCTTGGTCTTCGTAAATAATTTAGTGATTATAAAGAGTGAATTTGAGATGAGTATGATGGGTGAGCTCACATTCTTCCTAGGCTTTCAAATCAAACAAACTAAAGATGAGAACTTCATCAACCAAGGCAAGTACACAAGTGAGCTACTTAAGCTCTTTGGGATGGAGAACACCAAGCTGATGGACACACCCATGTTAAAACCCGCCAAACTTGATAAAGATGAAGAAGGTAAGAAGATAGATGAGAATCTCTATAGAGGTATGATTGGAAGTTTAATTTACTTAACTGCCTCTAGACCTGATATAATGTTTAGTGTTGGCTTGTGTGATCGCTTTCAATCAAATCCTAAGAAATCACATCTTGTAGTTGTTAAGAGGATTTTAAGGTACTTAGCCAAAACTCCATATTTTGGTCTATGGTATCCCAAGTCAAGAGACTTTACTCTTACGGCTTATAGTGATGTGGATTATGTAGGATGCTTGATTGATAGAAAGTGCACAAGTGGCACTTGTTTTCTCCTAGGACCATGCTTGGTGTCTTGGTTTTCCAAGAAATAGAGCATAGTGGAATTATCAGCTAGTGAGGCTGAATACATTGCAGCTGGGAGTTATTGTGCCTAGGTCCTATGGATGAAGCAAATGCTCCAAGATTTTAACATTCATTTTGATGCTTCTCCTATCTATTGTGATAATAATAGTGCAATTAACTTGTCATATGATCCCATCTTGCATAGTAGAGCTAAGAATATAGAGGTTCATCATCATTTTGTTCATGATCACATTGCCAAAAAAGATATCTATATCACGCATGTGGACATGGAAAATCAATTGGCAGACATTTTCACTAAACCACTAGCTAGAGAGCAATTTAACTTTATTCGATTTAAATTGCTCATAACTACTTTGAATGAATCTGATATGCCTTCTAGATATTTGTTATCTATCCTATATGCTTTACCTATGTTTTGATAACCATTGCTTGCTAATATGCTAAAAATCTACTTTCATGTTCAGTTTGCCTTGTTTTTCTTTTATTTTTGGGTATTTTTCTCAAACGCTTGTTTTATTAAAAAATAGTACCCAATGATGAGTGATATGTGTCTAAGTATGTTTAAAATGCAAAATGGACTTGAAAAATAAATTTAATTAACACTCAAATGGCTAGAAACTAGAATTTCTAATGTTGGTTCAGTTGGACCATCAGTTGAGTTTCTAACTCGACCGATCAGAGGTCGAGAGCTTTTTTAAAGAGCCCATCGGTCGAGTTCTCGAGTCACAAAACTTGACTGATGGCCGGGCTGGAGCAAACATAAGTTAGGTTCGGCCGACTTTTCTCCCTCTCAACTAGAGAAAAATTGACCGATCCAACCTCTAGCTCCCTCAAGCTCTCAACCCTAGCCCTGACCTTCCTCTCCCTAGCCCTATTTTGACCTAGATCGACCTCCCTTGACCTCTTTCCTATCAACCCTAGGTGTGTGGATGGGTTTTGGTGGTGTTTCTCTTGCTTTTTCTCTCTCCATCCTCTCCATTTCGTCTCCATGGCGTCCAACTGGAGAAAGAGGGCATCCCTAGCTAGAGCACCATCATCGTCTACCAACTCGCATTTCATACCTTTTGATGACACCTTCTTTGTCTCCAATGAGGCTCTCAATAGGTGCAAAGAGCTCCTTCCTAGGAATCCTTTTCCATTATGTGCCCTTTTTGAGCCATCCCCTCGTAGACAAAGGGTCATTGATCAAGTGGCCGAGTTGTTATACAATCACCATCTCTCTTCCTTGTATGTCGAACACTTGTGCTACAACAATTCCATAACTAGCACAAAAGTCGTTCATAAATTCTATGCTAACTTGCAATGGAATTATGACACACTCGTACCACCACCCAATACTCAAGTAGTCCTCATTTCCACGATCACTGAGAAGAAATTCCAAGTCTCTGAGGATACCCTGAACATCTTCTTTTTAGGTACTGAAGTGACTGACACTTGGAGAATACTACCCTGAGTATTTTGACCTAGTCGAGCCTGAGGCCTTCTACAAGCAATATTATCTTACTATCCATGATATTTATAAATTCTTGAAGAAGGCTCAATTCCCATATAAAAATAAGTGTATCCTTCCCTCCTCCGTCTTAGACCTCAAGAACCGCATACTTGCCTTAGTTGTTAACTGCAATATTCATCCCAAGAAAAATCAGACTAAAATTGTAGAAAACATTGTGGTAATTATATTTTGTCTCTTGAAGAACACATGTGTCAAGTGGGAAAGATATGTTCTCCACCATATGACTTGCTTTGACTCTGGAAAGAACACTCGTGGCACCCACCCTCCCTACCCAGCCCTGATCTGTGGTCTTTTTCAACTTGCCACTGGCAAATCTCTTTTCCATGACCTTCACTACAAACCTGCCGGGAAAGGAGTTTGCATCATTGAGACCACACTTCAGAAGTTTGTTTCTATCCCATCCTCTACCACACTTGGAACCTCTACCTCTACCTCCACCCATGCACCTCCACCTCCTCAGCCTACCAGACCTGCCTGTGCCTTGTTCCATGTATCCAATGAAACCCTTATGGGCAACATGATGCATCAACATGCGTATAACCTTCAGGTTTAGGAGCACATGCATCAGTACCTCTATGCCATCATGTCAAACATGAACCTATACTATGCACATCCTTATCCTGCCTACCAACCCTACCCAGGAGGTGACTATGCATCCTATGCACATGATCACTTTTACCCAGCCCATCCACCTGCTGCTTCTGCTGCTACACCCTCTACTATTTGTGGATCTACCCCTGGAGTGATGCCTCTACCTGTTGGTCCCTTGGCCACCATGCTTTCCAGTCTTGGTACTTCTGTTCCTTCCTTACCTCAAGATAATGAGGATGATGCTCTTGGCATGTCTTTGGCTAAGCAGAATGCCCATTGGTTCAGTCGTGGCTTTGGTTCCCTTACTGATGAGGATATTTTAGACCAGACTGATGAGGCGATTGTTGTTGCTGATGAGGAGGCTTCTAAGTATGATGAGGATTATGATGGTTCTGATGGCTTTGTTGGTAATTCTGGTGATGGAGGTGATGTTGTTGTCTCTACTACACCTACAAATGGATATGATGACTATGAGCCAGAAGCTTCTGATGATGATGTTGATGATGTGGACATAGGTGATCTAGATGCTTAGATTTTCTCATTTTTATTCTAGATGGTGATCATATATATCTTTCTAGGATATTTTGTATTAAAACCATCTAGGCACATTTTTTATTTGTTCTATTTTATCATCATGTTTTCATCATTTTGGCTTGTAGTTGTTTCTTAGGACATGCTCTTTGTGTTGTAATCTTAATCCTTTATACACCTACTCTTTGATTTACTATATCTCATGAGTTGGTGCCATGTTTCTATATTTTGATTATGACTTAGATTGTTTGTTTCTCTCGTCTCTGTTTGTTGTATGCTTTGAGATTGCATGTTGTGGATGTATGTTTTGGTTGTGCTTGGAGAAAACCCATTTATGTGCTCTTCTACTCCCTTTCCTTTTTGATAATGTCAAAAGGGGGAAAGAAGTTTAATGTTTTAAGGCTCAACCATATTACTTTTATTGCCTATGTGATCCTTCTCTTGTTCATTAAATGATATATCGTGTGACTTACTAAAGGACCATATAGTATCTATGTCATGTTACTTTGTGTAGATAGAATAACTATGCAGGTAAGAATAAGCATAGATTGAGGGGGAGCAATTCACATTGTTCAAATCATGAATCCCTTTGCAATTCACAAGGCAAAGGTATAACTTCACATATCATTTTCAAAGGGGGAGAATGTTGACCTGAGGGTTATACGTTGCTCATATATTGATAATGACTTAACCATTCCATTCCTATGTATCTAATATATTTGTTCAAGATTGATTTCAGGCTTTAGGTACATGAAAAGGATCAAATTACACAAGCCCTAGCTTTTTCAAGTTCAAGTCAAAAGCAATGCAAGTGTACAATTTGAGAAATCACCCCAAATGACCTTACATGATTTTTTTAATCACTTGTATTGATGATATGAATTGTAACTAAGATGAGAAAAAATCAGGGACACTTAATTCCAACGTTTGAACACTCAAATGTCAATTTAGAAAATTTGTCACAGGCTATTTATCGGTCAAGTTGGAAACTCGATCGATCCAGTGATGGATTTTCTAGAGAGACCAATTGGCCGAGTTGCACACTCACAGAACTCGACTAATCGATCAACTAAGAAAAACTAATTTTGACTCATCGGTCGAGTTTCCCAGAACAAACTCGACTGATAGTTTGAAAATTGGCTTCATCACTTAGTGGATCGTTCGAGTTATCTTTATTAAAACTCAACCGAATCTACTGTACGAGAAACATAGAAAAAGTGATTATAACCATGGGTGAGTTGTTTTGAGCAAGAATAGATCCGTTGTAACTTGGAAAATAGCTATATTTCTCCCTTATGTGATCCCACACTCAAGGGAGCACCCCCAGTTATAAATTAGGACCCCTTGGAGTTCATTCCAAGTTTGCTCATTCATGCTATTCTAAGTCATTGATATAGTTGAGTGTGTTGCAACTCCTTGAGCCCCTTTCTCTCTCTCATTTACAAAGCATTTTGTGATTATGAGTGAGTTAGGCCAGTTGTAAGAGAGTTACTTCCTTGTGCTTGTACATCTCTCATTTCATTCCATCTTCCCTACCCCTTTTCTGAAAGAAGCAAAGGTGAAGAAAGCTACTCCGAGTGAAGGTGAAGCTGTTGTTGTTGTTCTTCAAGGTTCAAGAAGAGGTGAAGATCTTCTCCAGGTGAAGGAGAAGGGCAAGACCAAGATTCAGGAAGAGCGGGAAAATTCCTTCAAGGCCAAAGACTTGATGCAAGTGTGGGTAAGTCCTTGTTGAAGGTTGAAGACATCTTGATCAAGTGGGTAAGTCCTTGTGTAGGTGGAAGACTCTTGTCTTATTTAGGTAAGTCCTTGGATGTATGTAGGTAAGACTTGAAGACATCTTGATCAACAACTTGAACTGGTTTGAAAACTTACTAAACCAATTTTTTATTCTATGTTATCCATGTAGGTCTTAGCCACAAGACCCTATTGCACCTTTTAGGTGTCACCCTTATAGGTGGCGCTATCAAGTTCCTACCTTGTTAGATTACATGGACCCCATAATGGCCTTGAGCTATTACTCAGATTATGGTTCTCAATAGCTTCTAGTTGACTACATGGCTCATCATGTTATGACCAACCTATATTAATCGTTGGATTTACAATCCTCCAATCTCAGACATGTTCTACTAGAACTATTTTGTTATGTGTTATATGATGAACTCAAGATTCCACAACAACTTGTGATTCTCTTAGTTCTCATTGTACCTCTTTGTTGTCCTCAAACATTTTGAGTTCTAGTTTTACTCAACACTGATTCTTTAGGAACTCGGTTATCCTATCAACAAAACATTTTTGTTATTGGATTGGGATTAATAGTAACATTCAACAATTATGGTTTGTGGATAAACCATTTCAAGAAACTACTTTCTCAATGCAGGTTTCAATCCTTTAGACATATTGGGACATTCCAAATTCATATCATGTAGACATTTATAAACCATTCAGATGGTACATTATTTAGTGATAGCTTTATATTTATGAGGGTATAAGAATATTAGATTAATTGATAATTATATAATGACTCATAATGGTATAATTCCTTCATTTTGTCACATCATCATGTTTAGATGGATTTGACTCGTGATACATTATCACAGTCCTTTCTTTGAAGGTACTCAAGGCATCGATGTAAAGTATTTCAACATTTGATCTTATCAAAGTTTCTTAATACTTTCATCAAATTCATACTTTAGTTATAATCTCTTTGAACATTTCAAGATATTTCCATTTTACTGAGTACATATCATCATATTTCCATTTTACTGAGTACATATCCTCCCACTATAGATAGTGAAGGATGTCATTCCACATTGTGCGTAAATAAGACTTTGCATGTTTCCTTAGTATCTATAACGAAGGGAATCTAGATTAACATCAACATGTATTCTAGACATGCATTTCTTATATGTACGCCCAAGGTGACTATTGCTAATGATAGTATTGAGTCATCAATTATAATACTTTGGTATTAATGTTATAAACAATCATCTCAAAATCATTCATACAAAGACCATACAGATGTTTGGGCATTTCCATGCAAAAATAGAAACATTAGTATCTCACTTTATTGATTTATCATCATTGTCATACAAGATGCTTTAAAGCAAATGTTTCTATTTGATGGTATAATGAAATAATAGTTCTACTAACTCTATTACATGCCCACTGGGATAAGATAAATTTAAATATAGACTAAATATTCCGCAACCCTTACTTCACCTTGTCCACTTTTGACCTTCCATGAAGGCTTTTACTTGTGTCAGATCTTGTGCATCAAGTATGTCAGAACTATTTTTGGTATCACATACCAAAATGAAGAAGTAATCAAATGCATCTTATAATGTTTATACCTGAAGTGGAGGTCTCAGTGCCTTCCTTCTTCTTCTTTAATTCCTTTGACCAAATTGGGTAATTTCTTTTCCAATATCCAGGTTGGTGAAAATCGCCTCTTATTTTCTTCATTCCTCCCTTTGCTTTGAGATCTGAAGACTTGGGCTTTTGGACTGCTTTAGAACCCTTATTAGCTTTGCCTTTGCATTTATACTTCCCCTTTGTCTTATTGATCATCATCACATACTTGGGCTTGTCTTTCTTTATTTGTGTCTCAAATGTTCTCAACATGCCCAACAACTCTGTCAACGGCTTGTCAAAGTCATTCATTTTGTAGTTCGTGATGAATTGACTATATGACTCTGGAAGAGACTACATAATCATCATTTACAAACTCTTGACCTAAAGGGGAATCTCAGTCTATCTAGGTTCTCCACATACCCAATGAGCTTGAGTACATGAGGACCTACTGGAGCACCTTCTTCTATGTTACATTTGAACAGTGCCTTGGAGACATTGTATCTCTCTTGTATTTCCTGATCTTGGAACATGTTTTTGAGATGTGGGACTATCTCAATCACATCCATGTTCTCATGCTACCTCTACAACTCATAGTTCATGGAGCATAGCATCAGACACTTGACATCCACGACGTCCTTAGTATGCTTCTTATAAGCATCTTTGTCATCCCTTGGTGAATTTGAGGTGGTTCCTCTGGTTTTGGCATTTCCAGGACATAGAGCTTGCGCTCCCATGTGAGAATGATTATCAACATCCTGAACTAGTCATGGAAGTTGTTCCCTATAAGTTTGTCCTTCTCAAGGACCGCTCATAGAGAAAATTGATTGTTGTTCGTTGCCATTTGATTCTACAAAAGAATTTGCAATTTTGTCAAAAACTCATTTTTTATTTAATGTGATTTGATTAAAATTTGAGACATAATAATTAGGTCTTTAATTAATTACCATTCTCATTATTTTGATCAAATTGAAAACCCTCAAGTTTCAATTTGGAAAATTGCAAAAAATCAATTTTCTAATGAACAAGATCCAAGATAATTCAACTATGGCCCGACCAACGTCGCAAAACATAGTCAATCATCAAGTTAGGAAAATTTTGCTAATTTCATCATATGCAATTCTTCATAGATAATATGCGCAACTCCTTGCCATAAATATCTGCATGCTTCTGGGCCCAAACGCTCTGAGAATAACCAGTTAAGCCCGACCCAATAGCCAATACAATAATAATGCACCCCACAAAGGCAGAACCTACATTATTACCATCACACTTCCATGAGGTAGATGGCGCACCACGCAGAGGTGTGACCTATACTTAGTCGAACAAGTTCATGTGTATTGCTATGGGTAAGCATCTTAGACTAGATATGTTTGATTGAGGGATTTATATATATCATATATGTACATATATTTTACCCAATCACCACATATATAGCACGTATCATATTCATGCTATATCCTACAATGTAAACATTTGATATAAAACAAAAAGTGACAGTTATGGTAATGTATACTTGTAGTTTCTTGGAGCCACAAGGAATTACTACCACCTAGGTCGATCATCACATCACATGCATGAACTTGTTGTTGGTGTGGATATGTGCTAGCCAATCTGGGTAGATCGGTTCAACCCTTGAACTGGTCATCTTGCTTCTTGGCCGGTTGGTTGGTCATCACGAACAGTCGTCTGGCCTCATGTCCAACTGATGTTTGGATTCCTTCCAAATTGTCAATTGGGCCCACCGTGCAGTTGTCTGGTTCCATCGTTCTGTCCTCCATGGTCCTCTAGACAGTCGGCTTGTCTCACAAACTGGTCATCTCATTTGGCGATGATCGTCTTCCTCGTCGTTATAAGAAAAGAAACTATCCTATTGCTATTAAAATATTACATGGTCAAGAGAAATCTCAAGTTACATTTGAGGGGAGCAAAGGTAGAAAAGAATTAACTTTACATTGAGAATAAAGATATAGAGGATCAGTAAGCAGACCGAGATAAATAGGAATAAAACCAAATCATCCAACCACACACATATATGGGTATTGGCCATAACCACGTACACATACGCCATCAAAACCGCTTTTATCCACCATCAAAACCATTTTAGGGTGTCGCAAGTAAATTGCATATATATATATATATATATATATAGAGAGAGAGAGAGAGTCAGGCTAGAATACACTCAAGTGTGTTTTCATATCAAGACTATTTCTTGTAAAATGTAAATGATTGATCTTCAAGATCATACTATAACTATGCTACATACAAATTTTGAGCCCATTTGGATGAGTCTAAGTCACTCATCTAAGGGCAACAAAATCGAAGCGTGAAACTAATTTGAAATACATAATTTTTGCGGTCTTTATAACATGACCTATAAATGTCCAAATGTGCTCAAATTTTGTGTATAGTTGACCTATAAATCCCTGACCTCCAGGGCGTTGACCTATAAATCCCTGACCTATAAAGTTTGTCTGGCTAAGTTCAATGGCCTCACAAATGTCAAATATGTATACTTGAGACACTCCTACAAAGGAAAATCATGGAGTGACTAATAAAAACCTACAAAGGCATGAAAGTTGGCAAATTGGATAGAAATCGAAGCTAGATTTAGGAAATATGACATTAAATTTTTTTTAGGAAAGTTAATACAAAAGTGTTTATCAAGCACCACTAGTTAAGACAAGGAGGTTGAACATGTCATAGATGTCAACACCAACAAAGCTTAGCAAAGGGTCAACAAAACATTTTTAAAATTAGATGAACGGACACTTTCTCTAGATTGACAAACATGTCTATGCTAGCCCAAGAGATTTGGGCTCCATGTTGATATGGCAAGCATCTCTATTTTTCTTCCTAATATGTTTCTAAGTGATTTCATGTAATTGGATGATACTCATGATTAAAGAAATCAAATTTATTACATTTATTTAGTTGTATATGCAATGTGCAGTAATTATACAAGTGTACTACTTGATAGATATCATGTATGATCACATCGTACAATGGCCAAACCCACCCAAAAGCCATTATGCAGCACTTGGAAGATGTAAGGCCCATTAAGTTATAGTAGAAAAAATATTAGAACCAAATTCTAAATCTTAGATATGACAGTGATATGTGTTTACCTTGCTTGAACTTTATTATAGCTCGATCGGACTACGTGTTCATCAAAACTTAGTTTGCCCTGGATGTAGAGCCAGAACCGACCCAAGTCGTCATCGTGTCAAGGATTTTGCAACAACAAAAAATCAATCAACAATACAAATCATGGCTTCCATGCACAATACGCACCTAGAACACTTGGTCGAGCACAAAAGCCCTCCAAAACCCCAATATCCGTATGTATATCCAAGGTACTTTGCATAAATATAGTCAAACTTTCTTTTGACACATTTTTACTCTATCATTAGCTAGCTAGTTGGAAAGATATATTTTGAGCCTTAATTAATCCTACAGTAAGAAGAAAACACTTCAATCATTATATATTTGAGTGAATCTTTTTAAGTGTCCACTTAATCATAAGCTTGTATTTGCTCAGTTTCATGTAATAATGTTCAATGACCTATTGTTCATCATTGATAGTACTTTCCATTTGGTCACTTGAGGTGCTCAATCTACTCCACTTTGTGGTCTACTTAAATGTCTCTCTCAAACGACTATCAGGACATGATAATATCATTGAAAAGAACTTTTCATCTTCGTCAAGTGTCGTATCATCTTGTTCTCTAGTGGTTGGTGGTTTTTGACGGTCTTCTTCAGGAGACAGAGGGTGCACATTTGGTAAAGGAGATGGTGTTCCCCTCTGAGATGGATGCCCTTCTGCATTTGATACACAACATCTAGTTTTGGTCCTTTAGGCACAAAATGATTTGATTCTAATTTGTTTTTTAATTGACAAGAGCATTTTTTGTGAATTAATAAGATCCCAGTAATGTGGACACTAAGTGATCAGGCTTGGGGATGTTTCCAAACAGGCTTTATGTACATGTCAATTTGACGATACTTTCACTTGATCATGGGAATTTGTTATTGACCAACAAGTAGTGCCATTGGTTTAAAATTGCAATATCAATGGAGATGGTGCTAAAATGTCATATCCTACACTTTTATTTAGCAAGCCAAATTTCCTCCTAACCTTTCCCACTCCATTTCCTGTCTGATCCAATCCCTCTTATAACAACATTTCTTCATCGTATGATAAACCAATATAGTCAAAATTGGTAGAAAGAGTATCAATAGTATGAGTACATGTTAGTGTTGGCTACAATTGGGGGTCTATATTTAACAAGAAATGCAACACCAAACTGTATGGACCTATAATGATACCACCTAAGTGTGACGCTTAACTGTTTAGAAATAGTTTTTTTAGATGTTTGTCTAAAATGCTACATTGAGAGCATTGTGCATAGATGATGGGTAGAAGATAGGATGGGCATAAAAAGTAGCGTTACCAATGAAGTTAAGCTCGTTCATGTAATGGTGTATATTTTCCTAGAGGTAGCCATGTATATGCAAGCTTCTTGTTCTTTAATCAATTATCAACCATGCATGCATCCCTTCTTTATTTATTGTGAGATGCATTATTTTATTCATGCAAAATGCATACAATAATTTTACATCGCATACGTCGTGTTAGGGGCGACAAGTGAGTTTTGGTTAGCTACATTTTAGTTTAGGTCATTTTATGCCAACATGTATAGACTAAGTCCTAAACTTACAATAAATGGATTCTTAGGTCAAAACCGTGACTCTGAACACCCCATAAAATATTTTTTGGGCCTACCCATGGCCCATAAATCCAAAAACCAAGAGCCAAGCTTTAACAATAAAGGTATACTCGTGTCTAATCATTACAATATCAAAGTAAAATCAATATATATAATGTAAAACCTAAACTATAATACAAAACACACAAAAATTCTACAGGAGTTGAACAAAATTTATTAAAATTACCACAATAAACCATACAAATACATTTATATAATAAAATATATCAATAATGAATACAAAATTATACAAAACTATATGGTGAAGCTACCAAAAAAACACTACGGAGGATGTACTAACAATTTGGTAAGCCAATGGACATGTTAAGTTTGATATATTTGATCTTATTTGATCATATATTTCACTTTTAGGTCAATTGGTCTTGAATCCAAATCTAAACACCGCTGTAAAATAATATTAATTATCAAAGTTCAAGTCAAATTCAAGTCATAACATTGTTGTGATCTTTAACATAATTTTGTTTCTAATCTTTTTCAAAATCGTATGAGACCAAAAACAATTGTTGGTCATCGTAGTGTAGTTTGAAAACACCTTTTCATCTTGGCTCAACCCAAATAGGTCCAAACACAATCGTTATCTTTTACAGGGTTTTAGCTTGATGCGCCGATTTAATGATTTTTGTTCATACCATCTCAAAAGAAGTATACAATTAACGTAATTACTGATTTCATACCACACAAAGATGGTTGTCTCATCACTTTAGAAAGCAACAACAAAGTTCACCAAGGCATGACTTAAGACACATGTACTGCAAACATCAATACTGTAAGGCCAGAATCATACAATAGCATCTATTTGGCAACAATTACTTGGAGCTATGAGTGCATATCTAATCACTTATAACATTATATGGAAACTTAATAAAGATTGTCGACTAAAGGTGCAAGTCAAGCACATCCATAATACTAAGGCATGGAAAAGTTGCATCACCCTTACAATGTGTTTGTCACAACATGCCCTGCAAGTTCAATTGTACAATGCAAAATTGTCGAAGAGCCCACATGATTATTGAAACATATTGATAATTCTACATGAAAATGCAAATTTACTTAAAGGTTGGGTGCCCGACCGAACTTTTTGCTTTGATTTGCCTTTTGTACAGTGCAACATAAGTAGTTAGCCACGACATTTGTCTTCCATAAACTGAGGCAAATAACTACTATTAAGGGAGATATGTTGTAGGCTCCATATAAGATAATGTAGACAGTGTTGTGAGTGACGTGGTTGCAAGGTACATGATGCGGTAGTTAGGGCTAGTTGCAACCCGACATTAGATTTTTTAACAAAAAAAATTAGAACATGATATTCGAGTGAAATAGGGATCGTGTTTGCTTGGACGTATGCTCAAATTATTTTCACACCAGCGACAATAGCATCAAACAAAAGTGATGCTTTGGCAAACATATCACCCTTACAATGTGTTTGTCACAACATGCCCTGCAAGTTCAGCTGTACAATGCAAAACTGTCGAAGAGCCCACGTGATTATTGAAACATATTGATAATTCTACATGAAAATGCAAATTTACTTATAGGTTGGGCGCCCGACCGAACTTTTTGCTTTGATTTGCCTTTTGTACAGTGCAACATAAGTAGTTAGCCACGACATTTGTCTACCATAAACTGAGGCAAATAACTACTATGAAGGGAGACATGTTGCAGGCTCCATATAAGATCATGTAGACAGTGTTGTGAGTGACGTGGTTGCAAGGTACATGGTGCGGTAGTTAGGGCTAGTTGCAACCCGACATTAGATTTTTTAACAAAAAAAAAAATAGAACATGATATTCGAGTGAAATAGGGATCGTGTTGCTTGGACGTATGCTCAAATTATTTTCACACCAGCGACAATTGCATCAAACAAAAGTAATGCATTGGCAAACATCTGCCGGTGAAAAACAGCCTCTTCAACAGCAGAGGTGACATGGTCTGGGCAAAACGGTGGCCAATGGCGGCCATGGTCAAGATTGCAGAGTAGAGACATCTCTCATGGAGTAAACGGCAGCGGAAGAAGGAAATGGAAGGAGAGGGTGGACGACAGTCCATTACTAGAGCCAAAGAAATGAAAGGAAATGGGCGGCAGTCAAACACTCAAGCCAAAGAAATGAAAGGAGATGGGTGGAAGTCCAAATGCTGGAATTGCAAAACACAATGCAGTTGCAATTCTACATTTTTGTTATTGATTAAACCAAACAAGTACCTAAGAGTATCTGCTGTTAAGGCCCCGTTTGGTTTACAGGATTACCGATGGGATAGGAGTTTAATCCCATTAATAATGTCAATCCCACATTTGTTTGAGCAAAACTGTCCCTCGGAGTTGTAATCCAAGTGTGAAAGAAGTCCCAACCCCCTAGGACTTTTGACTCCTGCGCACCCACCAGGTACTAACGCGGGACTCCACCTTCGCGACCCAAATTTGCAGCCCCAACGTGAAACTGCCTGCTATCTCGCCCAGGCGACGCAATCCTGTCAGCGCTTTGGGCGACTCCGACAGCAGCTCGCGGGCAAGTCTCTCCATGTTCGCCGCCCGCCCTCCATGTATACCTGTATAAACCGATCACCATTGCCCTTGAAAGGGTCATATGCCTTGACGCCGGAGCTGCTCAAGGGAGGCTGGGAGCTCCTTCGTCTAAAACCTTAGTCAACTTGATCGGCGATCAGACCAGAGACGTAGCCCTGCTCATGAGATAGGATCCCTGAAGATTTTGGGCTTTGCTTCGACCCACAAGATCAAATATCTGTAGCCGGCATGTCAGACAACATGGCAATACAATATTTTTACAAACACGACCAGTTTCTCATGAGGATCTTCGAAAGTACATGAGAACCGACATTACTCTGGAGGCAAAGTACTGATCAATTTTTGCAAACCCACAAGAATCCGGCGAGTACCATTGTAAATCACATTAGATCTTGCCATGATATTGGTGAGAAGGAACATCATCGAAGACTTGGGAGTAAAGAAGAAAGCAACTTTTAGATTGCAGAAAAATAAAAATATGTCCTATCCCATGTGCATCCAAACGTAGGTCGTTACTATCGGTTTCCCTTACCTTCAGGTTTACCTCCCAATCCTATACTCCAACATGTCCGATCCACATCCTATCCAACAAACCAAACGGGGCCTCAAGGTACCAGAATAGGATGAGTAAGTAGAGCAACATCATGGAAGATAAACAGCTTCTAGATTAAAAGGTTCGTTTTCAGTAGTTTTGTATAACCAAAGCATATTTTGCAAGACGGTTAGATGTGCAAGCTACCAAACACATGAATTTGGAAAAACTGTAATTTGCAAAAGTGTGCAGTTGGAACTTAACAGATTTATTTTTCGTCAAACCAAACAGGCTCTTAAGGTTCACTAGGAAACCATATAAAACAAGAATAGAATAACGTAACAACAAATTGTGACTCAATTCAGACCAATCACAAGCACATCCGTAACAAGCTAATAGCGGCCCATACATACAGAGAAACAAATCCAACCAAAAGAAGGTTCAATCTAGAGCTTCCATTATAGTTGAAAAAATCACATGTACAATGTGGCCAAACGCACAAGAAACAAAAATAACAAGTTTGAAAGCTCTGAAAGACTTGCAGGTATCTTCAGTCTCGGTATCAGCTAACCAGTCATCACTCCAAAATCCACATAGTGCAGAATTTTCATAACATGGCACGATGAAACCACATGATAATTAGTAAAGCTATCATTTGAATAATGCGGCAGAGGGGAAGAAAAACACAAACAAAAAGGGATCGTGAGAATGAAATAATATCAAAACCTTGGGGAGATAATAAGCAGCATTACAACACATAATAAAGCACGGAAACAACAACTTATCACATTAGTAGAACGGTCAGAGAACTTTGAAGGATATTGACAAATGCACATCATAGCAGAAAGAATACTCATGTCGTTTTACTACGTAATAGTGAAACCCACACAAAAAAAAGACAAGAAACATAAAAGAAAGGAGACAACATGTTCCCGGTGGAATCAAGCATCACAAACAATAGCACAGTATCAGAGGAGATAAAGAGCAAAGAAACAAACTAGTGCCAGAAAGCAATCGTCAGAACTTTGAATGTGATCTACCATTAGTCTCAATAACCAATTTACCCTTTGAAGTGTATTCCATGCTTTAGCTAAAGCAGATTGACATATGTAATAAAGGAAGAAACATACTCTTTGGATGAGAAGGGGAGCAAAATACATTCCTTTCTGAAGGAAGAAAGCTGTACTCATTTTCTAAAGATAGTCTAAACAAGGAAAAATAAAAATATGCATAATGTACGTTTGACAGCCAAAACCAAGATACTGAGCGTTCGTACGTCTTGTTTTATTATAGTCACCAGTTCCTACTGAGCGTAGTGGGATAGACATTGCATTCGTGTCCAGCAGAAACACAACAAATGATTTGGACAGACCATCAACATAACCATAACCACGTGACGACTACCGACAATACATTCCACTGAAACAGCAAAGAATTTCTTTACTAACAATCCGAAAAATAACTAGTTATCATTTGGTATGCCCATTAGACTAGCATTCTGATAGATTTTAAAGTATATGGCATCTGTGTCAGAACGATATAGAATTGAAGGAAAACAAGAAACACAAGCAAACAAGCAAACTTCGTAGCATGTAAGAAACAATGTAAAATATAATAAAGCATGGCAACAGCATGCCAGCAGATGAGTAGAACGGTCAGAGAACTTTGAAGGTTGTAAATGCACATCATGCATTCAGCATCAGCAGTGATATACTCATCATACCGTTTTATTTCGCGTGTAAAAACAGATAAATAAAAGTAAAATACTAAAAACATAAACAAAAACAAAGCTCATAAAATCTGCTTGAGAAAAAGGACTAGGTTCAGACAGATTTCCTGCCTATTGTTTATATGATAATCAGAATCAAGACCAGCTTTAGCCAAACATAACAAAGCATGATAATTGGCAACAGCAAGCCACCAGATAAGTAGAACGGTCAGAGAACTTTGAAGGTTGTTGACGAAATGCACATCATGCATTCAGCATCAGCAGAGATGCTACTCATCATACCGTTTTATTTCATGTGTAAAACCCGATAAATAGAAGTAAAATACTAAAAGCACAAACAAAAATAAGCCCATAAAATCTGCTCGAGAATCTGGACTAGCTTCAGACAGCTTTCCTGCTTATTGTTTATAAAATAATCAGAATTAAGAGCAGCTTCAGCTGACAAAAATATTCAGGTTTCACAGAAAGATATCTTAACGTGAAGACCCATATAAAGCAAAATTGCAAAATAAACTAAATATTATTCAGGTTTCAGCGAAATATTTTCTTAACCCAAAGAAGCGGAGAAGACCCATACAAAAGCAAAATTCAAATTTGTTCATGCTTTGAAAAGGTGTGAAATAGCTCCGTGAGAGTTATGTTGGATCCATCAAACATGTAAGATTTCAAATTCATAGTACGAATTCATGGAAAAGCAAAATTTTATTTCTATAAAAATATTAAAAAGCAAAATATGAAAGGAAACGTCTAGTGTGTAACCAACGGTGAAAAACAAGATAAATTGTGGAAGCAGCATATCATCTAATTAGAACGGTCAGAGAACTTTGAAGGTTGATGAGATAATGCACATCACGCATTCAGCATCAGCAGAGATTACTACTCATCATACCGTTTTACTTCAGGTATGCCATAAAATATTTATTGGCAGATAGACAAAAAATAAACACCAAAAGCAGAAACATACATAAACAAAGCTTTGCCGACAAGGAGTGGCTCAAGTGGTCAAGCACGGTGTCCCCTAACAAAGGGACCCGGGTTCGAATCCCAGTTGCCGCCTTGATTTACCACCCTCCAGGGGATCTTTCTCTCTTAATCACATACATAAACAAGGCTTTCGCTATCAATGTCATACATATAGTTTAGCTGACAAATATTCAAGTTTCACTGAAATATCTTCTCAAACTGAAGACCCATGAAAAGCAAAATTGCAAAATAAACAGACAATTATTCAGGTTTTATTGAAATACTTTTTTAACCCAAAGAAGCAAAGAAACCCATACAAGACAAAATTAAAATGTGTTTGTGGCTTCATGCTATGAAAAGGTGGGAAGAGTGCTCTTAAGAGTATGCTGGATCCATCAAACATGTCAGATATCAAATTCATATACAAATTCATGGAATAGCAAATTCATATTATAAAATAGTAAAAAACGCAAAAATATGAAAGGACTTCTCAATGGGTAAGCAACAGTGCAAAACGTAAAAAAATCATGGAAACTGCATACCATCAGATAAGTAGAACGGTCAGAGAACTTTGAAGGTTGTTGACAAAATGCACATCAGGCATTGAGCATCAGCAGAGATTACTACTCATCATACCGCTTTACTTTAGGTATGCCATAACGGATTTATTGGAAGATAGATAAAAGTAAACACTAAAAGCACAAACATACATAAACAAAGCACAAAATATCTGCTCAGGGATTTGAACTATCTTTAGTATCTATAATCAAAATCTAGACCAGCATCACCTATCAATATTATGTATATAGTTTATCTGACAAATATTCAGATATCACTTACATATTCTCTGAATCTAAAGACCCATACGAATTGAAAACAGGTATATAGATAAAAGTAAACACTAAAAGCACAAACATACATAAACAAAGCACAAAATATCTGCTCAGGAATTGGGATTATCTTTAGTAAAAAACGCAAAAATATGAAAGGACTTCTCAATGGGTAAGCAACAGTGCAAAACGTAAAAAAATCATGGAAACTGCATACCATCAGATAAGTAGAACGGTCAGAGAACTTTGAAGGTTGTTGACAAAATGCACATCAGGCATTGAGCATCAGCAGAGATTACTACTCATCATACCGCTTTACTTTAGGTATGCCATAACGGATTTATTGGAAGATAGATAAAAGTAAACACTAAAAGCACAAACATACATAAACAAAGCACAAAATATCTGCTCAGGGATTTGGACTATCTTTAGTATCTATAATCAAAATCTAGACCAGCATCACCTATCAATATTATGTATATAGTTTATCTGACAAATATTCAGATATCACTTACATATTCTCTGAATCTAAAGACCCATACGAATTGAAAACAGGTATATAGATAAAAGTAAACACTAAAAGCACAAACATACATAAACAAAGCACAAAATATCTGCTCAGGAAATGGGATTATCTTTAGTATCTATAATCAAAATCTAGACCAGCATCACCTATCAATATTATGTATATAGTCTAGCTGACAAAAATTCAGATATCACTTACATATTCTCTGAATCTAAAGACCCATACGAATTCAAAACAGGTATACATCAAAATTGTCAGCTTTCACTGACAAAGTTTCACTGAAATGTAATCTTAACCCGAAGACCCATACAAAATTAAATTGAAATATGTGCATCCTATGAAAAGTGGTCAGAGAGCTCCGAAAGAATTTGTTGGATTCGTCAAAATTGTCAGCTTTCAAAATCATCATTCCACTTTTCAGGTGCATTACAGAAACAAAAACCAAAAACAGTAAGACGCCGATTGCAATCTTAAATGCTGAGAAAATTAGCTTGACTAGAATAATCAACGTCTCATATGAGTGCATCCTTTGACATGTATGCATCCTGAGGAAAGTGGTCAGAGAGCTCCGAAAGAATTTGTTAAAATCATCAAAGATGTCAGCTTTCAAAATCATCATTCCACTTTCCAGGTGCATTTCAGAAATATAAATAACGGAAAATGCAAATTTAAATGTGGCAGAAATCGGACAGACTAGAATCATCAATGTTTCATGTTAAATGCAGTAAATTTAGTTACAATAAACTCGCAAGTGGCTATAAGTGTGTGAATACTAAAAAAGGAGAAAGAAACAGTAAAAACAGGCATATTCTTTAAGTAGAGAGGCATGGAGTGACTAATCAAACCTGGTACTTTTTAACGCAATGAAGCCACTGGCCCTCCTTATATGCATGCATTCAATGGTTATTAATGAAACTTGAAACTCTTATAAAAATAAAAAATACTGTAAGATAGTTACCCAATCTATGTCATTGTTATCTTTTACATTGCAATCAACCCAAATAACAATAGCATATTTCTTAACACGTAATATAGATTCAAGGCCGAGCACCTTGAGCTATGCGGTAGAGTTCAAGTAACTTGGTCTAGCCCAATATCCCGAGTTGTTATGGATGCAATCAACACAAAATGGCAAAATAACTAAAGTTGCCATAATATGTCATAGTCCAATATCATAGATTATGCTTGCAAATAACACAGAATGGCAAGAATGTAACTTACAGTAGGGACCAAATTGGAAGGAAAAAAAGTAGCCACAAAACCGATAGTAAACCTGGAAGCTCCCAAGATTTCTAAAACTCACACATGCACAATCCCAATGACAAGCTCCAAAGTTGGTAAAGCTATTTCAGCAAACGCAGCCAAAGCAGATAAAGGAATATTTCTCATCCGCTGGCATTTTGCTAGATATATAGAATATAGCACCTTATACCTGATTCTCGCTGTTTCCTTGCATCAATCTCATGAAATGCAAGGGGCTAATAGGTGCATTGATCAACTCCAAACAAATAATGACTCATAGTAGGCATCTAAGACATGATCCTCATAGTTGTCATGACAAATTTGGTGCAGCATCAGGCACGCTACCTTGCCCACAGTTTTAACAAAGGATGAAGAGCTGAACATACTTAACTTAAGGCAGCTTTATATTTCAAGTAAGCTAACCAAACAGTGGGCCAAGGAATAATTTTAAAGCATAGACACTGTTCTCAAGGAATATAATTCTAATCTGTGGGGGTTCACATGTGGTGAGTCAGCATAATAGCTAGAAAATATAAACTCTAAATCCCAAATACATAGTACCCAATGAATGCAAATTGCCATGAAAGGTATAGAACGCATCCAGCCAGCTATAAACTCCACGAAAGAGAAAATGAATCAGAATCTGAGCAACATCAGCACTCACAAAAGGAAGATTATAATATCATAGTAGCAAAAAACATAAGCAATTTTTGCTAAGTAGATAAACAAAAGACAGGTCAGAAACCACATGATTGTGAGATCACTACTACAAAGTTGAAATTGTTGGGGCACTTTGAAGCTATTTGAGATGTCAATAAGTGATTGGCTTACTTAATTCACCATTTTGCCTCCATAAGATCAAGGAAAGAGAAGGGAGAACAAAACCCAAGTCGTGAGAATTGAGAGCATTGACTTCATATTTATAGGACAGTTATAACCACATCCAGAAACCAGTGAAATTAAGACCAGCAAGTGCATTTCTTATTATCTTGTTATCAGGGTATAACAATGATTCTTAACTAGACATTACCAGTATGCTAACCGGATGAGCAAACCTATCTGTATATTGCGGGCAGCTGGTAGCCCGTCATGACAATTTTATCGGCGAACATCTTGCCCGTCTTGGGCATCACGTGCCAGTGCAAGGTGAGGTTAAAGTCCTTTCCTCGCAGGTTGCTCCCTTGGTCAACGAACCGGTACTTGTTGGTAGTGTGTATCCAGAACTTGGCGTGCTCCTTGGAAGGTATGATGCCGTCCCAGAGAGAAACCTGGTTGAGGGCGTTCTCCGGCGTCGCGTACTCCGCAGCGACGAAGATGAACACCTGCTTGGTGTTCCAGGTGAACATCGACTGCAGGTCCGCGGATACGTTCATCGTGAGACTGACCTCGTCGTTCCCGTTTGGCTGTTTTTGGAACCAGTTGATGCTCAAGATCTCGATCTGGGCAGTTGGGAAGGGGGAGTTCAGATTGTCGGAGTAGGATGCCATAGCACAGATCACGGCTAGAATGGTGACCGCAAACGTCACCACGGCATTCAAGCGGTACCCGAAGGAATGCATCTCAAATTATTCGGGACACAAATCGGATAAGATCGAAGTGAGGGGTATAAACAGCACGGCGTAGCTCCGCCAACACGGCTTACAGCAACGGCCGACGAAGAGACCGTAGACTCGATCTGGACTAATCTGATAGGGTTGGCAGCTGGGTGACCGAGATGGAAGGTGGCGGCTGTCTATTTCGGAGCCAACTTTCGCACAAGGCGGGTTGCCTCCCACTCTTACATGTGACAGAAAGCTAGGGCGTCGTTGCTTTGAGCTGAGCAAGCTATATATTAATCCGTTACGCCCGTTTTTTTTTTCTATGTATATAAGCATTATCATGCGATAACACACTCATGCCAACAAGTTACTACGCCCCTCTTTTGGGATTATGTAATGAGGACTGAGTTAGTTAGTCGGGATTGGGTTAGTCGAGTTAGTCTATAGATCTCGATTAGGTTTGGTTAGATTCAGTTTGATTTTGTTTGACAACCTAGTCTGATTTTGGTGGCGGCTGTTTATTTCGGAGCCAACTTTCGCACAAGGCGGGTTGCCTCCCACTCTTACATGTGACAGAAATCTAGGGCGTCGTTGCTTTGAGCTGAGCAAGCTATATATTAATCTGTTACGCCTGTTTTTTTTTCTATGTATATAAGCATTATCATGCGATAACACACTCATGCCAACAAGGTACTACGCCCCTCTTTTGGGATTATGTAATGAGGACTGAGTTAGTTAGTCGGGATTGGGTTAGTCGAGTTAGTCTATAGATCTCGATTAGGTTAGGTTAGATTCAGTTTGATTTTGTTTGACAACCTAGTCTGATTTTGGTTAGTAGGTCAGGATTCAATTTGATTATGTTTGGCAAACAAGTCCGAATTCAATTAAGTTTTAGTCTGATTCTATTTGACAAACTCGTCAGCATTTTCTGTTGGGCAAATAAGTTAAGATTAGGCGAGTCATGATTACATCGTTGTTTGATTCTGCTTGCCAATAAAGTCAGGATCTATTCTGATTTTGAACTACTTCTAACATATAATTGTTTGAAAGAATTAAATTAACATCAAACAAAGGTGTTGATATATGCAAACCGTAATAACAACCAAGCAATATAAGTTAAATGAAAGAGGTGTTATGAGATACTAGTATGAAAGTATACATACAAGTACTCAATATTACATAAATAAAATACCAATATCTGATTAAAAATTTAATAAAGTTTTGAGACACTCAATAATATGCATTTATTTCACCCGTTGTCTGCAGCACCGACATCTCCAACAACAACATTGTGTATCTTTCCTCCCTCATTTGTCACTGTTACAGATGGTTGAGAGGTTCTCGCTTGGTCGAGTGTTGTATTGTTGATGGGTAAGTACGAGGACTTGTCCAGAAAGTCTGTGGAACTGCATCTACAAGTTTTAGTACTTTCCATCTTGTCTTAATCGTATTCATTCTTATGCCAGTCCTACCGGTTATTAAGTGGAATTCAACACGGGTATCATGCCAAGCTTGGAGTACGGAAGGGCCATATAGTATGTGTAAATAGTTTTGACTACCTAGCATTGTTCCTAGTGCTACATTAGTCTCATCATCCCACTAAAAGTTATTAATTGAGTGCATTGTTTATGGAAACAGTTGTAGCATAGTTTAATAAACATAAAAGTCAGAAATGTATGTGTTGGTTAACAAGTACATGATTGAGACGGCCTTTCATGTAATGTTTAAGTTTAATAAGGAATGTAACATATATTTTACTATATATGTCCAACAACCAACGGTGCTAAACATAAATTCACTAGACTTGCATAATATTTTATTCAAATTATCATTCACATTGGTGTACAAGTATTTGTTCAACCAACAACGATACCAAACATAAATCAAACATTATCCATGAAACTACTGGAAAATAAATGTATCAATTGAATACATCGATATTTAAAATCCATTTTTCTTTCCTTGTTTATTTGAGGGCTCAAATAATATTCAGTTAAAGTCAAAAATTTGGTTTTGGCAACAATTTATACTTGTGAGGTTTTTTGCTATTTTGTTAAATATGTTTGTCCCTAACTTATATTCTCTATCCCAAATAAAATTGGGACAAGTAAGATTGATCTAAATAAAACAATGATATCAAACATAACTTCAATAGACTTGCATAATATTTGATTCAAATTGTCATTCACATTGACGAGGAAGTATTTGCACAACCAACAACGATACCAAACATAAATTGAACATTATACGATTCAGAATGTCATTCAAATAGGCCTAGAAGTAATTGTTCCATACAAATAGAGGCTACATAGTTTAGCTCGAAAATTAAACAGTGCACAAAAAATGACAAGAGCTTCAGTGGATATTTGTCCAATGCGGCATGGTTCAAGGAAGAGCAGACAAAAAGGATTGTGGGGACCTGGGAAGCCTCCATAAGCTATTGCATAGCCCCAAAGAAGGCAAGGGATCCACCTCGTAGATAGAAGTATGTCTTTTCATCCATGACAAACCTGAGCTAAGCTTCGCGAAATAGAATCCTTATAGTTCACTATGATCTGACAATGAAGAACCCCTATCAGTTGCTTAATTCAGCTAAGATGGTAACATGATACAGTCCGGTCTTGTTTGGCAAAATAAATTGTGGTGGGTTTGCCAAACGAAACCAGATTACATCATGTAACCTTCCCAGCTAAATTCAACAAGCGGTCAAAGTTCTTCTGTATCACCCTATGGTGAAGTGTGACGTCCAACACATAAAAATAAGATTAACTAATGCGGAAGCGATCGATAGCAGTGGAATTACTGAAAATCACTAAAAATTAAAACCATATATCAAGATATCCATTCATAGGAAAACTCTTTCATTCAGAACCAAAGTATTACATTAAATCATGGTTCACTAGTACATATCTTGTACTGTTTCTTCTCGAGAGTTACAACATTCACTACTTTGTCTCATATGTACACAGGTAGTATAAAAATCTCGAGGCATCAAGCCAAAATCTCAGATCGAAGTATCAAAATACTAACTCCTAGGACCCGAGAATACAGAGACGACTATAGGGCTATCTACACAAAAACCAGACAACCAATGTCTCCACCTGATGGATCACTGTTGTCCCTGTGGTTGCTGCTGCTGCTCTTCCCCTGCAGAAGAGTTTCTGCCTTGATGTCTGCGTCTACCTAAAAATATTGGATCCCACGGGGGTGAAACAATTATAAAAATTGCCCCAGCGAGAGATATAACTCTCTGCCAAAACATTATCATTGTAGTTTAAAAGAAATAAACTGTAACGACGGTCGCCAAACTGACAAACAAATCATTACTAATTAAGTGGAATAAACATAAATAGCGGATTAACAAAAATCACTAAAATTTAAAACCATTTTTGCAAGGAGATCCTAGTACAAAAAACTTTTACTGAAAGATCCAAAACTCATACATATCATGATTTATATTGTACAACATTGTTTCATCTCATCTCGAGGACAACATATAACAGTTGCTCTATCAAAACACATACTGGAGCAACATAAAACCTTGAGGCATTCAAGCCAAAATCTCATATTATTCTTAAAACCCGTACAAACCAACTCCAAGGACCTGAGAGTACAGAGACGACACATAGGACTTCTATCTACAAGACCTGACAGATAGTACACTCAACCTGAGTTGTCACTGCTGTCCCTGCTTCTATTGTTCTTTCTCTGTAGTACGGTCTCAACCCCCCTCGTGCACGTCCACCTAAAAAAATGTGGATCCCACGGGGTGAGACAATTGTAATTGTCCCAGCGAGAGATATAACTCTCCGCCAACAATGTTATTACCACAGTTAAATAGTATTAAACTGAGAAGAGGATAAGCAGTTTAGAATATTCTCATATTTTAATGCATTGCAACTATCTATGATAGAGCAGTAAATCATCTATTCTCTTTATAAGGAATAGGAAGAACATGTATATCATTTACCCATCATACTATATCAACATTTCAAGATTATCATGTGATACTCATCATCATGGTATGTCATCCATGAATCGTTCTCATTTCTATATGTTGGCCTCAACCAATATGATAACCAGACATTGAATTGTACCATTCATGTGAGTATACATCATCATATTCTATCCAGGCATTGGACTATGCCAATCCTATGCAACCATTCCAGGCATTGGACTATGCCAATCCTGTGACATTATTCCAGGCATTGAACTATGTCAATCCTGTGCAATTATTCCAGGTATTGGGTTATGACCAATCCTGTGATATTATTCCAGGTATTGGGTTATGACCAATCCTGTGATATTATTCCAGGTATTGGGTTATGACCAATCATGTGATATTATTCCAGGTATTGGGTTATTACCAATCCTGTGCATTCCAGGTATTGATCTATGTCAATCCTATGATATTATTCCAGGTATTGGGTTATTACCAATCATGTGCATTCCAGGTATTGATCTATGTCAATCCTGTGATATTATTCCAGGTATTGGGTTATTACCAATCATGTGCATTCCAGGTATTGATCTATGTCAATCCTGTGATATTATTCCAGGTATTGGGTTATTACCAATCCTATGCATTCCAGGTATTGATCTATGTCAATCCTGTGATATTATTCCAGGTATTGATCTATGTCAATCCTGTGATATTATTCCAGGTATTGGGTTATTACCAATCTTGTGCATTCCATGTATTGATCTATGGCAATCCTATGATATTATTCCAGGTATTGGGTTATTACCAATCATGTGCATTCCAGGTATTGATCTATGTCAATCATGTGATATTATTCCAGGTATTGGGTTATTACCAATCCTGTGCAATTATTCCAGGTATTGATCTATGTCAATCCTGTGATATTATTCCAGGTATTGGGTTATTACCAATCTTGTGCATTCCAGGTATTGATCTATGTCAATCCTGTGACATTATTCCAGGCATTGGGTTATTACCAATCCTGTGCAATTATTCCAGGTATTGGGTTGTTACCAATCCTGTGCAATCCAGGTATTGATCTATGTCAATCTTGTGATATTATTCCAGGTATTGGGTTATTATCAATCCTATGCAATTATTCCAGGTATTGGGTTGTTACCAATCCTGTGCATTCCAGGTATTGATCTATGTCAATCTTGTGATATTATTCCAGGTATTGGGTTATTACCAATCTTGTGCATTCTAGATATTGATCTATGTCAATCCTGTGACATTATTCCAGGCATTGGGTTATTACCAATCTTGTGCAATTATTATAGGCTTCATGCCTCTGCCAGGTATTGGACTTTAACCAATCCTGATTACACAGCCAAGCAGTGGACTCTAACCACTCCTGATTACATTTCACTATTACTTGGCATTACCTTGGTCAAGCCATCATACTCATCCACATTCTTTATATAATACAAGTATTCCTCATGTCTCATTTTAACATATTCAAAGCACCATAGCCCTTATTTTGGCAATGACTATAATGCATGTATAACCAAGATTTCATTATTACCTTTGTAACCATTTATTATTATTATTATGTTACAGGGTTCCCATTTACCTGGTTTATTTTAAACATTACCAATTCTTACATCAATCTTTAAATCAATATCTTGTCACATCTCATTAGGAAACAACTAATCACATGACTCACAAGGCCCATTAAACATCTTGTCACCTCTCTCTAGGCTCTAGGCAACAACTATTCACATGGCTCACAAGGCCATTAAACATCTTGTCACCTCTCACTAGGCAACAACTATTCACATGGCTCACAATGCCATTAAACATCTTGTCACCTCTCACTAGGCAACAACTATTCACATGGCTCATAAGGCCATTAAACGTCTTGTCACCTCTCTCTAGGCAACAACTATTCACATGGCTCACAAGGCCATTAAACATCTTGTCACCTCTCATCATTTATCATTAAATGAATCATCAACACAAGGTATGAGTTTGTCTATCATCCTTACCAGGATATGATTACATCATACTTATTAACTTGGCTTAACCCTTTCTCAAGGTATGTTAGCCCACACTTATCCAAGTGCATTAAACTCATTACATCTCAATGTAACAATCGACATAACACACTTCATGTGTTACTCATCCAAGTATATTGAATTTAAGGTGCATCAAGGTGTAACAACTTTAAAGTGCTGGATTTGATATTTATCATGCCTTGATGTATTACTTCCCTCATTACTTTCAACTTACTTAACTTCATCAACTTATCTTATATTAGGGTATATCCCATCCTAATACTTTATGCACTAACACATCACATTTATCATGTAGTGTATTGGCCATAAGTCACACATTTGAATTACCCAACTATCATCAATGATATGGGCTCATCTCGGGTCAAGGCATTGTTAATATAAGGTTGTCCATTATCAACCACTCTAGGTGTTTCACCTATCAAAATATTAGCCACACCATTACTTGGTGTTACCCTCATCACTCCTAAGAGTGTCTTTCCCTCACCTTTACAATGTATCTTGGGTTAGAAGTGTGCATATGATCACCATATCGGGTTGTAAGTACATTCAATCACCCTATCGGGCTAGTCACCATCTAGGGTTAGCCATGACGGGTTAGGGTTACCATATCATCTAGGGTTGTGTATTGTGCAACCCTATCGTGCAACCATTTCATGTAACCATGTCGTGCAACCATGTCGTGAAACTATATCATGTAACCATGTCATGCCATAACACTTGTTACACTTCACTAATATCGGGTTACCCAAATTAGGGTTTCTTGTCAACTTACAAGTATACAATTGACCTTGTATCGTGCATGGAGTCTATACTTGACTCCCTATCATGCAAGAGGTGTATACTACACCCCCATATCGTGCAACAATGTATTCATTCATATCCATATCGTTCAAGTGAAGTAGGTGCATCATCATATCGGGTTAAAGGTACTTTCTTGTGTGCTTGCACCCGATATCACTTTTATAAAGTGATACCACCATATTCAAGCTCTATACCTTAGTTATAACTGTTATAGTTCATGTTAACAGGTATAAGCAACTACTAGAACTCAAAACTCATCAACTATTTCAGGAAATTTCGGAATTAAAAGTATTTCACTAATTATAGCAATTCAGGTGAAGAATAATAACATGGTTGAGTTCAAGTTATATAACCCGCCTTAAGAATAAATTCAAAGCTCCAAGATCCAAATCTCCACGTTCCTAAGGTTGAATATGGAATTCACAACTCCTCTATATGCAAAGAATCACCATGGATAAGCAATTGGTGAAGAAGAAAAGAAAGGAAGATCAAAACCCTAAATTCATGCTTCAATCCAAGGTTGAAGATGATCTTATCCTCACCTTAGGGTTAAGTATGAGCTCCTTCTTGATCCTTAACACCTTTTCACGATACACTAGTGTCCTTGCACGATATGCCACCCCTCTTGCACGATATGTCACTCACTTGCACGATATGACACTCACTTGGAGTCAAAACTTCACTCTATGGCCGATATCACCCTATATGGCCAATATCACCTACTTGGGCGATATGCTCTTGCCATGGGCGATATCCCAAGGTCCATGCACGATACCACAGCATCCCTTCACGATATGGGAGCTCTATGCATGATAACTTATGGTAGGAGGGTGGTAAGGGTGACAAAATTGCACCAAGGGGTGAAACTAGGGGTATATATACTTGTTGTTCATGAAGGAAGGAAAAAATGAGGTGTCAACATTTTGAGCTAGTAGGTGTCACGTGTAATGCATGGGTGACACGTGTACATGCATGCATAAACATTTATCTTGTCTTGAAAAATGTTTGATGATCATCTTGAGATGCAAATTCGTCCATTACTTATCCATTTGGATAAGTCATCTAGGTTTAATCACTATTTTAAATCAAGCTGATGCACTTTTTCTAAGGAAACTTGTTGGCCATCACACCTCACCTCCTTGAGGTGCTTTGCACGATATGGATATTGCCAAGAGTTCACAAAATGATATGGGACACCTCCTTGGGCTCCTTGGCCGATAGGCACTCATATATAAGCTTTTCAACTTGATACAACTCAAGTTAAGCTTTCATATTCAACCCTTTTCTTGGTCATTTCATCACCAAGATTACCATCATTCATAATTGATTAAAAATGGTGTATCATTCATTCTCTCTCCTATAAATGATACATAGAGGAAGTATGAACACTCTAGAGGTGGTAATTTGCATATTAACCCCACATTTTGGGTAAATTACAATTTGTACCAAAATTGGTGCACAAGGTACCAACATTGTTCAAACAAGTTCAAACTTGGAATTTAGGCTTTCCACAAGCCACCGCCTTGCATAATTCTCTCTATTATGATGCTAAAACATATAAGGCACGTTCAACATGTGACATATTGCAATATAACCCCTCAACTTGGGTAAATTGCACTTTGGTCCAAAACAGAGAAACATTGCTCAAACAACATTCAATCGGGACCAAACTTGAAACATAAGTGTGTCACATGATAACAAAGCACCTTAGAGGATTATATTAAAGTTCTAAGAAACTTTATTAGCCAAAAAAATTAGGGTTACCTCATAACCCAGGTCAGGGTCATTACAAGTTATAAACCCCTAACAAGGATTTCATCCCCGAAATCCCAGGTAAAGGGAGACAAATATCATTCATTCATCATATCATAAAGTCTCCACATAACATATTTGATGTTGTCATGTTTATGCGGGGCATAAACCCCTAACAAATGGTATCCATACTACAATATGTAACTGGACAAATTTCAGAGTTGGTCCCTCTAGGTAACCAAACATTAATTCTTATCAAGAGTCATATTCCCATTTTCTCGTATCATTGAAAGTTCTTGGATAGTAGGATTCTTTACCTTGGTACCCATTATATGTGCCATAAACACATCACATCATCATCATGATTACTAGATCTGGGTAGTCAAAACCCTCATTCCATCACTGAACATTGTTACCTCTCATCAGTAACTGTTACCTCTAGGTCTGAGGACCAGGGTATACATTATATTAAACATCTTCTTTTGTTTATCAGTTGATCTATGATTAACTCATATTTCTCCATATATCAATTAGGATGTTGTAGAAATATCCATGCCACATATTTGACTTCATTATACTCTTTAGATTGTCTCAGAATGACTGCTTGATCATAGTAATAAAAAAGATAACAATCTAAGAGTTTCATACATACCTTGCATTCAATAGATGAATACCTGGCCAGGGTATTCAAGAACTGAAATTAGGTAGTATGCATTTGTTTTATATTATGTTTCATACTTTTAACATCTCTTTAAATTTACTACGTAGTATCTCAAATTTTCTCTGGGTGTTTCTTTTACATCTCTTCCTTTTCTACATGAAGAGAGAAATTCCAAAACATACAAGAGAATATTGGACCGAATATAGGTTCTTATCCTTCTGATCTCTTCCTCATGTCCTTATAGAACTAATTACAGGAAGCTCAACAACAACTGCCTTCTTATGATTATCAGATAAAATCTAGAGAAGACATATCAGAATGAGAAAGCTCTATCTGACTGCCATCCCTCACAGTCATCCACCACTTTTGGTTGACTCAAACATAGAGTCTAGCTGTTTCATGTTGTTTCTTTTGCCTTTTTATACTATTAGGTTGTAACTTTCATAAGCCCTGTCGAGTCTACCTCGGTTGTTGGGTCATTTACTCCATTCTTTTTTAATAAAAGGGTTTAGTATGCTTTACATGTCCATGTCTTATCCTCATACCATAGTCTTTTCGGTCTCATTACCAATGTAGAGACTAAGCCATGGGTTCTTACAGGTGGAAAGTTAGGACCTTTTCCTTTACTTAGTGGCTATTTCCCTGGTACACTAGGCATTTCTTGTACTGATGGCATCAAAAACTTTGGCTTTTTAGAATAACTATGCAAATGTCTCTAGAATTGTAGAGACCTTTCCTTAATTCTCAGCTTATTGCCCCTCCTTGGGCATTGCCATCAGAGATGTACTATCTATCTATACTTATGGCAGAGTTTATTTTCTTTCCATATAGTAATTCGTCCCACATTTTCCACTATTCTGACATGACTATGTCATTTAGGAACCCTTTCAAAACCCAAAGTTTCTATATTGAGGACTGGTAATCTCGATTGTAATGCTAGTATCTAGTCTATTATATGCATCATTATTGTCCTAACTTGCCTCACAAGAGCATAAAAACATGATTCTCTATCCTGATTAGGTCAAGATAGGAATTCTCAGGCACTCATTCTTTTCTTGCATGATCCCTTACACCCTTTCTTGGTGCAACAACATTGTTCTCAACAATGTGTTCCTCGTGTTCTCCAGTCATTTTAAACTGTACCCTTCTTCTGCATAAGCATAAGTCACTATAGGGTATATTGGAGGACACTAACACAGACTTAACACCTTAGTCCTATGTCTATGTAGACTCAGAGAACCTTAAGCTCTGATACTAAACTTGTAACGACAGTCGCCAAACTGACAAACAAATCGTTACTAATTAAGTGGAATAAACATAAACAGCGGATTAACAAAAATCACTAAATTTTAAAACCATTTTTGCAGGAGATCCTTGTACAGAAACTTTTACTGAAAGATCCAAAACTCATACATATCATGATTTACATTGTACAACATTGTTTCATCTCATCTCGAGGACAACATATAACAGTTGCTCTATCAAAACACATACTGGAGCAACATAAAACCTCGAGGCATTCAAGCCAAAATCTCATATTATTCTTGAAACCCGTACGAACCAACTCCAAGGACCTGAGAGTACAGAGACGACACATAGGACTTCTATCTACAAGACCTGACAGACAGTACACTCAACCTGAGCTGTCACTGCTGTCCCTACTTCTGTTGTTCTTTCTCTATAAGTACGGTCTCAACCCCCTCGTGTACGTCCACCTAAAAAAATGTGGATCCCACGGGGTGAGACAATTGTAATTGTCCCAGCGAGAGATATAACTCTCCGCCAACAATGTTATTACCACAGTTAAATAGTATTAAACTGAGCAAAGGATAAGTAGTTTAGAATATTCTCATATTTTAAAGCATTGCAACTATCTATGATAGAGCAGTAAATCATCTATTCTCTTTATAAGGAATATGAAGAACATGTATATCATTTACCCATCATACTATATCAACATCTCAAGCTTATCCTGTGATACTCATCATCATGGTATGTCATCCATGAATCATTCTCATTTCTATCTGTTGGCCTCAGCCAATATGCTAACCAGATATTGAATTGTACCATTCATGTGAGTATACATCATCATATTATGTCCAGGCATTGGACTATGCCAATCATGTGCAACCATTCCAGGCATTGGACTATGCCAATCTTGTGACATTATTCCAGGCATTGAACTATGTCAATCATGTGCAATTATTCCAGGTATTGGGTTATGACCAATCCTGTGATATTATTCTAGGTATTCGGTTATGACCAATCCTGTGATATTATTCCAGGTATTGGGTTATGATCAATCTTGTGATATTATTCTAGGTATTGGGTTATTACCAATATTGTGCATTCCAGGTATTGATCTATGTCAATCCTGTGATATTATTCCAGGTATTGGGTTATTACCAATCCTGTGCATTCCAGGTATTGATCTATGTCAATCCTGTGATATTATTCCAGGTATTGGGTTATTACCAATCATGTGCATTCTAGGTATTGATCTATGTCAATCTTGTGATATTATTCCAGGTATTGATCTATGTCAATCCTGTGATATTATTTCAGGTATTGGGTTATTACCAATCCTGTGCATTCCAGGTATTGATCTATGTCAATCCTATGATATTATTCCAGGTATTGGGTTATTACCAAACATGTGCATTCCAGGTATTGATCTATGTCAATCATGTGATATTATTCCAGGTATTGGGTTATTACCAATCATGTGCAATTATTCCAGGTATTGATCTATGTCAATCCTGTGATATTATTCTAGGTATTGGGTTATTACCAATCTTGTGCATTCCACGTATTCATCTATGTCAATCCTGTGACATTATTCTAGGCATTGGGTTATTACCAATCTTGTGCAATTATTCCAGGTATTGGGTTGTTACCAATCCTGTGCAATCCAGGTATTGATCTATGTCAATCCTGTGATATTATTCCAGGTATTGAGTTATTATCAATCTTGTGCAATTATTCCAGGTATTGGGTTGTTACCAATCCTGTGCATTCCAGGTATTGATCTATGTCAATCCTGTGATATTATTCCAGGTATTTGGTTATTACCAATCATGTGCATTCCAGATATTGATCTATGTCAATCCTATGACATTATTCCAGGCATTGGGTTATTACCAATCTTGTGCAATTATTATTGGCTTCATGCCTCTGCCAGCTATTGGACTTTAACCAATCCTGATTACACAGCCAGGCAGTGGACTCTACCCACTCCTGATTACGTTTCACTATTACTTAGCATTACCTTGGTCAAGCCATCATACTCATCCACATTCTTTATATAATACAAGTATTTCTCATGTCTCATTTTAACATATTCAAAGCACCGTAGCCCTTATTTTGGCTATGACTATAATGCATGTATAACCAAGATTTCATTATTACCTTTGTAACCATTTATTATTATTATTATGTTATAGGGTTCCCATTTACCTGGTTTATTTTAAACATTACCAATTCTTACATCAATCTTTAGATCAATATCTTGTCACCTCTCATTAGGAAACAACTAATCACATGACTCACAAGGCCCATTAAACATCTTGTCACCTCTCTCTAGGCTCTAGGAAACAACTATTCACATGGCTCACAAGGCCATTAAACATCTTGTCACCTCTCACTAGGCAACAACTATTCACATGGCTCACAAGGCCATTAAACATCTTGTCACCTCTCACTAGGCAACAACTATTCACATGGCTCACAAGGCCATTAAACATCTTGTCACCTCTCTCTAGGCAACAACTATTCACATGCCTCACAAGGCCATTAAACATCTTGTCACCTCTCATCATTTATCATTAAATGAATCATCAACACAAGGTATGAGTTTGTCTCTCATCCTTACCAGGGTATGATTACATCATACTTATTAACTTGGCTTAACCCTTTCTCAAGGTATGTTAGCCCACACTTATCCAAGTGCATTAAACTCATTACATCTCAATGTAACAATTGACATAACACACTTCATGTGTTACTCATCCAAGTATATTGGATTTAAGGTGCATCAAGGTGTAACAACTATAAAGTGCTGGATGTGATATTTATCATGCCTTGATGTATTACTTCCCTCATTACTTTCAACTTACTTAACTTCATCAACTTATCTTGTATTAGGGTATATCCCATCCTAATACTTTATGCACTAACACATTGCATTTATCATGTAGTGTATTGGCCATAAGTCACACATTTGAATTACCCAACTATCATCAATGATATGGGCTCATCTCAGGTGAAGGCATTGTTAATATAAGGTTGTCCATTATCAACCACTCTAGGTGTTTCACCTATCAAGATATTAACCACACCATTACTTGGTGTTACCCTCATCACTCCTAAGAGTGTCTTTCCCTCACCTTTACAATGTATCTCGGGTTAGAAGTGTGCATATGATCACCATATCGGGTTGTAAGTACATTCAATCACCCTATCGGGCTAGTCACCATCTAGGGTTGTGTATTGTGCAACCCTATCGTGCAACCATGTCGTGTAACCATGTCGTGCAACCATGTCGTGCAACTATATCATGTAACCATGTCATGCCATAACACTTGTTACACTTCACTTATATCGGGTTACCCAAATTAGGGTTTCTTGACAACTTACAAGTATACAATTGACCTTATATCGTGCATGGAGTCTATACTTTAATCTCTATCGTGCAAGAGGTGTATACTACACCCCCATATCGTGCAACAATGTATTCATTCATATCCATATCGTTCAAGTGAAGTAGGTGCATCATCATATCGGGTTAAAGGTACTTTCTTGTGTGCTTGCACCCGATATCACTTTTATAAAGTGATACCACCATCTTCAAGCTCTAGAACTTAGTTATAACTGTTATAGGTCATGTAAACAGGTCTAAGCAACTACTAGAACTCATAATATCATCAAATATTTCAGGAAACTTCGGAATTAAAAGTATTTCACTAATTATAGCAATTCAGGTGAAGAATAATAACGTGGTTGAGTTCAAGTTATATAACCCGCCTTAAGAACGACTTCAAAGCTCCAAGATCCAAAGCTCCGCATTCCTAAGGTTGAAGATGGACTTCAAAACTCCTCTATATGCAAAGAATCACCATGGATAAGAAATTGGTGAAGAAGAAAAGAAAGGAAGATCAAAACCCTAAATTCATGCTTCAATCCAAGGTTGAAGATGATCTTATCCTCACCTTAGGGTTAAGTATGAGCTCCTTCTTGCTCCTTAACACCTTTGCACGATACACTAGTTCCCTTGCACGATATGCCACCCCTATTGCACGATATGGCACTCACATGCACGATATGACACTCACTTGGAGTCAAAACTTCACTCTGTGGCCGATATCACCCTATATGGCCAATATCACCTACTTGGGCGATATGCTCTTGCCATGGGCGATATCCCAAGGTCCATGCATGATACCACAGCATCCATTAACGATATGGGATCTCTATGCACGATACCTTAGGGTAGGAGGGTGGTAAGGGTCACAAAATTGCACCAAGGGGTGAAACTAGGGGTATATATACTTGTTGTTCATGAAGGAAGGCAAAAATGAGGTATCAACATTTTGAGCTAGTAGGTGCCACGTGTCATGCATGGGTGACACGTGTACATGCATGCATAAACATTTATATTGTCTTTAAAAATGGTTGAGGATCATCTTGAGATGCAAATTCATCCATTACTTATCCATTTGGATAAGTCATCTAGGTTTAATCACTATTTTAAATCAAGCCGATACACTTTTTCTAAGGAAACTTGTTGGCCGTCACACCTCACCTCCTTGAGGTGCTTTGCATGATATGGATATTTCCAAGAGTTCACAAAACGATATGGTACACCTCCTTGGGCTCCTTGGACGATAGGCACTCATATATAAGCTTTTCAACTTGATACAACTCAAGTTAAGCTTTCATATTCAACCCTTTTCTTGGTCATTTCATCACAAAGATTACCATCATTCATAATTGATTCAAACATGGTGTATCATTCATTCTCTCTCCTCTAAATGATACATAGAGTAAGTAGGAACACTCTGGAGGTGGTAATTTGCATATTAACCCCACATTTTGGGTAAATTACAATTTGTACCAAAATTGGTGCACAAGGTACCAACATTGTTCAAACTTGGTATTTAGGCTTTCCACAAGCCACCACCTTGCATCATTCTCTCTATTATGATGATAAAACATATAAGGCACGTTCAACATGTGACATATTGCAATATAACCCCTCAACTTGGGTAAATTGCACTTTGGTCCGAAATAGAGAAACATTGCTCAAACAACATTCAATCGGGACCAAACTTGAAACATAAGTGTGTCACATGATAGCAAAGCACCTTAGAGGATTATATTAAAGTTCTAAGAAACTTTATTAGCCAAAAAAATAGGGTTACCTCATAACCCAGGTCAGGGTCATTACATAAACTAAGCAGTGGGATAATATAAATCAGTAGTAGATGAATCAACATCTATGCAGATTAGAGCAACATTATTATGCAAGTATTTCAATTATAACTTGATAAAGCAGCATGTCTCATGTTCAATATAATTTAAAGGAACATAAATGACATTTATGTATCCAGGACATACTAAGCAAGTATAACATCAACTAGTGGTTCTCGTATTTCAATCTTATGTAAATACACTACACGGCTGATTATATTTTACAAACAGATTTAAGCTCTGAGGATATGAGGTATACTGCTCATACTCCAACTGACCATTTCTAGAATCGGTACCATAATTAGGTCAATGGAAGAGTCAGATTCCCATGACCTCCCACATCCCGGTCAGTACGGGACCACAAGCAGGACTATGTCGACTGCTCAAATAGCTTTCCAGGGTATACTGGAACTTTGCTATAGAGTTACACCGTCAACTGCACTCTCATCGGCAATCGAGAGATTAATGTTTATCTCCATCGACCTGACATAAAATAACATTGGGAAATTAATGATACATCCATCCCAACCATCGGGAGACTTGTGATACATCCAACCTGACACATGAAGGATTGGGAGGTTTAGTGTTTACCTTCACTCAATCTCTTCACAAGGACGTAAGGATATTTTCGCCCATTTACCCCCACATATTCATAATATGTGAACTCCATGAATTCTATAGGAAAACATGTTTCACCATCATCAACTTCTGACGATGATGGATCTATGGTCAGAGCACTACATGAATAGAATTCACTTGATTAATTAAATACATTTTCATATTCTTTTAGCATCAGGCAAGTTCTCAAACAAAATTTATTATGACAATGCTATAAAAAAAACATGTTCTGTTTTCATCAAATACTTAACTGTCTTTAAAAGATATTGGGAACTCAGTCCCTTATTTCAAAACTGGGAATTCTCATCCCATCACAATTTCATCACCATAATCATATGGCCCTGGGTAATTAAACCCTTGATTCATCATTAAGCATTGTTACCACTTTTCCAGGTAACCATCACCTTCAGGTCCACTGACCAAGGCAAACATGATACTTGCTATTACAAGCATCACATATGGCACTTGAGGCCCATTAACTCTCTTGTTACCTCTTACCAGGCAGCAAGGTATATTATGGCACTCAAGGCCTAAAACACAATAGTGAATTAAACATCATAGCTCATACCTGGCCATGATCATCATTTCAAGATACCTGCATGGTTAACACATATGATAACAGTGATATAAATTGCATATCAGAACCATGTTCAATAAATATGAATTTACTATTCATGGGTAACACCACTATTCCCTTATCATGGTCAGGGTTTCCCATTTCATGTCATATGAGGATAATCATCCCATTATCACATCAAATATATGGTTTATCACCATATTGCCCAAGATTTGGGTTCATTAAGTAATACATAGTATTACCCTGGATTTGAGCTTCACAGCACATCAAACATCAGGGTTTCTCATGAAACCATCCTTAGTTAGGGTTTAACATCAAATTCACCCTATAAAAGGATCTACATTCAATAATCCACAATTAGGGTTTACTATTCATCCCAATTAGGGTTTCATGTCCCATTACCCATAATTAGGGTTTACTATTCATCCCAATTAGGGTTTTGCATCACATTACCCTAAATTAGATTCACTTGTATCATCACCCTGGATTAGGGTTACATCCATACCCTGGATTAGGGTTTCAATTATAATTGCCCTGAATTAGGGTTAAGTTTCAATGACCTTGTCAATTAGGGTTTATGTTCATGATTAGGGTTTCATGATCTCTTTACTTAAGGATCATACCCTTAATCACCACATGAATCATACTCATGTATGAACTCCATGTTATCACCCTCCCAACTTGATTAGGTTACATCAACCCTTCAGTCAAAGTACATACAACTATGATTAACATAGTGTACCAAGTCATTGATCTTATAAGCAATTAGGGTTTATCCCTTAATTGACACTAATCACTTAGGTACTATTAGGTTTTCAACCTTTGTACCTTCATTGATTATCATTACTAACCATCATTGGATTATTGGAACTATCATTACCTTCAATATCCAAGTAATTGAACCACATTGAACTCCATTTGGTTTTGAAGGATTCACCACCAAACGGTTTTGAAACCGTTTGGTCTCAAACGGTCTCAATACTGTTTGGGCCAAATCAGTCCCAAAACTGCAAGGGCTCACTAGGTCAATCATCAATCCAATCGATTTCCAATTGCACCATTGAATTGACTATTGGTTATTCAATTGAAGGAGTCATCAATCTATACCATTAGATCATCATCAATGGGTCAAGGATCAACCACTAACCCACCAAACGGTTTTGAAACCATTTGGTCCCAAACGGTCTCAAGACCGTTTGGTCTCAAACGGTCTCAAGACCGTTTGACCCAAGTTGTCTTGAAATCGTTAGGACCAATCAAGGATTCTTCAATCAACTTGATTAGGGTTTCCAATTGAAGGATTATGCACATATTGAATCAATCAATTGAGTCAATTGGATCATCATCCAACATGTAATTAAGTTCAGACCTCAAACAGTCAACTAAACCAAACGGCCAAACCCCTTCATTCGGTTTGGAGTCTAAAGCACCAAACAGTTTGCAAACCGTTTGGTCTCAAACGGTTTGGTGAAACCGTTTGGACCAAAGGTCCAAGACCGTTTGCTCTTGATCTTTAATTAAGGTGTGTGCTTATGAACAGGTTATCATATTCAACATTTAGACTCACGAAACTACTGTCATTTTCCATGGAAACTCCATCAATTAAGCAAGGCTATTGCAATAATAACAATTAAATCAGTTGTATGGAGAAATCGAATTCAATGACAAAGATTAAGGGTTTAAGTTATATAACCCGCCTTCAAATCTGATCCCAAGCTCCAAGATTCATGGCTCCAAAGGTGTATGAAGCTCTAGCAACCTCCCAAGGTCGTTTCTCAAGCTTTTGGAGTGAAAGGATCGGCTAGGGTTGAAGATGGAGTGAAGAAATGAAGGAATCATGCATTGTTTTATGATTTTCACCATGAAATCAAGAAGAACGAAGGACAAATACTTACCAACAGGTTGGGTGAGTCCTTCCTGCTGTTATTAGCTTTCTTGGTCAATTTTGCAAGCAAGGATAAGAAAGGAATCCGAAATAGATCCTTAGGTGGGTTGGAAAAGGCTCTTTTGTAAGAAAATTGATGAAAGAGAAAATGTTTTATATAAAAATCAATTAATTCCAAAAATGTTGCCACCACTTCCTCCTTGATTTTCTTGCATGCAAAGGCAACTCAATCCCACATAGCTCCCTTCCATTATCCATGGATTAAGGGAAAAGAAATTAAGCACCTTAATCCCTTATAATATTAATATATATTTTTGAGTGGAAATTCTTTTCCTTATAATAAGGTGAGTGGAATTTCACCTCCTTAGGATATTTTGTGGTCCTTGCAAAGCTCAAGGACGTACACACACATCTGAATCCCACCATTTTAATTTTGGTTGAAGGCCCTTCAATTGTTTTATTTATTTTTGCATTAATGTTTCCATTATGCTTATATCTTGATTATTTTAATATCAAGATTCTCTCTTCTTCAACTTAATTTAAATGAGGCACCACTCTCATTTTATTTGCTCCACATGATGCCAAGAAACATTAGGGACCTTGTTGAAGTGGTAATTTACATATTGCACCCTAGGTTTTGGGTAAATTGCACATTACACCAAAACTAGGTTTTCATGCACAAACATTGCCTTTTCAGCACTTTCTTAGAATTCAGGCTATCACAAGCCATACCTCTGCATCATATTCACTCTCATGATGCTTTAACACATGAGGGACATATTATCATGCATAATTTGCAAATAAACCCCTCAACTTGGGTAATTTGCACTTTAGTCCAAAACAAGCAAAATATTGATTTCAACAATATTAAAAAAGGACTAAAATTGCAATTTAACTTCCTCTTGAGCCTTAATTACTTTTAAAAATATAAGCATGCATATAATCACTTTTATTAAGCAAAACACCTAGGGTTAATTCATAACCCAGGTCAGGGATGTTACAAGTTTATCCACCCCTTAGAATGATTTCGTCCCCAAAATCATCAACAAAACATTAAGAGAAAAGAGAAGGATACTTCCTCCTCATCTCATCCTCTAGTTCCCACGTAGCTTCTTCAACGCCACGATGATTCCAGAGGACTTTTACAAGACTAATGTCTTTCTTTTTCAACTTCTTGATTCTTCTATCAAGAATCAACATTGGCCCTTCAAAATAAGATATGTCATTATTTAGTTCTACCTCCACAGGTTGTAGAACTAACACAGTGTCAGGATGACACTTCCTCAACATAGATATATGAAACACTGGGTGCAATCTATGTAACTCAGATGGTAACTCCACCTTATAGGCTACCTTTCCCATCCTTTCAATGATCGGATAAGGCCCCATAAATCTAGGAGCTAACTTCCCCCTCTTTCCAAATCTCAGGATACCATTCCAAGGTGAAACCTTGAGGTACACCCTGTCTCTGACTTGGAATTCTAAGGGTCTACGACGCTTGTCAGCATAGGATTTCTGTCTATCCTGGGCTGTTTTCAACTGTTGTTGTATGATCTTTATCTTCCCAGTTGTTTGTTGAACCAACTCAGGACCCAAAAGTTGATATTCACCAGTTTCATACCAACATAGGGGAGATCTACAATGTCTACCATACAAAGCATCATATGGTGCCATCTCAATACTGTATTGATAGATGTTATTATAAGCAAACTCTATCAAGCTCATATGTAGATCCCAACTCCCCTCAAACTAAAGGATACATGCCCTAACCAAGTCCTCCAAGGTTTGTATCATCCTCTCAGACTGTCCGTCTGTCTGAGGATGAAAAGTTGTACTAAACCTCATTTGTGTGCCCAAAGCTTCATGAAGTCTCTCCCAAAAACGACTCGTAAACTCGGGACCTCTATCAAAAACTATTGTAGCTGGAACTCCGTGCAAACACACTATCTGATCTACATATAACTGTGCCAGCTTCTCAGCAGTGTAGGTTGTTTTGATAGGTAAGAAATGTGTTGTCTTAGTCAACCTATCAACTATTACCCAAATGGAATCATGACTTTTGGTTGTTCTAGGCAAACCAACCATAAAGTTCATAGTTATATGATCCCATTTCCACTGCGGTATAGGTAGGGGTTGCATTGTTCCTGTGGGCTTCTGATGTTCAGCTTTAACCTGCTGACACACCCGACATCGCATAACAAACTCAGTAACATCCTTCATCAAACCAGGCCACCAATACATATCTTTTAAGTTATGATACATCTTGGTGCTTCCTGGATGCATAACATACATTGAAGAATGAGCTTCTTCCAGGACTAACTTTCTTAAGTTATCAACATCAGGTACTACCATCCTACCATGGTAACAAACTACCTGATTATCAGAATCATGGAAACCATCCCGCTTCTCACTACCATACTCTGACCTGATCTGTTGAATCATAGAATCAGTCTATTGTGCTTCTTTAATCTGCTTTCTCAGAGTTCTTTTAATGTGCATCTTAGATAGCAACCCGGCTAACAATGACACTTTAAGATGTACATTGTCTTGCCTCAAGGATATAAACATACCCCTCCTAGAGCACACCAAAGAATTCAACTGTGCTTTATCTAGGGTTGGTGTTGTTGATTTCCTACTTAGTGCATCAACAACCACATTGGCTTTCCCTGGATGATAATCAATTATATAGTCATAGTCCTTTATTAACTCCATCCAGCGACGTTTCCTCATGTTGAGCTCATGCTGAGAAAATACATACTTTAGGTTTTTATGGTGTGTGAAAATCTAGAATGTTTCTCCATAGAGATAATGTCTCCAGATCTTCAAGGCATGGACCACATCAGCTAACTCTAGATCGTGTGTCGGATAATTGTCCTTGTGTTTCTTAAGTTGTCGAGAAGCAAAAGAAATCACTTGTTTATCCTGCATCAACACACATCCTAAGCCATTCTTAGATGCATCACATAAGACTATGTACCCCTTTCCTTGCTCAGGTAGCACCATCACAGGTGCACATGTTAACCTTTCCTTCAGCAACTGGAAAGATTGTTGACACTTGTCATTCCAGACAAAAGGAATCTCCTTCCTTATCAACTTGGTCAGGGGTAAGGCTATTGAACTGAAGTTCTTAATGAACCTCATGTAATAGCCTACCAGTCCTAGGAAACTTCTTATCTCTGTCGGTGTCTTCGGCTGTTCCCATTGCAGGACAAATTCTACTTTCTTAGGATCAACACGAATACCTGCGGCAGATATTACGTGTCCAAGAAAAGAAACTTCTGGAAACTAGAACTCACATTTGCTAAACTTAGCATATAACCTATGCTCTCTTAGCAAAGTCAGAGCTTGGCGAAGATGATGTTCATGTTGTTGAGCATCTCTACAATATATCAGGATGTCATCTATAAAGACGACAACATACTTATCCAGACAAGGTCAAAAGAATCTATTCATGAGTCCCATAAATGCAGCTGGTGCATTAGTTAGTCCAAACGACATAATTGTGAACTCATAGTGACCATACCTTGTCCTAAAGGCAGACTTAGGTATGTCACCCTCCTTGATACACAACTGATGGTAGCCCGACCTCAGATCTATCTTAGAAAAGACAGTCGCACCACACAACTGGTCAAACAAGTCATCAATCCTTGGTAAAGGATACTTGTTCTTTATAGTTACTTTATTTAATTGTCTATAGTTGATGCATAATCGCATAGACCCATCCTTTTTCTTAACAAAAAGGACCGGAGCACCCCAGGGTGAAGTACTCGGTCGGATAAAACCCTTCTCAAGCAACTCTTGCAGTTGTTTCTTGAGCTCTGCCATTTCAGCAGGCGCCATCCTATACGGCATTTGTGCTATTGGTTGTGTGCCCGGGATTAGATTTATTTCAAAATCAATCTCTCAGGGCGGCGAAACACCTAGAAGTTCTTCAGGAAATACATCTTCGAATTCCCTGACTACCGGAACTTCAGAAGGATGAAGACTCTACATTGTGGTATCCACCACATGGGCTAAGAATGCAAGGCATCCTTGTCTCATCAACCTCTCAGCTACCATATCTAACACAAGACATGTTGGTAGAATCTTTCTATCTCCCTGAAAGATGCATGTGTCACCACCATCTGTGAATACAGCTTGCTTGGAACTACAATCCAAGACAACTTTATACTTCTCTAAGGTGTCCATCCCAAGGATTATATCAAACCCATGCATCTCAAGTAATATAAGATTCACTTAGATGTGATGGTCATAAAAGAAAAAGATTGCAGGGAGAACACACCTCCCGCAACACTGTAGATCCCATCAAAGGTGTTTCTAACAACAAGCAATCTGCTCTATGACTGACAATCATGTTGCAGTCATCAATCACTTCTCGAGTGATAAAAGAGTGTGTAGCACCCGGATCAATTAACACAGATACGAAGCAAAACAAAGACATATCAGAATAAAGCAGTTCCATCTGACCTGTCACAACCCGAGGGTTGACTACTGCTTCAGGCTGGTTCATAGCATAGAACCTAGTTGTCACTTGTTGTTGACCCTGTGCTCGATTATTGGATGTCGATGAACCGGCTTGGGATGCTTGTCCACGTCCTCTAGCACCACTGCTAGGCTATTGCCTCTGAGAGCCCTACTGACTCTGCCTCGGTTACTGGGTCACACTCCTGACTTTCTCAGGACAGTTCTTCACCACATGGCCTTCTCTTCCACATCTATAACAGGTTACATTCCCCCTCGGTGGTCTGGGTGGTTCTATTACTGACATAGAGGCTGAGATATGAGCTCCCTTCAGTGGTAAACTACGGTCTCTACCCTCACTTGACGTCCACTGTGTCTGGGTAGTGAACCTTGGTGGTAGTGTAGGCACATAATACCTTAGTTTCTTGAAACTTCCAGCACTCTGTCCTTGAAACTATGGGTATTCCTTCTTACCCTTGGTCTGTCGCTTCTCAATTATAGACCTCTCTATACGTCTTACAGACTCCACAAAAGTTGCAAACCTCTCTCAGTTCTCCAGAGTAGACACCGGAGTGGTTAATTCAGCGTTCAACCCCTTCTCGAACTGCCGAATTCTCTCCTCATCATTAGATGCCATGTGCGGATAGAACTGCAACAACTCCATGAACCTAGCCTCATACTCACTAATGTTCATTGGTCCTTGCTTAATCCTCTCAAACTGAGAGATCTTCTCATCTAGATACGTCTTGGGAATTTATCTAGAGACGAATTCATACCTTAATTCATCCCATACAATCACAACTCCAGGTCTTTTGCCTTCCTCGATGGTCCACCAGTGGCCAGCACTCCCTTTGAGGAGATATACATCATGCCTGACCCTCTCATCATCAGGAATCATGAGGATCCTGAAGGATTTCTCCAACTCAGTCAACCATAGGTCAACATCTACTGGGTTGGCTGTACCAGCATACTCTAAGGCTCCTACCCTCTTCAACCTTTCAAAAGTCTTGCTGACACCATGTCTTTCATCATGGGTTGGTGCCCTAGGTGCAGGTACTGGCATTCTATCTGTCATGTGGGTCATTGCTGCCATAAACTACCCGAACATATCCTGGAAGGCTGGGTTCCCCATATCAGCTGGGTTGATCTGGGGCTATTTAGGTATAGGTTCCTCCCTGATCTGATCCCTTGCACCTCCTCCCGGTGTAGCAACACTGCTCTCAGCAGCGTGTTCATCGTGTGATCTAGACATCTTTAGTTCTTCTTCTCCTATATGAGCAGAAGACACTATCAGATAAACTGGAAGACACTTAGAACATACTCAACAACCTTAATCCTATGTCTCTGTAGACTCAGTGAACCTAGAGCTCCGATACCACTAAACTTGTGACGTCCAACTCATAAAAACAAGATTAACTAATTCAGAAGTGATCGTTAGCAGTAGAATTACTGAAAATCACTAAAAATTAAAACCATTTATCAAGAGATCCATTCACACGAAAACTCTTTCATTTAGAACCAAAGTATTACATTAAATCATGGTTCACTAGTGTGACGACACCCACCATCATTTAAGATAACAAGTGTCATTAACAATAATAAAACATGCGGAAGCGATCGTTAGCAGTGGATTACTGAAAATCACTAAAAATTAAAACCATTTATCAAGAGATCCATTCATAGGAAAACTCTTTCATTTAGAACCAAAGTAAAACATTACATCCTGGTTCATATATATACATATCATGCCTCTTTGCACAAAATCTCAGATCGGAGAATCAAAACACTAACTCCTAGGACCCGAGAGTACAAAGACGACTCATAGGACTATCTACACAAAACCAGACAGCCAATGTCTCCACCTGTTGGATCACTGTTGTCCCTATGACTGCTGTTGTTGTTGCTCACCCACTGAAAGGTTTCTTCCTCTTCTTCGGCGATTACCTAAAAATTTAATCCCACGGGGGTGAGACAATTATAAAAATTGTCCCAGCGAGAGATATAACTCTCCGCCAGAAACATTGTTATTGCTGATAATAGAATAACACTGAGCAGTAGAATTATATTTACTCAACAGCAGGTAAGTCATTGAATAAGATATGCAGAGCAGTATTCTCTATGCAATCATTTCAATTATAACTTGATTAAGCAGCAAATCATTCATTTAAGAAGGAATATGAAGAACATGTATATCATTTATCCAACTATGATATAATAGACCATGTATCATCAACCATTGATTCTCGCAATTCAACCCTAAGCAAATATGCTACACGGCTGATTACATTTTACAATCATACTTATTCCCTGAGGAGATGAGGTATACCGCTCATACTCCAACCGACCACAGTTACGTAAAGCATCGGTACCACACATAGGTCAATGGAAGAGCCAGATTCCCATGACCTCAACTATCTCGGTCAGTACGAGATAACATGCAAGACATCTTGTGTCTCTTCTAGATAGCTTTCCAGGGTATACTGGCAACATCGCTATTAGAGTTATAGCCCATAGCATATACTCTCTTCAGGATATGGCCCGTATCCAATGCCCGGTATTATTTTGTGGAGTCATGGCCCGTAGCCATTCTCTTATTGGGGTATGGTCCATAACCAATCCCGTTCATAGGACATAGCCCGTAGCAATGCCTATGGGGCATAAGATTATAATTGCCCAATTACCCCCACATATTCAAAAATATGCGTTCCGAGTAAACTCGTTTCACCATTCAGCTAATTCTGACGCTGATGGATCTGTGATCAGGGCAACTACATTATATGGTATCACTTGATTAATTAAGTACATTATCATATTCTTTTAGCATCAGCCAAGTTTCCAAACATAACTTAATAAGACAAATGCTATAAAGAAAACATGTAATATTTCCATTAATCCCTTCTCAGTCTTTATAAGACATGGGGATCTCAGTCCCTCATTTCAATACTGGGAATTTTCATTCCTTTGCAACTCAATGCCATAATCATATGGTTCTGGGTATTCAAACCCTTAGCTCATCATTGAGCATTATTACCACTTTTTCACGTAATTATCACCTTCAGATCACCTGACCAAGGTAAATATGATGCTTATTACATAAACATCTTCTCATGGCACTTAAGGCCCATTACTTCTCTTATTACCTCATACTAGGCTATAAGGTATAGCATGGCACATAAGGCCCAATAAACAATGTCAATACATAAAATGTCATAGCTCATACCTGGCTATGTTCATCATCACATCATACCTGCATGGTTAGTACAGATGATAATACATCAATTTCATATCAGCACCATGCAAAACAATATATAACATCATTATTCAAGGGTAACACCACTATTCCCTTACCAGGGTTAGGGTTTCCCATTTCTCATTAATTCAGACCCTCTTGAGTTAACCAACTTTATCTTGTATTAAGGTATTTCCCCTCTTAATACATTCCATCACAGAATACTCACCCTTAGCATATAATGCATAGGCCACACATTAGAATTGTCCAGCTATCTCACATGATATGGACTTATCTTAGTTTAAAGCATAACTTTATTATAAAGTTGCCTATAAACAATCGCAATGATACACCCTCAACTAGGGTTTCACAAGGATACACCCTCAACCAGGGTTCACAATGATACACCCTCCACTAGGGTTTCACAAGGTTACACCCTCAACCAGGGTTCACAATGATACACCCTCCACTAGGGTTTCACAAGGATACACCCTCAACTAGGGTTTACTAACATCCTAATTAGTGATTTCACATGTAGACTACCTCTTATTAAGGTTATACATTGAATCAGCCTCAATTAGGGTTTACATCATGTATTGGGTCCATGCATTTGTTATGCATTAATGACTAGTACCATTAAAGGTATCTCCCACCTAATCACATTAGGTTTTCAAAAAGGTTTGATCAATTAGACCTTCAATAACATGAGGTATCCAATTGAATTAACCAAATTGAACCACACTCAATTCTAATCAATGGAACTTCAACCAATTGGATCATAAACTCAATCATCATTTGAATCATGGATCACCCCTCAATTGGGACTTCAATTATGGTCTGATCTCAATGGGATTAGGGTTTATAAACACCAATTAGAGCTTTGAAGTTGATCATCAATCATGTTACTAATTGTGTTTCAATTGATTGCATTGGACCTTCAACCATTGAATTCATGGAACCAATCATCAATTGGACCTATGCTCATACTTCAATTGAGTTTAATAGGTCAACCTTCAACTAATTTGACCCTCAATTGACCCTCAATTAGTCATCAATTAGGGCTTGATTCAATTGAATTAGGGTTTGGAATCGAAGATCCAACAACACTCATCAATGCAAGATTGGTTACTTTGAAACTATTGAACCATTATCCAAATTGGGTATGACCTGACCCCAAACGGTCTTGAGGTCGTTTGGATGACCTCCAAACGGTCTTGAGACCGTTTGCCCATCATATCACTCAAATCCAAGCCATCCAATTAAGGTTTGGATCATTGGATTGATCACCAAATCAGCATTGCATTGTATAACAGCTTGGTACCTTTAGACCTTCAAACACCTAACCATACTCAACCATAGACATACAAACGGTCTTGGATGACCACCAAACGGTCTTGAGACCGTTTGGCCCATCCAACCTTTGGATTCTAGTGAAAAATCATCATGGATTGGTCTATCGAGTTGATCAACAGATCAACACTACATTGCAATATGATTAGTACCTTTGGACCTTCAATTGGTCAACTATACTTGACCCCAGACCTCCAAACGGTCTTGGGGTGATCCCCAAACGGTCTTGAGACTGTTTGGGAGATCCCCAAACGGTCTTGAAACCGTTTGGGCCAATCAACCCAAAATCTCAAATTAGCTCATTGTGATTTCAACACTGATTTCAATTAGGGTTAGCCTAATTGATTAGCCTTCAACTCATGACTCGTTTGGAATTAATCCATCAAATTTGGTGAGTCATTAACCAACATCATTAGGAACAGTAATATCAAACGGTCAACGCTTGGTCAACTCCACCAAACGGTCTTGAAACCGTTTGCCCAAAAAGTTCAATTAAATCAGATTGAAAATCAGCACTTAATCCAATTAGGTTTCCCTAATTGATTAGGTTTCAAATCACGATTCCTTTGGATTTAATCCCTCAAATGTGGAGGGTTATTAATAAACATAATTATGAACAGGAATCCCAAACATTCAACGCTTGGTCAACCATCTCAAACGGTCTTGAAACCGTTTGCTCAACCAGGTCAAGTTAATCAGGTTGAAAATCAGCACATAATTCAATTCGATTGCCTAATTGATTGGCCTTTAACTCTCGATTCCTTTGGAGTTAATCCCTCAAATTTGGAGGGTTATTAGCCTACATAATTAGGAACAAAATTCCCAAACGGTCAACGCTTGGTCAACCATCTAAAATGGTTTTGAAACCGTTTTCTCCCAAACGGTTTCAAACCGTTTTCCCTTAAACGGTTTGCTGAAACCGCATAGCCAATCAAATTAAAACGATTTGGAGTAGCTATCAAAACGTTTTTGCTTGGTAATTTTCTTTGGATAAGCATCTAGGATGATTTCATCATCCCCTTCCTTCGAACAACCAAGAACAGCAACCGTTCTTGATGGAAATTTCAGCAAAGAAACAAGAGTGTATCAAATTGAAGAAATCAATCAACAAAGCATAGATAATTGATGCAATAGCAATGTTTAAGGGTTTGAGTTATAAAACCCACCTCCAATTGAGCTCCAAATCTCCAAGATCACGCCAATAATGGTGGATGAAGCTCTTGCAACTCCCCCTAGGCTCGTCCTCAAGCTTTTGATTGCAAAAGTTGGCTAGGGTTGAAGAGGAGATCGAAATAAGAAGGAATCCATAATTTATTTTCGATTTCCACCATGAAATCAAGAAGAACGAAGGTCAAGAGCTTACCCACAGGTTGGGGTTCGTCCTCCCGGTCCTCCCTAGCTTCCTTGGTCGGTTTCCAAGCTAAGAGAAGAAGTGGGGTCGAAATAGCCTTTCATTTGGCTAGGAAAAGGCCTTTTTATAAAAATTCAATGAAAGAGAAAATGCATTATTAAAATGCATTTAACTCCAAAATTGGTGCCGCCTCTTCCCCCTCAAATTCTCCTCAAAACCCTTAAGGACGAGGCTATCTTCATTGCCTCTTATTACTCTCCATTATCCATGATTTAAAGAAAATCAAATTAAGCACCTTAATGCTTATTATATTAATATCCATATGTGAGTGGGTTTTCTTTTCCTTATAATAATGGTGAGTGAAATTTCACCTACTTAGGATATTTTCGTTCCTTATCTTGTCAAAGGAACGTCCATCCTTATTCAAAATCAACCCAAAACATTTTGGTTAAAAGCCCTTCAATTATTTTTATTCATTTTTGCCCTAAATCAAATTAGGGTTTCAATTAGGCATTAATCTTGATTATTTTAATATCAAGATTCTCTCTCCTCCAACTTAATTCAAATGAATCACCCCTCTCATTTTATTTGCTCTACATGATGCCAAGAAACATTAGGGACCTTGTTAAAGTGGTAATTTTCATATTGAACCCTAGATTTTGGGTAAATTGCACTTTACTCCAAAACTAGGTTTTAATGCACAACATTGTCCAACAAGCTCTATCTTGGTGTCCAGGCTTGTGGAAACCATACTAATACATCATATTCATCCTTATGATGTCTCAACATCAGAGGAACATCTTATCATATGCAATTTGCAAGTTAACCCCTCAACTTGGGTAATTTGCACTTTAGTCCAAAACAAGCAATCATTGCTTTAACATTGTTCAAACAGGACCAAAATTGAAACATAAGTTCCTCATGAGCCCTAATTACTTTTCACAGGATAAGTACAAGCATATAATCAACTTTGTTAAGAAAAACTCCTGGGGTTAGAACATAACCCAGGTCAGGGATGTTACAAATTATCCACCCCTTATAAGGATTTCGTCCCCGAAATCATCAACAAAACATTAAGAGAAAATAGTAGGATATTTCCTCCTCAACTCCCGGATCTATTAACACAAATACGAAGCAGGATAAAGACATATCAGAATTAAAGTAATTCCATCTGACCTGTCACAACCCGAGGGTTGACTACTGCTTCAGACTGGTTCATAGCATAGAGCCTAGCCGTTGCCTGCTGTTGGCCCTGTGCTCTATTATTAGACGCAGAAGATCCCGCCTGGGATGCTTGTCCACGTCCTCAGGTACCACTAGAAAACTGCTTTCTCTGAGAACCTTGCTGACTTTGTTTCGGGGGTTGATTCACCACAGCATTCCCCGTTGGGCAATCCCTTTCCAGATGACCTACTAGTCCACATAGATGACAAGTTCTATTCTCTAGGTGTGGTCTAGGGGGTCCAGTTACTGACATAGAAGCTGAACTGTGAGCTTCCTTTGGTGGTGTAGGCACAAAATACCTTGGTTTCTTGAAACTCCCAGCACTCTTCCCTTGAAACTGTGGGTATTCCTTCTTACCCTTAGTCTGTCGCTTCTCAACTACAGACCTCTCTATGCGTCTTACAGATTCCACAAAAGTTGCAAACCTCTCCCGGTTCTCCAGAGCAGACACTGGAGTGGTTAATTCAGCGTTCAACCCCTTCTCGAACCGCCGAATTCTTTCCTCATCATTGGATGCCATGTGCGGACAAAACCGCAACAACTCCATGAACCTAGCCTCATACTCACTAATGTTCATAGGTCCTTGTTTAATTCTCTCAAACTGGGATATCTTCTCATCTAGAAATGTCTTAGGAAAGTATCTAGTGACAAATTCACGCCTGAATTCATCCTATCCAATCACAACTCCAGGTCTTTTGCCCTCCTCAATGGTCCACCAGTGTCCATCACTCCCTTTCAGAAGATATACAGCATGCCTAACCCTCTCATCATCAGGTATCATGAGGATTCTGAAGGCTTTCTCTAATTCAGTCAACCATAGGTCAGCATCTGCTGGATCAGCTGTACCAACATACTCTAATGCTCCTACCCTCTTCAGCCTTTCAAAGGTCTTGCCGACACCATGTCTTTCATCATGGGGTGGTGCCCTGGGTGCAGGTACTGGCATTCTATTCGTCATGTGGGTCATAGCTGCCATAAACTGCCCGAACATAGTCTGAAAGGCTGGGTTCCCCATATCAGCTGGGTTGAACTGGGGTTGATCAGGTACAGGTTCCTCCCTGTCCTGGTCTCTTGCACCTCTTCCCGGTGCAGCTACACTGCTCTCAATAGCGTGTTCATCGTGTGATCCAGACATCTTTAGTTCTTCTTCTCCTATATGAGCAGAAGACACTATCAGATAAACTAGAAGACACTTAGAACAGACTCAACTACCTTAATCCTATGTCTTTGTAGACTCAGCGAACCTAGAGCTCTGATACCACTAAACTGTGACGACACCCGCCATCATTTAAGATAACAAGTGTCATTAACAATAATAAAACATGCGGAAGCGATCGTTAGCAGCGGATTACTGAAAATCACTAAAAATTAAAACCATTTATCAAGAGATCCATTCATAGGAAAACTCTTTCATTTAGAACCAAAGTAAAACATTACATCCTGGTTCATATATATACATATCATGCCTCTTTGCACAAAATCTCAGATCGGAGAATCAAAACACTAACTCCTAGGACCCGAGAGTACGGAGATGACTCATAGGACTATCTACACAAAACCAGACAGCCAATGTCTCCACCTGTTGGATCACTGCTGTCCCTATGACTGCTGCTGCTGTTGCTCACCCACTGAAAGGTTTCTTCCTCTTCTTTGGCGATTACCTAAAAATTTAATTCCACGGGGGTGAGACAATTATAAAATTATCCCAGCGAGAGATATAACTCTCCGCCAGAAACATTGTTATTGCTGATAATAGAATAACACTGAGCAGTAGAATTATATTTACTCAACAGCAGGTAAATCATTGAATAAGATATGCAGAGCAGTATTCTCTATGCAATCATTTCAATTATAACTTGATTAAGCAGCAAGTCATTCATTTAAGAAGGAATATGAAGAACATGTATATCATTTATCCAACTATGATATAATAGACCATGTATCATCAACCATTGATTCTCGCAATTCAACACTAAGAAAATATGCTACACGGCTGATTACGTTTTACAATCATACTTATGCCCTGAGGAGATGAGGTATACCGCTCATACTCCAACCGACCACGGTTACGTAAAGCATCAGTACCACACATAGGTCAATGGAAGAGCCGGATTCCCATGACCTCAACTATCTCGGTCAGTACGAGATAACATGCAGGACATCTTGTGTCTCTGCTAGATAGCTTTCCAGGGTATACTGGCAACATCACTATTAGAGTTATAGCCCATAGCATATACTCTCTTCAGGATATGGCCCGTAGCCAATGCCCGATATTATTTTGTGGAGTCATGGCCCGTAGCCATGCTCTTATTGGGGTATGGTCCGTAACCAATCCCGTTCATAGGACATAGCCCGTAGCAATGCCTATGGGGCATAAGGATATAATTGTCCAATTACCCCCACATATTCAAAAATATGCATTACGAGTAAACTCGTTTCACCATTCAGCTAATTCTGACGCTGATGGATCTGTGATCAGGGCAACTACATTATATGGTATCACTTGATTAATTAAGTACATTATCATATTCTTTTAGCATCAGCCAAGTTTCCAAACATAACTTAATAAGACAAATGCTATAAAGAAAACATGTACTATTTCCATTAATCACTTCTCAGTCTTTATAAGACATGGGGATCTCAGTCCCTCATTTCAATACTGGGAATTTTCATTCCTTTGCAACTCAATGCCATAATCATATGGTTTTGGGTATTCAAACCCTTAGCTCATCATTGAGCATTATTACCACTTTTTCAGGTAATTATCACCTTCAGGTCACCTGACCAAGGTAAATATGATTCTTATTACATAAACATCTTCTCATGGCACTTAAGGCCCATTACTTCTCTTATTACCTCATACTAGGCAATAAGGTATAGCATGGCACATAAGGCCCAATAAACAATGTCAATACATAAAATGTCATAGCTCATACCTGGCTATGTTCATCATCACATCATACCTGCATGGTTAGTACAGATGATAATACATCAATTTCATATCAGCACCATGCAAAATAATATATAACATCATTATTCAAGGGTAACACCACTATTCCCTTACCAGGGTTAGGGTTTCCCATTTCTCATTAATTCAGACCCTCTTGAGTTAACCAACTTTATCTTGTATTAAGGTATTTCCCCTCTTAATACATTCCATCACAGAATACTCACCCTTAGCATATAATGCATAGGCCACACATTAGAATTGTCCAGCTATCTCACATGATATGGACTTATCTTAGTTTAAGGCATAACTTTATTATAAAGTTGCCTATAAACAATCGCAATGATACACCCTCAACTAGGGTTTCACAAGGATACACCCTCAACCAGGGTTCACAATGATACACCCTCCACTAGGGTTTCACAAGGTTACACCCTCAACCAGGGTTCACAATGATACACCCTCCACTAGGGTTTCACAAGGATACACCCTCAACTAGGGTTTACTAACATCCTAATTAGTGATTTCACATGTAAACAACCTCTTATTAATGTTATACATTGAATCAGCCTCAATTAGGGTTTACATCATGTATTGGGTCCATGCATTTGTTATGCATTAATGACTAGTACCATTAAAGGTATCTTCCACCTAATCACATTAGGTTTTCAAAAAGGTTTGATCAATTAGACCTTCAATAACATGAGGTATCCAATTGAATTAACCAAATTGGACCACACTCAATTCTAATCAATGGAACTTCAACCAATTGGATCATCAACTCAATCATCATTTGAATCATGGCTCACCCCTCAATTGGGACTTCAATTATGGTCTGATCTCAATGGGATTAGGGTTTATAAACACCAATTAGAGCTTTGAAGTTGATCATCAATCATGCTACTAATTGTGTTTCAATTGATTGCATTGGACCTTCAACCATTGAATTCATGGAACCAATCATCAATTGGACCTATGCTCATACTTCAATTGAGTTTAATAGGTCAACCTTCAACTAATTTGACCCTCAATTGACCCTCAATTGGTCATCAATTAGGGCTTGATTCAATTGAATTAGGGTTTGGAATCAAAGATCCAACAACACTCATCAATGCAAGATTGGTTACTTTGAAACTATTGAACCATTATCCAAATTGGGTATGACCTGACCCCAAACGGTCTTGAGGTCGTTTGGATGACCTCCAAACGGTCTTGAGAACGTTTTCCCATCATATCACTCAAATCCAAGCCATCCAATTAAGGTTTGGATCATTGGATTGATCACCAAATCAGCATTGCATTGTATAACAACTTGGTACCTTTAGACCTTCAAACACCTAACCATACTCAACCCTAGACCTCCAAACGGTCTTGGGTGACCACCAAACGGTCTTGAGACCGTTTGGCCCATCCAACCTTTGGATTCTAGTGAAAAATCATCATGGATTGGTCTATCGAGTTGATCAACAGATCAACACTACATTGCAATATGATTAGTACCTTTGGACCTTCAATTGGTCAACTATACTTGACCCCAGACCTCCAAACGGTCTTGGGGTGATCCCCAAACGGTCTTGAGACCGTTTGGGTGATCCCCAAACGGTCTTGAAACCGTTTGGGCTAATCAACCCAAAATCTCAAATTAGCTCATTGTGATTTCAGCACTGATTTCAATTAGGGTTAGCCTAATTGATTAGCCTTCAACTCATGACTCGTTTGGAGTTAATCCATAAAATTTGGTGAGTCATTAACCAACATCATTAGGAACAGTAATCTCAAACGGTCAATGCTTGTTCAACTCCACCAAACGGTCTTGAAACCGTTTGCCCAAAACGTTCAATTAAATCAGATTGAAAATCAGCACTTAATCCAATTAGGTTTCCCTAATTGATTAGGCTTCAACTCACGATTCCTTTGGAGTTAATCCCTCAAATTTGGAGGGTTATTAATAAAAATAATTATTAACAGGAATCCCAAACGGTCAACGCTTGGTCAACCATCGCAAACGGTCTTGAAACCGTTTGCTCAACCAGGTCAAGTTAATCAGGTTGAAAATCAGCACATAATTCAATTCGATTGCCTAATTGATTGGCCTTCAACTCTCGATTCCTTTGGAGTTAATCCCTCAAATTTGGATGGTTATTATCCTACATAATTATGAACAAAATTCCCAAACGTTCAATGCTTGGTCAACCATATCAAATGGTCTTGAAACCGTTTTCTCCCAAACGGTTTCAAACCGTTTTCCCTTAAACGGTTTGCTGAAACCGCATAGCCAATCAAATTAAAACGATTTGGAGTAGCTATCAAAACGGTTTTGCTTGGTAATTTTCTTTGGATAAGCATCTAGGATGATTTCATCATCCCATTCCTTCGAACAACCAAGAACAGCAACCGTTCTTGATGGAAATTTCAGCAAAGAAACAAGAGTGTATCAAATTGAAGAAATCAATCAACAAAGCATAGAGAATTGATACAATAGCAATGTTTAAGGGTTTGAGTTATAAAACCCGCCTCCAATTGAGATCCAAAGCTCCAAGCTCACGCAATTAATGGTGGATGAATCTCTTGCAACTCCCCCTAGGCTCGTCCTCAAGCTTTTGATTGCAAAAGTTGGCTAGGGTTGAAGAGGAGATCGAAATAAGAAGGAATCCATAATTTATTTTCGATTTCCACCATGAAATCAAGGAGAACGAAGGTCAAGAGCTTACCCACAGGTTGGGGTTCGTCCTCCTGGTCCTCCCTAGCTTCCTTGGTCGGTTTCCAAGCTAAGAGAAGAAGTGGGGTCGAAATATCCTTTCATTTGGCTAGGAAAAGACCTTTTTATAAAAATTCAATGAAAAAGAAAATGCATTATTAAAATGCATTTAATTCCAAAATTGGTGCCGCCTCTTCCCCCTCAAATTCTCCTCAAAACCCTTAAGGACGAGTCTATCTTCATTGCCTCTTATTCCTCTCCATTATCCATGATTTAAAGAAAATCAAATTAAGCACCTTAATGCTTATTATATTAATATCCATATGTGAGTGGGTTTTCTTTTCCTTATAACAATGGTGAGTGAAATTTCACCTACTTAGGATATTTTAGTTCCTTATCTTGGAAAAGGAACGTCCATCCTTATTCAAAATCAACCCAAAACATTTTGGTTAAAATACCTTCAATTATTTTTATTCATTTTTGCCCTAAATCGAATTAGGGTTTCAATTAGGCATTAATCTTGATTATTTTAATATCAAGATTCTCTCTCCTCCAACTTAATTCAAATGAAGCACCCCTATCATTTTATTTGCTCTACATGATGCCAAGAAACATTACGGACCTTGTTAAAGTGGTAATTTTCATATTGAACCCTAGATTTTGGGTAAATTGCACTTTACTCCAAAACTAGGTTTTCATGCACAACATTGTCCAACAAGCTCTATCTTGGTGTCCAGGCTTGTGGAAACCATACTACTACATCATATTCATCCTTATGATGTCTCAACATCAGAGGAACATCTTATCATATGCAATTTGCAAGTTAACCCCTCAACTTGGGTAATTTGCACTTTAGTCCAAAACAAGCAATCATTGCTTTAACATTGTTCAAACAGGACCAAAATTGAAACATAAGTTCCTCATGAGCCCTAATTACTTTTCACAGGATAAGTACAAGCATATAATCAACTTTGTTAAGAAAAACTCCTGGGGTTAGAACATAACCCAGGTCAGGGTTGTTACAACTAGTACATCTCTTGTACTGTTTCTTCTCGAGAGTTACAACATTCACTACTTTGTCTCATATGTACAGAGGTAGTATAAAAATCTCGAGGCATCAAGCCAAAATCTCAGATTGAAGTATCAAAACACTAACTCCTAGGACCTGAGAGTACAGAGAAGACTATAGGGTTATCTACACAAAAACCAGACAACCAATGTCTCCACCTGATGGATCACTGTTGTCCCTGTGGTTGTTGTTGCTGCTCTTCCCCTGCAGAAGAGTTTCTGCATTGATGTCTGTGTCTACCTAAAAATATTGGATCCCACGGGGGTGAAACAATTATAAAAATTGCCCCAGCGAGAGATATAAGTCTCTGCCAAAACATTATCATTGCAGTTTAAAAGAAATAAACTAAGCAGTGGGATAATATAAATAAGTAGCAGATGAATCAACATCTATGAAGATTAGAGAAACATTCTTATGCAAGTATTTCAATTATAACTTGATAAAGCAGCATGTCTCATGTTCAATATAATTTAAAGGAACATAAATGACATTTATGTATCCAGGACATACTAAGCAAGTATAACATCAACCAGTGGTTCTCGTATTTCAATCTTATGCAAATACACTACATGACTTATTATATTTTACAAACAGATTTAAGCTCTGAGGATATGAGGTATACCGTTCATACTCCAACTGACCATTTCTAGAATCAAAATCGGTACCATAATTAGGTCAATGGAAGAGCCAGATTCCCATGACCTGCCACATCCTGGTCAGTACGAGACCACAAGCAGGACTATGTCAACTGCTCAAATAGATTTCCAGGGTATACTAGAACTTCTCTATAGAGTTACAGCGTCAACTGCACTCTCATCAGCAATCGAGAGCATTAATGTTTATCTCCATCGACCCGACATAAAATAACATTGGGATATTAATGATACATCCATCCCAACCATCGGGAGACTTGTGATACATCCATCCCGACACATGAAGGATTGGGAGGTTTAGTGTTTACCTTCACTCAATCTCTTCACATGGACGTAAGGATATTTTTGCCCATTTACCCCCACATATTCAGAATATGTGAACTCCAGGAATTCTATAGGAAAACCTGTTTCACCATCACCAACTTCTGACGATGATGGATCTATGGTCAGAGCACTACATGAATAGATTTCACTTGATTAATTAAGTACATTTTCATATTCTTTTAGCTTCAGGCAAGTTCTCAAACAAAATTTATTATGACAATGCTATAAATAAACATGTACTGTTTTCATCAAATACTTAACTGTCTTTAAAAGATATTGGGAACTCAGTCCCTTATTTCAAAACTGGGAATTCTCATCCCTTCACAATTTCATCACCATAATCATATGGCCCTGGGTAATTAAACCCTTGATTCATCATTAAGTAGTGTTACCACTTTTCTAGGTAACCATCACCTTCACGTCAACAGACCAAGGCAAACATGATACTTGATATTACAAGCATCACATATGGCACTTGAGGCCCATTAACTCTCTTGTTACCTCTTACCAGGTAGCAACATATATTATGGCACTCAAGGCCTAAAACACAATAGTGAATTAAACATCATAGCTCATACCTGGCCATGGTCATCATTTCAAGATACATGCATGGTTAGTACAAATGATAACAGTGATATCAATTGCATATCAGAACCATGTTCAATAAATATGAATTTACTATTCATTGGTAACACCACTATTCCCTTATCAGGGTTAGGGTTTCCCATTTCATGTCATATGAGGATAATCATCCCATTATCACATCAAAGATATGGTTTATCACCATATTGCCCAAGATTAGGGTTCATTAAGTAATACATAGTATTACCCTGGATTTGAGCTTCACAACACATCAAACATCAGGGTTTCTCATGAAACCATCCTTAGTTAGGGTTTCACATCAAATTCACCTTACAAAAGGATCTACATTCAATAATCCACAATTAGGGTTTACTACTCATCCCAATTAGGGTTTCATGTCCCATTACCCATAATTAGGGTTTACTATTCATACCAATTAGGGTTTTGCATCACATTACCCTAAATTAGATTCACATGTATCATCACCCTGTATTAGGGTTACATCCATACCCTGGATTAGGGTTTCAATTATAATTGCCCTGAATTAGGGTTAAGGTTCAATAACCTTGTCAATTAGGGTTTATGTTCATGATTAGGGTTTCATGATCTCTTTACTTAAGGATAATACCCTTAATCACCACATAAATCATACTAATGTATGAACTCCATGTTATCACCCTCTCAACTTGATTAGGTTACATCAACCCTTCAGTCAAGTACATACAACTATGATTAACATAGTGTACCAAGTCATTGATCTTCTAAGCAATTAGGGTTTATCCCTTAATTGACACTAATCACTTAGGTACTATTAGGGTTTCAACCTTTGTACCTTCATTGATTATCATTACTAACCATCATTGGATTATTGGAACTATCATTACCTTCAATATCCAAGTAATTGAACCACATTGAACTCCATTTGGTTTTGAAGGTTTCACCACCAAACGGTTTTGAAACCGTTTGCCACCAAACGGTTTTGAAACTGTTTGACCCCAAACGGTTTCAAGACCGTTTGGGCCAAATCAGTCCCAAAACCACAAGGGCTCACTAGGTCAATCATCAATCTAATCAATTTCCAATTACACCATTAAATTGACTATTGGTTATTCAATTGAAGGAGTCATCAATCTATACCATTAGATCATCATCCATGGGTCAAGGATCAACCACTAACCCACCAAACAGTTTTGAAACCATTTGGTCCCAAAAGGTTTCAAGACCGTTTGGGCTCAAACAGTCTCAAGACCGTTTGACCCAAGTTGTCTTGAAATCATTAGGACCAATCAAGGATTCTTCAATCAACTTGATTAGGGTTTCCAATTGAAGGATTATGCACATATTGAATCAATCAATTGAGTCCATTGGATCATAATCCAACATGTAATTAAGTTCAGACCTCAAATGGTCAACTAAACCAAACGGTCAACCCCTTCATTCGGTTTGGAGTCTAAAGCACCAAACAGTTTGCAAACCGTTTGGTCTCAAACAGTTTGGTGAAACTGTTTGGACCAAAGGTCCAAGACCGTTTGCTCTTAATCTTTAATTAAGGTGTGTGCTTATGAACATGTTATCATATTCAACCTTTAGACTCATGAAACTACTACCATTTTCCATGGCAACTCCATCAATCAAGCAAGGCTATTGAAATAATAACAATTAAATCAGTTGTATGGAGAAATCAAATTCAATGACAAAGATTAAGGGTTTAAGTTATATAAATTTCCTTAAAATCTGATCCCAAGCTCCTATATTCACGGATCAAAAGGTGGATGAAGCTCTAGCAACCTCCCAAGGTCGTTTCTCAAGCTTTTGGAGTGAAAGGATCGGCTAGGGTTGAAGATGGAGTGAAGAAATGAAGGAATCATGCATTGTTTTATGATTTTCACCATGAAATCAAGAAGAACGAAGGTCAAAGACTTACCAACAGGTTGGGGTGTCCTTCCTTCTGTTCTTAGATTTCTTGGTCGATTTTGCAAGCAAGGAGAAGAAAGGAATATGAAAAAGATCCTTAGGTGGGTTGGAAAAGGCTCTTTTGTAAGAAAATTGATGAAAAGAGAAAATGTTTTATATAAAAATAATTTAATTCCAAAAATGTTGCCGCCACTTCCTCCTTGGTTTTCTTGCATGAAAAGGAAACTCAATCCCACCGAGCTCCCTTCCATTATCCATGGATTAAGGGAAAAGAAATTAAGCACCTTAATCCCTTATAATATTAATATATATTTTTGAGTGGAAATTCTTTTCCTGATAATAAGGTGAGTGGAATTTCACCTCCTTAGGATAAATTTTGGTCCTTGTAAAGATAAAGGACGTCCACACACATCTGAATTCCACCATTTTAATTTTAGTTGAAGGCCCTTCAATTGTTTTATTTATTTTTGCATTAATGTTTCCATTATGCTTATATCTTGATTATTTTAATATCAAGATTCTCTCTTCTTCAACTTAATTTAAATGAGGCGCCCCTCTCATTTTCTTTGCTCCACATGATGCCAAGAAACATTAGGGACCTTATTGAAGTGGTAATTTACATATTGCACTCTAGGTTTTGGGTAAATTGCACATTGCACCAAAACTAGGTTTTCATGCACAAACATTGCTTTTTCAGCTCTTTCTTGGAATGCAGGCTATCACAAGCCATACCTCTGCATCATCTTCACTCTCATGATGCTTTAACACATGAGGAACCTATTATCATGCATAATTTGCAAATAAACCCCTCAACTTGGGTAATTTGCATTTTAGTCCAAAATAAGCAAAATATTGATTTCAATAATATTCAAAAAGGACTAAAATTACAATTTAAGTTCCTCTTGAGCGTTAATTACTTTTCAAAAGATAAGAGAATGCATATAATCATTTTTATTAAGCAAAACACCTAGGGTTAATTCATAACCCAGGTCAGGGATGTTATAAGTTTATCCACCCCTTAGAATGATTTCATCCCCGAAATCATCAACAAAACAATAAGAGAAAAGAGAAGGATACTTCCTCCTCATCTCATCCTCTAGTTCCCACGTAGCTTCTTCAATGCCATGGTGATTCCAGAGGACTTTTACAAGACTAATGTCTTTCTTTTTCAACTTCTTGATTCTTCTATCAAGAATCAACACTAGCCCTTTAACATAAGATATGTCATTATCTAGTTCTACTTCCACAGGTTGTAGAACTAACTCAGTGTCAGGATGACACTTCCTCAGCATAGAGATATGTAACACTGGGTGCAATCTATGTAACTCAGATGGTAACTCCAGCTTATAGGCTACCTTTCCCATCCTTTCAATGATCATATAAGGCCCCATAAATCTAGGAGCTAACTTCCCTCTCTTTCCAAATCTCATGATACCTTTCCAAGGTGAAACCTTGAGGTACACCATGTCTCTGACTTGGAATTCTAAGGGTCTACGATGCTTGTCAGCATAGGATTTCTGTCTATCCTGGGCTGTTTTCAACTGTTGTTGTATGATCTTTATCTTCCTAGTTGTTTGTTGAACCAGCTCAGGACCCAAAAGTTGATATTCACCAGTTTCATACCAACATAGGGGAGATCTACAACGTCTACCATACAAAGCCTCATATGGTGCCATCTCAATACTGTGCTGATAGATGTTATTATAAGCAAACTCTATCAAGCTCATATGTAGATCCCAACTCCCCACAAATTGAAGGACACATGCCCTAAGCAAGTCCTCCAAGGTTTATATCATCCTCTCAGACTGTCCATCTGTGTGAGGATGAAAAGCTGTACTAAACCTCAACTGTGTGCCCAAAGCTTTATGAAGTCGCTCCCAAAAATGACTCGTAAACTGGGGACCTCTATCAGAAATTATTGTAGCTGGAACTCCGTGCAAATGCACTATCTCATCTACATATAACTGTGCTAGCTTCTCAGTAGTGTAGGTTGTTTTGACAGATAAGAAATGTGTTGTCTTAGTCAACCTATCAACTATTACCCAAATGGAATCATGACTTTTGGCTGTTCTAGGCAAACCAACCACAAAGTCCATAGTTATATGATCCCATTTCCACTGTGGTATAGGTAGGGGTTGCATTGTTCCTACGGGCTTCTGATGTTCAGCTTTAACCTACTGACACATCGGACATCGCATAACAAACTCAACAACATCCTTCTTCAAACCAGGCCACCAATACATATCTTTTAAGTTATGATACATCTTGGTGCTTTCTGGATGCATATCATACATTGAAGAATGAGCTTCTTCCAAGACTAACTTTCTTAAGTTATCAACATCAGGTACTACCATCCTACCATGGTAACAGACTACCTGATCATCAGAATCATGGAAACCACCCCACTTCTCACTACCATACTATGACCTGATCTGTAGAATCATAGAATCAGTATGCTGAGCTTCTTTAATCTGCTATCTCAGAGTTGGTTTTATGTGCATCTCAGCTAGCAACCCAGCTAACAATGACACTTTAAGTTGTACATTGTCTTACCTCAAGGATACAAACATACCCCTCCTAGAGCACACCAAAGAATTTAACTGTGCTTTATCTAGGGCTGGTGTTGTTGATTTCCTACTTATTGCATCAGCAACCACATTGGCTTTCCCTGGATGATAATCAATTGTACAGTCATAGTCCTTGATTAACTCCATCCAGAGGAGTTGCCTCATGTTGAGCTCATGCTGAGAAAATATATACTTTAGGTTTTTATGGTCTGTGAAAATCTAGAATGTTTCTCCATAGAGATAATGTCTCCATATCTTCAAGGCATGGACCACAACATCTAACTCTAGATCGTGTGTCGGATAATTCTCCTCGTGTTTCTTAAGCTGTCGAGAAGCAAAAGAAATCATTTGTTTATCCTGCATCAACACACATTCTAAGCCATTCTTAGATGCATCACAGAAGACTATGTACCCCTTTCCTTGCTCAGGTAGCACCAGCATAGGTGCACATGTTAACCTTTTCTTCAGCAACTGGAAAGATTCTTGACACTTGTCATTCCAGACAAAAGGAATCTCCTTCCTTGTCAACTTGGTCAGGGGTAAGGCTATTGATCTGAAGTTCTTAATGAACCTCTTGTAATAGCCTGCCAGTGCTAGGAAACTTCTTATCTCTGTCGGTGTCTTCGGCTGTTCCCATTACAGGATAGATTCTACTTTCTTAGGATCAACACGAATACCTGCGGCAGATATTACATGTCCAAGAAAAGAAACTTTTGGTAACCAGAACTCACATTTGCTAAACTTAGCATATAACATATGCTCTCTTAGCAAAGTCTGATCTTGGCGAAGATGATGTTCATGTTGTTGAGCATCTCTACTATATATCGGGATGTCATCTATAAAGACGACAACATATTGATCCAGAAAAGATCGAACGATTCTATTCATGAGTTCCATAAATGCAGTTGGTGCATTAGTTAGTCCAAATGACATAACTATGAACTCATAGTGACCATACCTTGTCCTAAAGGCAGACTTAGGTATGTCACCCTCCTTGATACGCAACTGATGGTAGCCCGACCTCAGATCTATCTTAGAAAAGACAGTCGCACCACACAATTGGTCAAACAAGTCATCAATCCTTGGTAAAGGATACTTGTTCTTTATAGTTACTTTATTTAACTGTCTATAGTCGATGCATAATCGCATAGACCCATCCTTTTTCTTAACAAAAACGATCGGAGCACCCCAGGGTGAAGTACTCGGTCGGATAAAACCCTTCTCAAGCAACTCTTGTAGTTGTTTCTTAAGATCTGCCATTTCAGCAGGCGCCATACTATACGACATTTGTGCTATTGGTTGTGTGCCCAGGATTAGATTTATTTCAAAATCAATCTCCTGGGGCGGCAGAACACGTGGAAGTTCTTCAGGAAATACATCTTCGAATTCCCTGACTACCAGAACTTTAGAAGGATGAGGACTCTCCATTGTGGTATCCACCACATGGGCTAAGAATGCAAGGCATCCTTGTCTCATCAACCTCTCAGCTACCATAGCTGACACAAGACATGTTGGAAGAATCTTTCTATCTCCCTGAAAGATCCATGTGTCACCACCATCTATGAAAATATCTTGCTTGGAACTACAATCCAAGACAACCTTATACTTCTCTAAGGTGTCCATCCCAAGGATTATATCAAACCCATGCATCTCAAGTAGTATAAGATCCACTTGGATGAGATGGTCAGAAAAGAAAAGATTGCAGGGAGAACACACCTCCCGCAACACTGCAGATCCCATCAAAGGTGTTTCTAACAACAAGCTATCTGATCTATAACTGACAATCATGTTGCAGTCATCAATCACTTCTCGAGTGATAAAAGAGTGTGTAGCACCCAGATCAATTAACATAGATACGAAGCAGGATAACGACATATCCGAATAAAGAAATTCCATCTGACCTATCACAACTCGAGGGTTGACTACTGTTTCAGGCTGGTTCATAGCATAGAACCTAGTTGTCGCTTGTTGTTGACCATGTGCTCGATTATTGGATGTTGATGAACCGACTTGGGATGCTTTTCCACATCCTCTAGAACCACTTCCAGGCTATTGCCTCTGAGAGCCCTGCTGACTCTGCCTCAGTTGCTGGGTCACACTCCTGACTTTCTCAGGACAGTTCCTCACCACATGGCCTTCTCTTCCACATCCATAACATGTTACATTCCCCCTCGGTGGTCTGGGTGGTCCTGTTACTGACATAGAGGTTGAGTTATGATCTCCCTTTGGTGGTAAACTACGGTCTCTACCCTTACTTGACGTCCACTGCGTCTGGGTATTGGACCTTGGTGGTAGTGTAGGCACAAAATACCTAGGATTCTTGAAACTTCCAACACTCTGTCCTTTAAACTGTGGGTATTCCTTCTTACCCTTGGTTTGTCGCTTCTCAATTACAGACCTCTCTATACGTCTTATAGACTCCACAAAAGTTGAAAACCTCTCTCGGTTCTCCAGAGCAGACACCAGAGTGGTTAATTCAGCGTTCAACCCCTTCTCGAACTGTCAAATTCTCTCCTCATCATTAGATTCCATGTACGGACAGAACCGCAACAACTACATGAACCTAGCCTCATACTCGCTAATGTTAATTGGTCTTTGCTTAATCCTCTCAAACTAAGAGATCTTCTCATCTAGATACGTCTTGGGAAAGTATCTAGCGACGAATTCACGCATGAATTCATCCAATCCAATCACAACTCCAGGTCTTTTGCCTTCCTCGATGGTCCACCAGTGGCCAGCACTCCCTTTGAGGAGATATACAACATGCCTGACCCTCTCATCATCAGGAATCATGAGGATCCTAAAGGCTTTCTCCAACTCAGTCAACCATAGGTCATCATCTGCTGGGTCAGCTGTAGTAGCATACTCTAAGGCTCCTACCCTCTTAAGACTTTCAAAAGTCTTGTCGGCACCATGTCTTTCATCATGGGTTGGTGCCCTAGGTGCAGGTACTGGCATTCTATCTGTCATGTGGGTCATTGCTACCATAAACTGCCCAAACATAGCCTGGAAGGCTGGGTTCCCCATATCAGCTGGGTTGATTTGGGGCTGTTCAGGTACATGTTCCTCCATGTCCTGATCTCTTACACCTCCTGCTGGTGCAGCAACACTGCTTTGAGCAGCGTGTTCATCGTGTGATCCAGACATCTTTAGTTCTTCTTCTCCTATATGAGCAGAAGACACTATCAGCTAAACTAGAAGACACTTAGAACAGACTCAACAACCTTAATCCTATGTCTCTGTATACTCAGAGAACCTAGAGCTCTGATACCACTAAACTTGTGACGTCCAACTCATAAAAACAAGATTAACTAATGCTAAAGCGATCATTAGCAGTAGAATTACTGAAAATCACTAAAAATTAAAACCATTTGTCAAGAGATCCATTCATAGGAAAACTCTTTCATTCAGAACCAAAGTAGTACATTAAATCATGGTTCACTAGTACATCTCTTGTACTGTTTCTTCTCGAGAGTTACAACATTCACTACTTTATCTCATCTGTACACAGGTAGTATAAAAATCTCGAGGCATCAAGCCAAAATCTCATATCAAAGTATCAAAACACTAACTCCTAGGACCCGAGAGTACAAAGACAACTATAGGGCTATCTACACAAAAACCAGACAACCAATGTCTCCACCTGATGGATCACTGTTGTCCCTGTGGTTTCTACTGCTGCTCTTCCCCTGCAGAAGAGTTTCTGCCTTGATGTCTGCGTCTACCTAAAAATATTGGATCCCACGGGGGTGAAACAATTATAAAAATTGCCCCAGTGGGAGATATAACTCTCTGCCAAAACATTATCATTGTAGTTTAAAGGAAATAAACTGAGTAGTGGGATAATATAAATCAGTAGCAGATGAATCGACATCTATGCAGATTAGAGCAACATTCTTATGCAAGTATTTCAATTATAACTTGATAAAGCAGCATGTCTCATGTTCAATATAATTTAAAGGAACATAAATGACATTTATGTATCCAGGACATACTAAGCAAGTATAACATCAACCAATGGTTCTCGTATTTCAATCTTATGCAAATACACTACACGACTGATTATATTTTACAAACAGATTTAAGCTCTGAGGATATGAGGTATACCGCTCATACTCCAACCGACCATTTCTAGAATCGAAATCAGTACAATAATTAGGTAAATGGAAGAGCCAGATTCCCATGACCTACCACATCCTGGTCAGTACGGGACCACAAGCAGGACTATGTCAACTGCTCAAATAGATTTCCAGGGTATACTAGAACTTCTCTATAGAGTTACAGCGTCAACTGCACTCTCATCAGCAATCGAGAGCATTAATGTTTATCTCCATCGACCCGACATAAAATAACATTGGGATATTAATGATACATCCATCCCAACCATCGGGAGACTTGTGATACATCCATCCCGACACATGAAGGATTGGGAGGTTTAGTGTTTACCTTCACTCAATCTCTTCACATGGACGTAAGGATATTTTCGCCCATTTACCCCCACATATTCAGAATATGTGAACTCCAGGAATTCTATAGGAAAACCTGTTTCACCATCACCAACTTCTGACGATGATGGATCTATGGTCAGAGCACTACATGAATAGATTTCACTTGATTAATTAAGTACATTTTCATATTCTTTTAGCATCAGACAAGTTCTCAAATAAAATTTATTATGACAATGTTATAATGAAACATGTACTATTTTCATCAAATACTTAACTGTCTTTAAAAGATATTGGGAACTCAGTCCCTTATTTCAAAACTGGGAATTCTCATCCCATCACAATTTCATCACCATAATCATATGGCCCTGGGTAATTAAACCCTTGATTCATCATTAAGCATTGTTACCACTTTTCCAGGTAACCATCACCTTCAGGTCCACTGACCAAGGCAAACATGATACTTGCTATTACAAGCATCACATATGGCACTTGAGGCCCATTAACTCTCTTGTTACCTCTTACCAGGCAGCAAGGTATATTATGGCACTCAACGCCTAAAACACAATAGTGAATTAAACATCATAGCTCATACCTGGCCATGATCATCATTTCAAGATACCTGCATGGTTAGCACAGATGATAACACTGATATGAATTGCATATCAGAACCATGTTCAATAAATATGAATTTACTATTCATGGGTAACACCACTATTCCCTTATCAGGGTCAGGGTTTCTCATTTCATGTCATATGAGGATAATCATCCCATTATCACATCAAATATATGGTTTATCACCATATTGCCCAAGATTAGGGTTCATTAAGCAATACATAGTATTACCCTATATTTGAGCTTCACAGCACATCAAACATCAGGGTTTCTCATGAAACCATCCTTAGTTAGGGTTTCACATCAAATTCACCCTATAAAAGGATCTACATTCAATAATCCACAATTAGGGTTTAATATTCATCCCAATTAGGTTTTTGCATCACATTACCCTAAATTAGACTCACCGGTATCATCACCCTGGATTAGGGTTACATCCATACCCTGGATTAGGGTTTCAATTATAATTGCCCTGAATTAGGGTTAAGGTTCAATAACCTTGTCAATTAGGGTTTATGTTCATGATTAGGGTTGCATGATCTCTTTACTTAAGGATCATACCCTTAATCACCACATGAATCATACTCATGTATGAACTCCATGTTATCACCCTCTCAACTTGATTAGGTTACATCAACCCTTCAGTCAAGTACATACAACTATGATTAACATAGTGTACCAAGTCATTGATCTTATAAGCAATTAGGGTTTATCCCCTAATTGACACTAATCACTTAGGTACTATTAGGGTTTCAACCTTTGTACCTTCATTGATTATCATTACTAACCATCATTGGATTATTGGAACTATCATTACCTTCAATATCCAAGTAATTGAACCACATTGAACTCCATTCGGTTTTGAAGGTTTCACCACCAAACAATTTTGAAACCGTTTGCCACCAAACGGTTTCAAGACCGTTTGGTCTCAAATGATCTCAAGATCATTTGGTCTCAAACGATCTCAAGATCGTTTGGGCCAAATCAGTCCCAAAACTGCAAGGGCTCACTAGGTCAATCATCAATCCAATTGATTTCCAATTGCACCATTGAATTGACTATTGGTTATTCAATTGAAGGAGTCATCAATCTATACCATTAGATCATCATCCATGGGTCTAGGATCAACCAATAACCCACCAAACGGTTTCAAGACCGTTTGACCCAAGTTGTCTTGAAATCGTTAGGACCAATCAAGGATTCTTCAATAAACTTGATTAGGGTTTCCAATTGAAGGATTATGTACATATTGAATCAATCAATTGAGTCCATTGGATCATCATACAACATGTAATTAAGTTCAGACCTCAAACGGTCAACCCCTTCATTTGGTTTGGAGTCTAAAGCACCAAACAGTTTGCAAACTATTTGGTCTCAAACGGTTTGGTGAAACCGTTTGGACCAAAGGTCCAAGACCGTTTGCTCTTGATCTTTAATTAAGGTGTGTGCTTATGAATAGGTTATCATCTTCAACATTTAGACTCACAAAACTACTGCCATTTTCCATGGCAACTCCATCAATCAAGCAAGGCTACTGCAATAATAATAATTAAATCAGTTGTAAGGAGAAATTGAATTCAATGAAAAAGATTAAGGGTTTAAGTTATATAACCCGCCTTCAAATTTGATCCCAAGCTCCAAGATTCACGGCTCCAAAGGTGGATGAAGCTCTAGAAACCTCCCAAGGTCATTTCTCAAGCTTTTGGAGTGAAAGGATCGGCTAGGGTTGAAGATGGAGTGAAGAAATGAAGGAATCATGCATTGTTTTATGATTTTCACCATGAAATCAAGAAGAACGAAGGTCAAAGACTTACCAACATGTTGGGGGTGTCCTTCCTGCTGTTCTTAGCTTTCTTGGTCGATTTTTCAAGCAAGGAGAAGAACGGAATCTGAAAAAGATCCTTAGGTGGGTTGGAAAAGGCTCTTTTGTAAGAAAATTGATGAAAGAGAAAATGTTTTATATAAAAACCAATTAATTCCAAAAATGTTGCCACCACTTCCTCTTTGGTTTTCTTGCATGAAAAGGCAACTCAATCCCACCGAGCTCCCTTCCATTATCCATGGATTAAGGGAAAAGAAATTAAGCACCTTAATCCCTTATAATATTAATATATATTTTTGAGTGGAAATTCTTTTCCTTATAATAAGGTGAGTGGAATTTCACCTCCTTAGGATATTTTGTGGTCCTTGAAAATCTCAAGGACGTCCAAACACATCTGAATTCCACCATTTTAATTTTGGTTGAAGGCCCTTCAATTGTTTTATTTATTTTTTTATTAATGTTTCCATTATGCTTATATCTTGATTATTTTAATATCAAGATTCTCTCTTCTTCAACTTAATTTAAATGAGGTGCCCCTCTCATTTTATTTGCTCCACATGATGACAAGAAACATTAGGGACCTTATTTAAGTGGTAATTTACATATTGCACCCTAGGTTTTGGGTAAATTGCACATTACACCAAAACTAGGTTTTCATGCACAAACATTGCTTTTTCAGCTCTTTCTTGGAATTCAGGCTATCACAAGCCATACCTATGCATCATCTTCACTCTCATGATTCTTTAACACATGAGGAACATATTATCATGCATAATTTTCAAATAAACCCCTCAACTTGGGTAATTTGCACTTTAGTCCAAAATAAGCAAAATATTGATTTCAACAATATTAAAAAAGGACTAAAATTGCAATTTAAGTTCCTCTTGAGCCTTAATTACTTTTCAAAAGATAAGAGCATGCATATAATCACTTTTATTAATCAAAACACCTAGGGTTAATTCATAACCCAAGTCAGGGATGTTACATAAAGCGTACGACTCCTATCAGACGAAGCCCTCCTCATTTTTTTGTTGATGAAAGTCAAACTTTTCTCTACCAAAAGTATCCTTTGCCTCCTTTCGAGTGATGCAAAAGGTCATGGTGGAAGCCTAAATCTAGACACACACAAACAGTCTAAGATGGCCACCAAACATTGTGCTACCCATTCTTCCATGACGATGAAGGTTTACGTTGATCCCATGTAGGATCATCCCAATTGGCCCACTTTAGGCACTACTACAGAAGTGCCTTTTAGTGTCGGTTGTTTAACCCCCTTTGGCGTCGGTTTCGGAACGACGCCTATGTGGGCGCCGCTAAAAGGGTGGACACTTCAGCGTCGGTTAAAAAACCGACGCCTATTTAACATAAAGGCGTCGGTGTTTTATAACACACCGACGCCAAAAGGGTTCCCGCCACAGAAAACGGCGTCATCTAGGACGCTTTCTGCGTCGGTTATATACTACAAAACCGACGCAGAAAAGTGTCCTAGATGACTCCCATTTCCTGTAGTGCGAACACTTTTGGCGTCGGTGTTTTATAAAAAACCGACGCTGTAAGTCTGTACTGACGGTTATCGGTAAATAACCGACGCCTATATCTATTTTTTTTATATAAATCTGTTTGCAGGCCTGCTGTGGCTGGTCAGCAGGATGAGAACCTGCAGTTCAGTTTTCTGAACTGCAGGTTTACGACATCCATTGATATCAGCCTACAAACAGGCCACAAACCTGCAAAATTAACATAAAAAGATTCACACAAGTAGATACATTCAGACATCAATTCAATTGTCACGTTCACACATATAGAATCATTCAAATACATGTTTTAACATTCAGAAATATTCATTTACAAAGTATCATTCATCATCACTATCAACATCCCAAGTATATCTTACAGTTGCCACTGTTTGTACAACTATTGCCCATTCTTCTCTTACTTCATCTAATGCTTCCCTCGTATATGGAGCATGTACATTTTTTAAGTGTTTGCCTATAGTGTGGTCAGTTTTAAACACCTGCAAAGAGAATGATGTATATAAGTAATAATATAAAAATAAGATTGATATATTTTATACTAACTAATGAGACTATATATAATACCTCATGTATGGTATCGATGTCTTTCTTCGCCTGTGTATGGTATAGAACTCTCCTCCAGTATCTCCCTCACAGACTCCTGTGCGGAGAGGGACATTCCAACTCGAGATATCATCTTCCGTTGCCTCCTCCGCAGCAATATCCTTATCTCTGAACATTTCTCGTAGGATTCTGAACCCCTCCTTCCCTCTACTACATCGAAGCCATGCCACAGTTGAACCCTTTCACCGAGCCCTACCCGGCCAAACAGACGTCGCCTGAAGTACCACCGTCGTCGTCGTCTCCACCTCCATCGCAACTTGCTGTGCTAGTCCTGGCAGTTTATCACCCCACATGCTTTCCTCACCAGTTCCTGCCGCTAGACGACCACACAATGGAATCCAAGAGGATATGCAGGCGTTCGCCACAGACTATAGGATGAGTATACTCAGCTTATAGGCTTTGGCGAACTCCTGCATATCCTCTTGGATCCATTGTGTGGTCGTCTAGCGGCAGGAACTGGGGAGGAAGGCATGTGGGGTGATAAACTACCAGGACTAGCACAGCAAGTTGCAATGGAGGTGGAGACGACGACGACAGTGGTGCTTCAGGCGACGCCTACTTGGCCGGGTAGGGCTCGGCGAAAGGGTTCAACTGCAGCATGGCTTCGATGCAGTAGAGGGAAGGAAGGGGTTCAGAATCCTACGAGAAACGTTTAGAGATGAGGATATTACTGCGGAGGAGGAGGAAACGGTAGACGATATCTTGAGTTGGAATGTCCCTCTCCGCACATCAAGTTGCTCCGCGCATCTGAAAATGTCATTAAAAAGGCAAACATTTAGTATTTGTATTAACTAGAAAAAGGAAAACATTTAGCATTTGTATAAACTAGAAAAAGGAAAACATTTACCATTTGTATAAACATACATGTCTCTAAAATTGTGATCTTTTATCAATTAACAATCCTTCATTGTGATCTCCGCGCACATATAAGTCATCATTAGCTTCAATATTTTGTGGAGTTGGCAACCCAACTGAGAATGGACTGGAGTCATCATACTTATCATAGTACTCTTCTTCATCTATAGGATCTTCAATGAACTGTCTTTTACCATGAAGAACAACCGACCATTTATCATTTGCAGGATCATCGATATAGAATATTTGTTTTGCCTGTGATGCCAATATGAATGGTTCAGCCTTCTCGCCAATCATTTCAAAGTTCACCAAAGTGAAACCCAATTCATCCACTATAACTCCTTTGGTGTTATCAACCCAATTACATTTAAAGAGCGGAATATTGAAATCTATGTAGTCAAACTCCCAAATGTCTTCAATGACACCGTAATATGACATTTTAGCTTCACGTGGACTCTTATCCTTTGCACTTGCAAAGTACATAGTTGACGCTTGAAGAGTGACCCCACTATTTTGGACGACACTCTTATCATCTTGGCGCTTTGTGTAATATGTGAATCCATTAATGTCAAACCCTTCATAAGACATAACATTCGGTTTTGGTTTAAAGGCGAGACATTTGATAGTTTCTGTAATATCATTTGGTGTTTGAGATAGTTGATGTAAGACTTTATCTTCAAACCACTTAGTAAAAGTCTTATTATGCTCTCTAGCAAGCCACATTGAACTTGCTCGAGGATGTTGTCTCTTTATGAAATTGGTATGTTCCTCGATATAAACACTCACTTCGTCCATATTATGTAAAATATACAAGTGAGCTTGTTCCAACTGCTCACGGCTGATTACTTTCACCCGTGATCCCAAAATTCCTTTGCCCTCCTCAATATTCGTGTCATTATCAGGAGTGTCATTACCACTGAGAAAGTCATTGCAGAAATCCATAACCTCTCTCGCCACATAACCTTCAATAATACTCCCTTCAGGACGATAACGGTTTCGAACATCACCTTTAAAAACGCTCATGTATCGTTCAAAGGGATACATCCAATGCAAGAAAACCGGTCCCAAGATTTTCACTTCCCTAGTCAAGTGGACAACAAGATGTACCATGATATCAAAGAACGAAGGAGGGAAATACATCTCAAGCTGACATAGGGTAACAACCACTTCTCTTTGCAAAATATCGAGAGTATCAGGGTCAATAACTTTGCTGCATAGACTGTTGAAAAAGAAACAAAGTCTGGTAATTGCAAACCTTACATGCTTCGGCAATATAGATCGAATTGCCACGGGCAATATTTGTTGCATTAGAGTGTGACAATCATGAGATTTAAGACCTATCAACTTCAGATCTTTCATTGATACCAATCTACGGATGTTGGATGAGTAACCATGTGGCACCTTAACATTTACCAAGCATTCACAAAAAGTTTTCTTCTCCTTTCTAGACAACGTGTAACAAGCGGGAGGTAAGTATGTTCTTTTATTACCCATTTCACGTAATTCTGTTAATTCTGACCTTATTCCCATTTCACGTAGGTCCAGTCTGGATTTTATCCCATCTTTAGTCTTACCTGGTATATTTAATAGAGTACCAATGATGCTATCAGAGACATTTTTCTCAACGTGCATTACATCGATACAATGCCTGACTGACAAAGAACTCCAATAAGGAAGATCCCAAAATATTGACTTCTTTTTAAATGAAGAATTGTCACTCCGTGTGGCCATACTACATTGTGATTTCTTACCAAATTCATTGACAATGTCTTTTACTCTTTCATAAACAACATCCCCTGGTATAGGTTTAGGTGCACTCCGTTCATCATTCAATCCATTGAATGCTTTGCGCTTCCTACGATACGGATGGAATTTTGAAAGAAACCTTCGATGACCAAGATATACAGTCTTGCCGCCATATTTTAGTCTTATTGAATCAGTGTTTTCTTCACATATAGGACACGCTTTAGCACCTTTGACACTATATCCAGACAAATTCCCATATGCCGGAAAGTCATTAATAGTGCAAAACAACATAGCATGCAAACGAAATGTCTCTCTTGCAGAAGCATCATAGGTCATCACACCTTCAACCCAAAGTTTCTTTAAGTCATCAATCAAAGGTTCAAGATAAACATCGATATCATTTCCGGGTTGTTTAGGGCCCGATATCAACAATGACAACATAACGTACTTATTTTTCATACACAGCCAGGGAGGAAGATTGTATATAACAAGCATGACTGGCCAAGTGCTATGTTGGCTGCTCAATGTCCCGTACGGATTCATCCCGTCTGTACAAAGCCCAAGTCTTAGATTCCTGACTTCTTCACCAAATTCAGGGAACAATACATCAATCTTCTTCCACTGTGGGGAATCAGACGCATGTCGTAGGATCCCATCATTATTTTTCTTAACATCTGCATGCCACCTCAAATTCTTCGCATCTTTCGGATTTGCAAACAAGCGTTGAAACCGTGATGTTATAGGTAGATACCACAACACCTTGGCAGGAGAACCAGTTCTGGACTCCCCCGAAGTCGTCAATTTATATCGTGACGCACCACATTTTGGACAATCTTTCAAATCTACATAGTCCTTTTGAAATAATACACAATCATTCGGGCATGCGTGTATCTTTTTGGCCTCCATTCCCATTGGGCACAACATTTTCTTTACCTGGTATGTTGAGATTGGCAGCTCGTTTCCTTCAGGAAGAATTTCTTTCAACAAAGTCAACAATTCAGTGAAGCTTTTGTCGCTCCATCTATTGTTAGCTTTCAACTTATACAATCTCAGCACAGCGCTAAGCTTCGTAAACTTAGCACAGCCTGTGTATAACGGTATCTCAACATCATGCACAATGTTTGTAAAGATAGGAGGTGGATCGGTGTGCTCTACCCTACAACTATCCAGCATCGCATCAACAATGTCTGCTGGAACTGGTTCGTTCACATTTACGTCATCAGAGGCAATTTCTTCTTCCACCCAAGCACTGCTATTGACATCTACTGGATTCAATTTTGAAATCTCTCCATGCCAGTGCCATTCTGTATAGCCTTGTACAATCCCGTTGCACATGACATGACTTTTGATTTCCTCACCAGTGTTGAGTTTCAAGTTGTTACCGCAATGCCTACATGGACAGTAGAACCTATCTGTAGGTTTTTTCCTATGTTCCTCGGCAAATCTAATAAACTGATCAAGACCAGATATAAACTCTGGGGTGCAACGATTACGAATGGACATCCATGATCTATCCATTCTATGATCAGATAAAGCAAGTATATATTAGGAAAGCAAGTATATATTAGGAAACAAGTATATAAGCAAGTATGTCGTATTACAGTTCATCATTAAGAAAGATATAAGCAAGTATGTCGTATTAAAATAGACTAAACAATAAAAGAATTTTTTTTTAGGCAAGACAATATGAGAAAATAGTAGTGTAATCATGTAAATGGGAACATTCATGGGAACACACACTTCAGTTATAAGCATTCATGTAGCAACTTACATTTCCATTCATGGGAACAAACACTTTAGTTATAACAATAACTAAACAAAGGGGTTGGTGTACCCCTAAACATGCGCATAATTAAAAAAACTATTACTACAGAAAAGTCTAGATAGATAGACAACTAAATACTACACCAACATGGTCCCGCATGCATCAGTAACTTCTTTTTGATGATGAAGCTGTGTCACGAAGCTCCTCACTGTATTTAGACGAATCTGAACTGATAGGGGCCTCAGATTCTGATTTGTCTGAGCTGATATGCGACGCCGTGCGCTCATACCGCAGAAGATGATCGAGGGTGTCGCAGTTGTTGTTGGTTATCCAAACTTTGATGGAATTATCGCCAACTGGACGGAGAAAAAGCCTATTCCAACGGACCAGATACAGCTCTCCAATCCAATCATGCCAACCGGATTTTGATACAAGATTTCCCGCCAAATCATACTCAACCTCGATTACATGTGAATAATTTCCAAAAGTTAGGGTCACTTTACCAGGCATGTAGTGTCTTCCTTTTAGAAAACGCCAATGTTTGGGTATGACCAATTGGTTTAAGGAACGATCATCTAGGATGATGTCCAATTGTTCTTCAATAGGGAACGTTAACATTGACATAGAGGCCCAATTCATAGTCATTGTTATGGGAAGACAGAGACTGCACAATATTAGTATTAACAAAGTGTAAGTACATATAACGATGTTATATATTTTCAGAAAAAGTTGTATAACATCAGTTAACCTTTTAAACAAGTATATATTAGGAAACAAGTATATATTAGTCAATCTTGGACGGGTTTCTAGGCCAACAAACACATTTGATGTCAATCTTATATATAATAAATGTGTACCACCTATCCCATCCTTGAACACCTAATCTCACTTACGATGTAAGTGTATAATGTGTATTTGGTTTTCAAGAAAATTTCGGCAGCATTTCCCCGTTGTTCTCTAAGTACATATGTACTTAGAGAACAAACGGGGAAATGCTACCGAAATTTTCTCGAAAACCCAATACACATTATACACTTACATCCTAAGTGAGATTAGGTGTTCAAGAACAGTCCCAAACTGGGGACTATCCAAGATTTACTCCTACTGAGTAAATCTTGGACGGGTTTCTAGGCCAACAAATACATGTGTTGTCATTCTTATATAAACCCTATAATTCATGAAATCATTCTAATTCAATTTAATATGTTGGGATCACATAATTATATAATGACATCAGAATATATAGAAGAATCATAATTAACATGATTAACAACATGCTCATCAAACTAGGGTTTTCTTGAATATCATCTAATAAATCAAGAATTTCATAGTTTCAAACATGCAATAATTCACAATGCAATGTTATAAACTATAGGCAACATGGATAGATGAAATAAATAAACATCCAGCATCTATCACTTATTCAATCTTCAAAAAACCTTGACAAACATCCAACATCTATCACTTATATAATTTGCATGTATATACACCCTAAAGTGCCACAAATCATATAATAAAACTATCATGTTATGATATTAGGACCACTTAAAGCAGATTAGGCACATTAAGCAAGCAGAGTAGGGAGCCAATTTCGTGCAAATAGATTAGGCAACAGATTAGGTCAGCACATAAAGAACCAATTTCGCGCCTGGGTAGGTCTGCAGGTACCTGGGCAAGAAGAGTAGGGTGAGGTCGAGCTGGTTGAGTACGTGGGTGGCGGCCGACGAGCTCCAGAACCAGCGGCAGTGACTCCGACGAGCAAGAGCGTCAGCCGCAGCAGGCAGGCAGGCGGCCAGGCGGCGGCAGGCAGGCAGCGGCCAGGCGGAGGAGAAGGAGAAGGGGGTACGGCGGCGCCGGTTCTCAGGCGTGGCAGGCAGGTGGGCACCAGGCGTTGCGGCGGCGCCGGTTGTCAGGCGTGGCGGCGGCGCAGGCGGTTGGAGTAGGGGCGCCGGTTGTCAGGCGTGGCGGCGGCGCAGGGGTGCCAGAGAAGAAACGCGTCGGAGAGGGGCGCCGGAGAGGGGACGCCGGAGATGGGGCACCGGAGAGAAGCGCCGGAGAAATCGCCGCAATAGGGAAATAGGGTAGCAATGAGGGGATGAGTCGGGCGATCGAAGGTTATGAAGTTCCCCAATAGCGTCGGTTGTTGACAACAACCGACGCCTAAACATATTTACCGTCGGTCGTTGGCAACATCCGACGTCCATTTGGACGATATTTTCGTGAAAATGTTTGGCGGGAACCCCATTCAGCGTCGGTTAGTAAAGGACGACCGACGCGGAAAAGGACACTTTTCGCGCAAATTTCCATCGCACATAAGCGTCGGTGTTTTAACTAAATAACCGACGCCGAAAGTGACATTATTTTTTCGCTCGAAAATTGGATGAAATAATGCGTCGGTTTTGCATAAACAACCGACGCTGTATACAAAGCGGTACCCGTGTTTGGCTGGTCTTTGAATATAGACGTCGGTTCTTCGAAATAACTGACGCCTTTAATATAAGGCGTCCGTGTTCCTTAAAAACTGACGCCCAGAAAAGCGACACTGAATGCTATTTCTGTAGTAGTGAGGGCCTTGTCATACTCATCCCAGAGACCACACAGTCTTCTTGCACCATTGCCTTGTCCTCCTGCTTGACGTCATCTTTTGGCCAATCTAACAATAGGGGAAAATGACGAATAGGGTGAGTAACCCTATCATTACTTTGTTCAGGGTGTGCATCTATGGGTGCTTCATGTGAAGATGGAGAATGAGATTGTGCATGCTCATAACACTTGTACAAAAGTTTGTCCATGTCATATTTTTCTATCTTGGGATGTGACATCGACATCTAGACAATAAAACATTTAACATAATTGATAAATACAAGTTTTATCACATAATGATCATAAGAAAATAATTATGAAACTACTTAACACTGACCATGAAAATAGTTAAAAGAAAACTTCAATACATAGGCAGTGTATTTGACATAAACTTTTATAACAAGTATGTTTTGAAATGCATAAGAAAACATCAATAGTACACCCTAAAGTTGGTGAGCAATCTTTTTAGTAGGGATTCTTGGGACTTCAATCATTGCCTTCACTGCCTACTCCTACAATTGCATCATTGATGCTTTGAACATTGTTCATGTGAACTGCAACTCTTGGGGGGTAAGTGCGACGGGTCATGAAAAAGTTACGTGGAATCACATGTTGCACGCCTACTAAGGGTTTAGTAGCCAATAAATCTCCCAAAAGGAAACAAATTTTCCTAACAAAATCTCTCCTGAGGTTCTTCCATCGAGTTTTCACCTCGCTCGACATGTAAGACACCCCCGTTATGTTTCAAAAGTCACCCAATGCTCCCTCCAAGCCTATCAAGTATATACTCCATTGACACATTTCCCCATGTCATATTGGTTTCTCATTGCATTAAGATCTGATCGTTCTCCCTACACCATATACCATACAACTTCATGCCTTGTCCAACCATATTACAAATTATGAATGTAATATATTGCAATTGTAACGGTGAATTTCACAAATATGTAGACTAACTATGATAATTCAAATATGAAGACAATGTGAAAACAACGTACGATAAATCAACAACATTACGATAATGATAATTCAAACATTAAAATAGAAAATTCAGCAAGCTTATAATGTAACTTTAATAACAACCAAAATCAGGGGTCAGAGTGCATGAATTAAATATCATCCATCTATATCTAACTCTACCTCTCAAACTTGTGGAGTCAAAGGTGAAGGAATGTCCAAAAGAAAACTACAAGTTTCCTCCAACTTGTTAATAGTATGATGGATTTCAACTAAACCCTTCATGTTCATTGCATGGATGCACACCGACTTACACTCATCAATCAGTAACTTAATCTTAGCCTGCAAAGAAGCAATTGTTGGGGGGAGATTGACTGCCCAATGGAAGTAATTTGCACTAGTGTTTTCCCTAAAATGTATTCCCAAGTTAGAGTTAATGTCAATGAATATACAATCTATTTAGTGGGTGTAACCTATTGTTTATTGTTGTACTATCACACATGTCTAGTAGAACATATGTAATACATTTCACACGACCTTTCACTGAGAAATCCAAAGGCATATAACCATGCATATCCCGTGTTAATCCACAATGATGCAACTAGACCACAAAGACACCTCTGAACTTTAGATGCATCCATTGACATCTAAAATTTTATTATGCATTAGTAACATAATGTGAGGTTCACACCATAGATTAAAAAAAAAAGGAATGACAAATGATTGTTCTAACATACAATTGAAGTGTATTTTGATTGGACAAAGTATATTACAAGTATGATGTATTTACCCTGCATCCTCTATTGAAGAGCCACTATTTGTCGGTAGGTTAAGCATTCATGAAGATATTGGTGTCTCTTCCTGAGAGTCGTATTTTTTATTATTAACCTATTGATGTTTGCTCTCATGGAACATACAAAGTCACAACATCCAGACTAGTGCTTTTGTGTGTTGCGTGCATAAGTAAGTTGTGTTACTAGTGCATCCCTAGTTGTAGTCAGGGTTGTAACACCCCTGACCTGGGTTTTGGGATAACCCTAGAAGATTTACTTAAGTAAGTTTCTTAGAACCTTATCTTAATATTTTAAAAAGTAATTAAGACTTGAGAAGATTTTATTTCTCAATTTTGAACTTATTTGCAAATTGCTTGTGCCTTATATGATAACTTTGAAAAAGATTGCAATTCACCCAAATGAAGGGTTTATGTGCAAATTATCATCTCTAGAATGTCTCTTCTCTCTCTTAGTATCAACTAGAGGAAAAAAAAGAAGGGGTTACCTTGTTTGAGTCTTGGTTGGATGATAACACTCTTTGTGGTGAAAGAACCAAAGAAGTGTTGAGTACTGTGAACCCTAGAAAAGGGATGTATCGAGTTTTGAAGTGTATATGGGAGTGCCTATCAGCTTGAAAGCCATAGAGTAGGTCCCATATTAGTTTGTTAACCTTTGAAGGTGTTCATGAAGGTCTAAGAACCTCAAGTAGGTGACGCCAATCGATTTCCATATTCCTTGCAAAAGTGGTATCGATTTGCACATAAAGCAAGATTGGGGGATGATCTCTTGTCAAGAAAGATACCCAAATGGCCGAGATCTTATCCATGAATTATCCTCAAGAGTTTTGCATGGAAAGATGATTATGGTTGCATGAAGTTACCATGCATGGACACACGTCACTTGAGTGTACATAGTGATGACACCTTATACACACTCTTTTTCATGAACCTCAACTATATATACCCCTCTTTACACTTCCTAGTAAACCTTTCGATTCCCTTACCATCTCTTACTTAGAGGATGATCCTAGGAACTCAAGGAACAAAGATAAGGCTGAGCATCTTGCCTAAGGTGAATTCGTGATCATCTTCAACCTTGGAAAGACTATGCTTCTTGGATCATGATTCTTTCCTTCTCTTCTTTCTTCACCAAGTTCCTAACTATGATATCTTCTTTCATAGAGAAGTATTGTGATCAAGCCTTGGACTTTTCATAAGTCATCTTAAACCTTGGAACATGGATCTTTGAAGCTTGAAACTCATGAGTTAATCTTGAGGCGGGTTATATAAGTTGAACCCAATTTATTATTATTAACTTTCTACCATATAAATCTTAGCGATTCCTTTTCTATTTCGAATTTCTTATTAAAATGAAGGTTCCATGAGCTCTATTGAATATATAGGACTATTTTCCATGAATTAGAGTAGTTATGGATAGAGCTTGAGCTTGAAGATGATAAAACTAATATGCACCCGATATGCACAAATCGATATTGGTTTGTGGGAAACCCTAACCCGATACAAGGGTACAAGTATGGAAATCGATACATATGAACTCCTATTCTTTTAGGTTGATTTCTTGAGTAGGACGAATTTTCTATTAAGTGATTTATCTTCCATCTCAATGCTAAAAATATGGCAGGCCGATATCTATAAGATATCCAAGTTAACACCTATGTTTGCTCCATAACATGGATGGTCGTCATTATTTGAGATGTTCTAAATGATATGTTGCTAATCCAATATGACCAAGAGGGAGCTAGGCTGATATGTTAGACCCTATAAACTGATATGCCTCTAATGATATTGGCTTGTAATAATCTAGATATGTCTAGTGAAGTAAGTGTATGAAATCATGTTTAGTTGGTTGAGTGTGGTGGCCGATATGGCTAACCCTAAACCGATACAACTCATACCCTAGTTGGTTGAGATGTCGATACACAAGTTGATAGTGTGGTCGATAACCTAAGTTGAAGGGGTGGCCGATACCTTAGATGATGTTGAGTTGCCGATACCCTAAGTTGAAGGGGTGACCAATACCTTAGATGATGTTGAGTAGCCAATACCCTAAGTTGAAGAGGAGGTTGATACCCAAGTTGAAGGTGAGGCCGATATACAAGGGGTTGATGTTGCCAATACCCTAGTTGATGGTAAGGTTGATACATAAGATGATAGTATGGCTGACACACATAAGTATGTATTATGTTCGATACATGTGAGAACCTGTTACACTAAACGAGATTATTCAAAACATAAAGCACAATCGATCACTAATTAATCACATACCCAAAAATATGGGTAAATTAAAAATGATTTCAACGTCAGCACCTGCTCAAAAATATTTGTATAAGAGCCCAACATCTTTCTTATGTCCATACTATTCCAAGAATTTTATACAGATTGTTCTATCACCTTAGCCACAACATATATACATAGGAGAATAATATTTGTATATGCCACACAACAAACATTAACATGCTAACAAAATTTTGATTCGTTTGAAACACCATATACAAACTTTTGTTGCCCGAACCTGAGAGTACAAGGACGACTCTAGGACACACTAGACATCTAAGCAACTTTCTCAAAGATTCATTACTATAACTCCTCTTTGCTTCCACAAGTTTGTTTTCGTCACTATTGATTACCTAAAAAAATGTGGCGAACCACAAGGGTGAGACCCATGTCCCAGCAAGAGATATAACCTCCAACAACGTTTATTGATTACAACATTTTTAAGTAATTAAACAGTTAAGCAATTTAACCATATATAACAAATAAGATCAACAGTACTGATGATTAACAAAATACATAAAGGAGCAGATAGGGGTGTAACCGGTGCGGGTACGGTGCGGGTCTGGCCATACCCATACCCATACCCATCTAATTTAGCGGGTCCGGTTCCGGTTCTAGACCCGCATAATACAAAACCTGGACCTGCACCATACCCGTACCCACAATAATAGCGGGTTTGCGGTGCGGGTATGCGGGTAAGCGGTTCTATAAAACATCATATTGTTTATGTAAGAGAAATGACTATGTTATATATATTTAACACAACAAGATATTGTTATCGTATAGTATAATAACATGTAATAGTTATATTAGAAAATGCTATATTTTATACAATTGAGTAATTGTTTACATATTTGTAGTCATGATCATAACATTTAATTTATGTAGAAAGTAATGTAGATTAGTAGACATTTTGATTTTAAGTTTACATATGATGTTCGTTATTGTAACTAGAATAGTTAATTCTGAGTTATATGACTAGTCTCAACCTTAGAGTAGGATATAATCTCAATAATTATATTAATTAGACTAGTAAAGTATGATATATATAACATCTTATTTTAGTAGTTACTTATGTATAGCGGGTACACGGGTCTAGCGAGTCTGGGTCCAAGCATACCCATTATTGGACCCGCTTATATGCGGGTCCAAGGGTATACGGGTCCAAGGGTATGCGGGTATAAAAAATTAGACCCGTGACGGGTTTTTAAGGGTCCGGATTTGCGGGTCCGCGGGTCTACCCGTACCCATTTACATCCCTAGGAGCAGATAATAACTATCATCATTAGCCAGACTATCATCCTTTATCTTGTTGACAATATAAGCAATTCAGTAGCATATGCATAACTAACATCATGAGCAAGTATAGTAACATAGCATAGCTAACAACATGAGCATGTCTAATTGGTTGGACATATCAACATCATGAGAAGAGCTAAAAACATAAGCACAACTATCTGGATAAGCATGATTAGCACTATATGCATCTCTAGTTACAAAGGCATGGCTAGCATGCTAAACATAACTATCAACATGAGATATCTAGCATCATGATTATAATAAGCAGTAGCAGTATAGTTTGTTGGTATGTATGCCCATAGAGCAAGTCATGTGATGATTGTAATGGGATACTTTGTAAATGATTTAAATAATAATAAAGGAAATTTCTTATCTATATGTTTTAACTGTTTCTGAGATGATAGTGTAACATGATAGATGTCTAAAGAATTGTTTTACTCAATGACGTAAGCTTTTGGGTTGAGGACCTAAACGACGAGATCATACATATGTTAAGAGTATACATTCTTGTTTAGTCCCTAGTCGGTTGTTATTGTGGAAATAACCATAGACATCAATAACACTAAAGACTAGATTGTGTGTTGGTTGATGACAGTATCTCATTAGTCATGATATAGTGATATCAAACCAAGCACATAGGTACTTGTTAGAGAACAAGTGTACCAGACAGACCCACAATGAGAGTGACACATAGAACCTTGAATTGGTAGGCACAATCAGCTCTCACGGTGATGGTGGTGAGTGTGATTCTTCGACCTGAAATCACTACACTCAACACATGTTGTTGGGTACACCTTAACATCATCAAACGCAATCCTGAAACATGGGTTGTTATAAAGGTGATGATTGGGTGACTTTGACACATGGGGCTTTTGAGGGGTGAGTGATAGATATGGGATTTGTCCCTCCTAAGGGAGTTTGATGTCTATGGCCACTTGATGAGTAGGATTGAGAAAGGCATGCACATGCATGTGTGAATCAATATGTGATATTGATGTCACACACATCTCACCCAGTCTGCTCTGAGATCAAGGAAATGGATGAACGTTGAAAGGATGACTGTACCATGCCTTGAGTTCATTCAGGACATTAGTGACAAAGGAATTATACATTCATTGTAACACCATTCACAGATTGTAGGATTGAAAGTTGTTCTCTAACTTTCTATTTCACTTAGGTAGCAATGATGTGTGACTAGACACCGCTCTTTGCTTGTGAAGTCATAAGTGTTATGAACTTTCACTGCCAATGTGAAATGGACTTGTAGGGTCACACACAAAGGATTTAACCTGGAAGAGGAGTTTGTCCACAAATAATGTTTAGATTGATTACTAAAGGAGTTTAGTAGTTCAATTAAACACACAATCGATTGATAGCTCAAAATCATAGTATTCAATGTGTTGGATCTGATGATTAGAGTATCAGATTGATTGAAACTATGATTGACTGACCTGCTGCCCCAACCGATCGACTCATGGAGATGAATCAATCGGCTCAGGCTGGTGAGCCGAGCGACTCAGGTCATGAACCGATCAGTTCACATGGTTGAACTGGTCGACTGACCAACTGAGTTCGTTTCACTTGTCAAATTTGATTTGGACAAGGACTAACATGTGATTAGTTGGAAACAAACAATGGAAAGTCAATTCGAGTTGGACCAGGAGCATGAACTGATCGGCTCAAGCTTGAACCGATCAGCTTAGATGCCCCAAACGATTGGTTCAGGTGTGAATTGATCGGCTGAGGTCACCAACCGACCGTTTCAAGGGTTGAAATGTTCGGTTCAACTGGCACAGTTTGTCCAATTTTGTGGAAAATCTCAAACCCTTCTACTCCTGCTTTAGTCCCGCATTGCCCGGGGTAGAAAACTCCATCCCATGACCCTCCTATATATAGGGGTATTGAGGGCTTCTCAAAGTACAACTTAGAACACCAGTTCTCTACAAAGTTGTCATTCTCTCTGGTTGTGGTAACCGAGAGAGCCCGAGCAAGTGCTACCCGATAAGGGAGGCACAACAAGGGAAAGACAACTGCAGAAAGGCAACTAGTTGCAGGAGAGTGTGTCGGTGTCTAGTGTACCGACAGGAGGGTGCGACTCCTTACGATTCCTTATGGGACAAGGAGATCGGAGTTCCAGGTGGTCTGTGTGGACTAATTCAGAGGCGGGAGATTTTTGCTGCTTGGAGGACAGCTGTCAATCCCGACAGTCCCGGTGAGACCAGGAGATGCACAGACACCATCCAAGACCAGAGGTGAAGACCGCGCAAGCCGTGAGGTATCGTCGCCGAGCAAGCCTCGGGACAAGGTATGCCTCTACAAACCATCTTTCCTATTGTATAGATGTTGACGTGATTCCTTTATTCTGGGTTTGGGAGAAGAAAATTTTTGTTTCCGCTGCCTTCTCTGTCTCCCCTAAAACCCAACAGTGGTATCAGAGCCACATCAACTGCTCTATACTTTAGGATTATCGATGTGATCAATTTTGGTTTGTCGCCTTTATTTATTGCATGCGATGCGAATAAAATTAGCTTTATGCATGTCCAATCCTAAATCCACAAATCCCATTATACATATATGATATGTAATATGAATGCACTCGATACACGTCGCCCTTAAATGAGTTTTGTGGTGGATGTATAGCGTGGTTATGGCCAATAAATCATATATATGTGTGCTTGGTTGAATGTGGTTTCTTGCATCTCGGTCTGCGCACTGATTCCCTATCTCCTATTCCTGATGTAACTCAAGATAACTCGAGATTTCTTTCCTACCTTTTCTCCCCCTGAATGTAACTCGGGGTTTCTCAATACAAATGTAAAATAGGATAGATCTTTTATTTCTTGTTATGCCGAAGAACGGAGGACAACCTGACGGCAACTGTGACGATCGGTTCAAGGAGTGAACTGATCAGTTGGCGATCTAGACAACCAGTTCGAGGAGCGAGACGATCGGGTGGAGGCCATAAGGAGATGCATGACGACCAGGAAAACCGATCGGTTGGAGGAGCAAACCGATCGGTTGGAGGAGCCAACTGATCGGCTAGTGGCACCCAACCGACCGGTCTGATGGTGAGCTGATCAATCATGGAGATGAGTTGATCAAACCCAGAACGGCAAAACACAGTGATCATCTTGTACAAGTTGCATGTGATGTGGACCTAGATGACCGTGATTCCTCTTGGCTCGAGGAATCGCATTTGCATGGTCATAATCATCGCTTTTATCATTTCACATGTTTTCTGTGGGATATATCATGTATATGATACATCCTATGTATTGTGGTGATTGGATATGTGTATGTACCTATAAAAACCAAATCCCTCATCTAAATATTAAGTCTTTCACGCCTTCCATTAGCGACACACATGAAAAACTTGATCAACTAAGCGTAGGTTACGCCAAAGCGTGGTGCGTCATCTATCTCGCGGAAGTGTAAAGGGTAAACATGTAGGTTCTGCCAAAGCAAGGTGCATGTTTACCGTGTCGGCTTTTGGGTTAGACTTAACTAGTGATTATTAGAGCGTCTAAGCCCAGAGGCACGAAATGTTCATGGCAAGGTGTTACGCATGTTCATTCATCAAGAGTTGCATATGATGTAATTGGCATGATGGCCTATACCTAAATAGTCAAGTTATGGGCGATCTGCCAAAGTTGACTCATGACTTGATGAAATATAGATCTTGACCCACTAGGAGATTGTACGCTGCAATCTTACGAATTGATGGTGAGGGCTGTCAATTTGAATCAAAATAGTGGGAGTAGTAATTAATTAAAGGCCTAATTAACTACTGTCAAATTTTATTCAAATCAAATCAAAAAGAGTTTTGACAAATGCAATTTTCTCTTATAGAATGGCAAAAGAATCATCTTTTAAAATGGGCAAATTAATTGAGAATAAATTCCATAACTGGTTGAGGATTGTGAGAAGTGTTCTGCACAATCCAGATATACTGGTAGCCTTTGAATCCACTCTATGTGCACTTAAGAAGAAGGATAGTTCATTGATGGAGATCAATGGAATGAAATCTAAAGACAAAGGTGAGGGAGAGAAGGGTTCTCTCGCCAAACTAATGTCAGAATCTTCTGCGCTCAAAACATGGAGAGGATGGAAGGAACGATGGAAGAAGAAGCGAGAGATAGAGATCTCTACTTCTGGTGTATACGTGATAGAGATTAACTTCACTACTTCTTTGTCATGGGTACTTGATATCGGATGTGGATCTCACATTTGTTCAAATGTGAAGGATCTTAAGAGAAGTAGGCCTTTGGGGAAAGGCGAGGTTGAACTACATGTTTCCAATGGGGCAAGGGTTACCGCCAGTGCCGTAGGAACCTATGAGTTAACTCTACCTAGTGGGCTAATAATAGAGTTGAAGAACTACTATTATGTACCTGCCATAAATAGGAATATCATTTTCGTCTCTTGTTTGGACAAGGATGGTTTTGAATTTCTTATTAAGAATGGAAAGTGTTCCATTTCAAAAGATGGGATCTTTTATGGCAGTGCCCCAATGTCTTATGGTCTATACTTGATAGATCTAGAGACAAGTGTATACAACGTAAACACCAAAAGGCAAAAACTCAACAACTCAAACAAAAAATATCTTTGGCATTGTCGTCTAGGGCACATAAATGAGAAGCACATCTCTAGGCTCCATAAAGATGGTTATCTAGACTCTTTTGATTATGAATCAATAGAGGCATGTGAATCTTGTTTGTTGGGCAAGATGACCAAGAATCCCTTTTCAAGTAAAGGTGAGAGAGCTAGTGATCTATTAGGACTCATACATACTGATGTATGTGGGCCTTTTAGAACTAATTCCAGAGGTGAGTATCAATACTTCATTACCTTCACTTATGACTTCAGTAGGTATGGCTATGTGTGCCTGATGAAACATAAGTCAGAAACCCTTGAAAGGTTCAAGGATTTCATGAATGAAGTACAGAACCAACTTGGTAAAAGTATTAAAGCACTTCGATTCGATCGAGGTGGGGAATACTTAAGCCAGGAGTTTGAGGACCTTCTGTGAGCTCGTGGTATTGTATCACAATGGACTCTGCCTGGAACACCACAACATAATGGTGTGTCTGAAAGAAGGAACCACACATTGCTGGATATGGTACGATCAATGATGAGTTTTGCTGATCTTCCAATTTCCTTCTAGGGTTATGCTCTTGAAACTTCTGCGTTTACACTTAACCGAGTACCATCTAAATCGGTTCAAAAGACACCATATGAGACATGGACTGGGAAGCGTCCCAATATGTATTTTATGAGGATTTGGGGGTGTGAGGCATATGTCAAGAAAATGTTTCCTGACAAGCTAGGCCCTAGATCTGATAAATGTTATTTTGTTGGATATCCTAAGGAAACCAAGGGATATTACTTATACCACCCAACTGACAACAAAGTGTTTGTTGCCAGGGATGTTGTGTTCCTAGAAAAGGAATTTATTTCCAGAGGAAACAGTGGGAGGAAAATAGAGCTTGAAGAGGTTCAAGCCCAACAAGAAAACATTGAACCAGTAGATGTATAAGAGGATTATAGAGATTCACAAGGTGTTGTGGAATCTCAGTCTCCTCAAGTAACACAAGGACCTTGTAGATCTAGTAGGACACACCTTAAACCTGAGAGGTTTGGATACCTTGTGACTCAGGAAGGTGGTGAGTTGATCACAGATGATGATCCAACTACCTATCTAGAAGCTATAGAAGGACCAGATTCTGAGAAATGGCTTGAGGCCATGAAATCCGAGATGTAATCCATGTACTCCAACAAAGTATGGACTTTGGTGGAACCACCTGAAGGGGTAAAACCCATAGGGTGCAAGTGGGTCTTCAAGAAGAAGACCAGCATGGATAGCAATGTGCAAACTTATAAAGGCAGATTGGTTGTAAAGGGTTTCCGACAAGTTCAAGGTGTTGACTATGATGAAACTTTTTCTCCAGTTGCCATGATTAAGTCCATCGGGATCATGCTTGCTATTGCGGCTTACTACGACTATGAGATTTTGCAAATGGATGTTAAAACCGCATTCCTTAATGGGAATATAAATGAGGATGTGTACATGACACAACCTGAAGGTTTTGTAGATCCAAAGAATGCCAATAAAGTTTGTAAGTTGCAAAGGTCAATCTATGGATTGAAGCAAGCATCTCGGAGTTGGAATCTTCGATTTTATGAGGAAGTCAAAGTGTTTGTCTTTATTCAAAATGAAGATGAACCTTGTGTGTACAAGAAGGTTAGTGGGAGCACGGCCACATTCCTCATATTGTATGTGGATGACATACTATTGATGGGGAACAAAGTCACAGCCTTAGAGAAGGTAAAGACTTGGCTTGGGAATACTTTCTCAATGAAGGACTTGGGAGAAGCATCCTACATTCTAGGCATTAAGATCTATAGAGATAGATTTAAAAGGCTTCTCGGACTAAGTCAAAGCACGTACATTGACAAAGTGCTAAAGCGGTTCAGTATGGAGAACTCAAAGAGAGGCTACATCCCCATGCAACATGGAGTCACCATCTCTAGAGCTCAATGTCCCCAATCTTGTGAAGAGAGGGAGTGTATGAATGAGATCCCATATGCATCAGCCATCAGATCCATCATGTACGCTATGTTGTGCACACGCCCAGATGTCTCGTATGCCCTCAGCATGATGAGCAGGTACCAGTCAGATCCTGGGGATGCTCACTGGAAAGCCGTAAAGAACATCCTCAAGTACTTGTAAAGGACTAAGGATTAGTTCCTTGTATACGGCGGTGAGGAAAAACTGGTTGTAAGGGGTTACATCGATGTATGCTTCCAAACCGACAAAGATGATTACAGATCACAGTCAGGATTTGTATTTTGCCTAAATAATGGAGCTGTGAGCTGGAAGATTTCCAAGTAAGAAACAGTTGCCGATTCTACTACAGAGGTCGAGTATATTACTACTTCACATGCAACAAAGGAGGTTTTGTGGATCAGGAAGTTTATCTCTGAACTTGGTGTAGTTCCCAGTAGTTGTGATGCAATTGAGATTTATTGTGACAATAATGGAGCTATTGCTAAAGCTAAGGAGCAAAGATCACATCAGCGGTCCAAGCACATACTGCGGCGCTTCCATCTCATACGAGAGATCGTATAACAATGAGATGTGAAGATTCACAAAGTACCAACTGAAGACAACATAGATGATCCACTGACGAAGGCCCTTTCTCAGTAGAAGCATGATGGTCATGCTAGGTCACAAGGACTGAGGTTCCTAGGTGACTGGCTCTAAGTGCAAGTGGGAGTCTGTTGGTATGTATGCCCATAGAGCAAATCATGTGATGATTGTAATGGGATACTTTGTAAATGATTTGAATAATAATAACGACAATTTCCGATCTATATATTTTAACTATTTCTGAGATGATAGTGTAACATGATAGATGTCTAAAGAATTGTTTTACTCAATGACGTATGCTTTTGAGTTGAGGACCTAAACGATGAGATCATACAGATGTTAAGAGTATACATTCTTGTTTAGTCCCTTGTCGGTTGTTATTGTGGAAATAACCATAGACATCAATAACACTAAAGACTAGATTGTGTATTGGTTGATGAATGAATCTCATTAGTCATGATATAGTGATATCAAACCAAGCACATAGGTACTTTTTAGAGAACAAGTGTACCAGACATACCCACAGTGAGAGTGACACATGGAACCATGAATTGGTAGTTACAGTCAGCTCTCACAATGATGGTGGTGAGTGTGATTCTTCGACCTAAAATCACTACACTCAACACATGTTGTTGGGTACACCTTAACATCATCAAACGTAGTCCTAAAACATGGGTTGTTATAAAGGTGATGATTAGGTGACTTTGACACATGGGGCTTTTGAGGGGTGAGTGATAGATATGGGATTTGTCCCTCCTAAGGGAGTTTGATGTCCATGGCCACTTAATGCGTAGGATTGAGAAAGGCATGCACATGCATGTGTGAATCAATATGTGATATTGATGTCACACACATCTCACCCAGTCTACTCTGGGATCAAGGAAATGGATGAACGTCGAAAGGATGACTGTACCATGCCTTGAGTTCATTCAGGACATTAGTGATAAAGGAATTATACATTCGATGTAACACCATTCACGGATTGTAGGATTGAAAGTTGTTCTCCAACTTTCTATTTCACTTGGGTAGCACTGATGTGTGACTAGGCACCGCTCTTTGCTTGTGAAGTCATAAGTGTTATGGACTTTCACTGCCAACGTGAAATGGACCTGCAGGGTCACACACAAAGGATTTAACCTGGAAGAGGAGTTTGTCCACAAATAATGTTTAGATTGATTACTAAAGAAGTTTAGTAGTTAAATTAAACACCCAATCGATTGATAGCTCAAAATCATAGTATTCAAAGTGTTGGATCTGATGATTAGAGTATCAGATTGATTGAAACTGCGATTGACTGACCTGCTGCCCCAACCGATCGACTCAAGCTGGTGAGCCGAGCGGCTCAGGTCATGAACTGATCGGTTCACATGGTTGAACTGGTCGACTGACCAACTAAGTTCGTTTCACTTGTCAAATTTGATTTGGACAAGGACTAATATGTGATTAGTTGGAAACAAACAATGGAAAGTCAATTCGAGTTGGACCAGAAGCATGAATCGATCAACTCAAGCTTGAACCTTCATATGCCCCAAATGATCGGTTCAAGTGTGAACCGATCGGCTGAGGTCACCAACCGACCATTTCAAGGGTTGAAACGATCGGTTCAACTAGCGTAGTTTGTCCGATTTTGTGGGAAATCTCGAACCCTTCTACTCCTGCTTTAGTCCCGCATTGCTCGGGCTAGAAAACCCTATCCCATGACCCTCCTATATATATAGGGGTATTGGGGGCTTCTCAAAGTACAACTCAGAACATCAGTTGCTCTGCAAAGTTGTCGTTCTCTCTGGTTGTGGTAACTGAGGGAGCCCGAGCAAGTGCTACCCGATAAGGGAGGCATAACAAGGGAAAGACAACTGCAGAAAGGCAACTAGTTGCAGGAGAGTGTGTTGGTGGCTAGTGCGCCAACATGAGGGTGTGACTCCTTCTGATTCCTTATGGAACAAGGAGATCGGAGTTCCAGGTGGTCCATGTGGACTACTTCAGAGGCGGGAGATTTTTGCCGCTTGGAGGACAATTATCAATCCCGAAAGTCCCGGTGAGACCAGGAGCTGCACAGACACCGTCCAAAACCGGAGGTGAAGACCGCGAAAGCCATGAGGTATCATCACCAAGAAAGCCTCGGGACAAGGTATGCCTCTACAAACCATCTTTCCTATTGTATAGACGTTGACGCGATTCCTTTATTCTGGGTTTGGGAGAAGAATTTTTTTGTTTCCGCTGCCTTCTCTGTCTCCCCTAAAACCCAACATAGTTATCAACATAAGCATGGCTACTGTATGTACACATCTAAAATCTTAATTATATCCACAACATAAGTATATTTGCTATCTCTTAATTGCACTAAGCATCATCTTTATGTAAAGATAACAAACAAGGGTTATCATCTAATGTGAAACGTCGTGTATAAACCGAAACAAATATGCTACACGGCTGTATTACATCTTTTATTACGCCTTGGGGAATTTGAATTGTACCATTCAAAGTCCAACCGACCCCTGCGAAGGGATATTCGGTTCCATTTAAGATCTAGGAGTGTCGGTATCCTAAGATATCTTCTCCTCGGTCAGTATGAGTAAAAAGGCAGTGACATATCAGTCAAAGCTACCACTACAACGGCATATAGTCAAGTTACTAACCACTAGTCTACCCTTGGTATAGGTCACGACACTAGAAACCAGGGTATACAAACCCAATCACTGAGGTACAACCACAGTTTTCCTCTAATCACATCATGTTATAATCACCGAGACACGACCACAACCATTCTCAATCACATCAGATGTATGAGGCATGACCATAGCCAATCTCCATAATCTGCATCGTGGATGACAAAGATATATCCTCAACCTGCCACCCCCACATACTCAACAGTATGTGCTCTGAGTTTCCCTTAGGAATACTCATTTCACCATCCAGCAATTTCTGACACTGAAGATGGTTCTATGACATAGGGCACTACATGATTAGAGTTGCACTTGATTAGTTATGCCAATTGGGTGAATTAAGGCTGCATCAAACAAGTGGACATACAAACCCTAATTCACTTCTAACAAGCACACAAATATCACAACTTCAAAATATATAAAACATGTGTAACATAATTTCTCATCTCATCATCACATGGTACTATTCACTTGCCATTCATGAGGCTACACTAATCATCATACCATCACAAGATATAAATCATTTTCACAATATCATAGGGTATTAACCCTTATCAACACAAGAGGATTACACCTCATTCAGGGCTCAACCATGCCCAAAGGTCATTAAGACTATCATACTATCACAGGATATAAATCCTTTTCATAATATCGCATGGTATAAACCCTTATCAACACAAGAGGATTACACCTCATTCAGGGTTCAACCATGCCCAAAGGTCATTAAGACCATCATACTATTCCCTGCAAGATCATCATTATCTTTGCATGCCTTATAACAAGTCTCAACAACATCACTTACATATAATACACCGGATCAACAATATTGCATTAATGAGCTAGGAGATATTTATAAACAATCATAGCAGGGTTATATTAACATTAAGAACATTCCTTTATTACATCAACATGCAAGGAATGTAGATATGATTAACCCTCATCATATTTATAATGCACATATTTAGCATAAGAAAGTACCAACCATGTGGCTATGATAACCACCAATTAACACATTAAGGTTATGATCATGTTAGGGAGGTTATTCCACCATCATTACATCATATAAGAATGTTAAACATGAATACTCATATTTATCTATTTTCATTAGAGTTAGGTTCAACAAGATGAATTATATTAATGTTACTAATCATCACTTATACCCAAACCCTAACTCACAACATCCCCATTGTATCATGGATGCATAAGGTGAAGCATCACCATCACATTCCATACTATTCTCAAGTATGAACCCACACATAAATCAAGGTGTAACCATCAGGTTATAGCATACTAGGGTTTTAACAACAATAAGAGAGTACGCCATGATTGTATTAATCATTCAAGGACTATTCATACCCAATTACCATCATTTAGTTATATTAAAGCTAGGTATAACAAGCTATACCTCATTAGGGTTACATATCAACACAATATGGTTATCATCCCTTCTATTCATATGAGTGAATAGGTAAAATTACCTTATTAAGGGTAACCCTCCATTTGTTCCATCATCATTCAACCCATATCACCATACCACAATGTCACCAAGAACCATTGGATGTTTAAAAGGCAAGACCATTGGTTGTTTACATAAATAAACACCTTGGATAAACCACCTATGAAGTCCTTGATTTGTTCTCTAGAAATAGTCACCATTTAACCCTAGATATCCCTTGATTAACAACACAAAAAATTCCATTGAGAGTAGGGTAAAATGCACAATCGACTGTACATTTAAAACAAGTCATCCATTGTCAAAAAGTAAGCTCCTTAAGTTGATCATATAAAGGAAACCATATAAATCACATTATTAGGACCAACATATTACATTAGCCATCATTCCACTTTATTGGAGGAATAAACATTAGATCTTGATCGTTGGGTCAAGTTCATATGTTAAAACCATCAATTACAGTATAGGTCCGACCATTGCATCAAGTGACTCACGAAACCATTGGTCTAAGGCTTAATCGATGCTACAACTACAATGCTTAACTCAACATAGGTTGTAGATACCTGATCCACCATCATTAGTGACCATTAAATCACCATAGTTTGTTAGATCAACACTATATTCTTTAATCAACATCAAATATTAAGCTAATGTCATCATTGATTGATAACATTAGTAGCGTACTTAATGGTTGATCATTAAACTTCTAATTGATCCAAAACCTGATCTAAGGGGGTGACCATAGGTTGTCACCATAATATGACACCTTTGATCACGACCATCAGTTGTCATGAACACAACACCATAGGGTTGTTACAATGGTACCTTCATCGGGTCATGGGTTTATAGAAGAAATCAGCTTAAAACCTTAAAATTGACCATTGGTTGATAGGTGCTTAGAACCATAGGTTGTCAAACCAACCTAATACAAGTCATATTATACCTTAGGAATAATGTAAACATGATCACATGTTCATCTATAACTGAAATTAGAATAGGGAACATTATAAAAATCGAAATCCAAGTCAAGCATAGCTTTTTAGTGCATGAATCATCAATTTCAAGCAAGAACATGAGCTAGAAAGCTTATGGTAAGCAATAAACATGGAGCAAGTTATAAAACTTGCCTCTAATGAGAAAATGAAACCCCACACAGAATAAAACTCGAGTAGGTAGGGTAGAAATCCAAGGATAAGTTATGAATTCATCCATCTAGCACCTTTCTTCATCAAATGAGCAAACCCTAAGCATAAGGAGCAAGAAAGGTAGGGTTTTAAAGCTTTAGAGAAATTTCTAGCATTGAACAGTAAGGTTCCGACCTGGATAATGGTAGGAGGAAGAATAAAAAATAAATAAATGGAGGAAAGAAGGAAATTCTTACTCTTTTAGGTCATGATCACTAGAAGGAAGCTTTTTCAACCCTAAAATGAAGTCAATTGCAACCCTAGATCCTTTTTCCAAGAAGATCCTCACTTTCTTCTTCCTTGAATAGAAAAATTCATAGAAGCATAGAGGAAGAACGAGGTTGAAGAAGGAGGGAAGTGGTGGAGATAAAATGGCTCGTTTTGGTGCTTGGGGATAAGTATATGAAACTTTAAGATAAAGAAAAAGAAAAAATTGAAGTTCTAGTATTTATTCAAGTGTCCATGGCCTTAAATTATTAAAAATATACAAGAAGACACACAAGTGGCCCCCCATATGTATAGACATGATTAGCTTTCCTTTTTTGAATTTCCCAGTCAATCAAATAATTCATTAGTTGACAACTACTAAAGGTAGCTCATCCATGAAGGGGTAAACCCTAAAATATCCTTAGAGAAAACACCTTCAAACCAAGGATTAAATAGGTATACCATGGATCAACAAGCTCAATAATGATTATAGAATATCCAAGGAAAATAATGCAAGTGATAAATTGCAAATAAACCTCTCAATTGGGTAAATTGCACAAAAATCCAAAATGTGCATAAAATTGCATAACTTGCTCAAACAGTGTCCAAATTGGACCAAATTTGAAACTTAAGCTTGTATTATGATTTCAAAGAATATCAAAAGGTTATATTAGGGTTATAAGCATTTAATTATGGTAATTAATCTTATTCAACTCATTAAGCAAGTTTAGGGGCCTTACAACTATAAATCCCTAACAGGGATCCCCCCCCCCCCCAAATCCAAGGTTAACAAAGATGGGTACTTCCTTTGCACCTCATCCTATTACCTTCACATGGTTGCTTACATATCATGGTGATGTCACATCATTCATACATATCTCATCTTGGGTCAGCACAAAAACCCCCACCTAAGAAGACATTCTCAATATTGAATGTAGAAACTTGTTGTGTCATATGTACAACTCTAGTAGTAATGTTCAACTTTAAATTCTAGCTATCATCCTAAAATTATATCTATTATATCAACACATTACTCAAAAGTCATAATTGCTATCTTTTTACCAATCATGCCATGTGTCCCATAGCATTCATTGAAGCATCAAAAAGGCAATGTATCCATCCTTTTTTTGATACACTGACACTAGAACTCTTGTCAGTTCTTTTTCAGCATCAAAAGAAATGCTGATGCTGGAACCTATCATTCCATATAAGGAAACATCATTCCTAGTCAACCTTGTTAGGGGTGAAACAACAACACTATCTTCACAGTGGGCTCTGATCTCCAAACCGCGATATAATCTCGATTTAAACTTAGCGGAAGCGATTCGATAAACAGCGTAAGACAAAAATCACGGGAAATTAAAACTTTTCGGGACAAGAGCTTGAATCTATAAAAACTTCTTTCATAACAAGAGATAAACTGTTTACATCTCATGATAATTACTTCTTGAGTAATTATATACATCAAGATACAAAATCTCAAGAACTCACACAAAAGACTCCAAGACCTGAGAGTACAGAGGACACATAGGACTGACTCTAACTACACCACAAGGCAGGCTAAATCTCCACCTGAGATTACTGCTGCTCCTGGTGCTGCTGCTGCTGCTGAGATTGGTCACCTGTAGACCGGTTCCTCTGTCTACGACGTCCACCTAAAAAGTTGAAGTCTACGGGGTGAGACAATTTTACATAATTGTCCCAGCGAGAGTTATAACTCTCCGCCAGAAGCTTTATTATATCATCAAAGAATATCTTAAGCAGTAAAGCTTTCAAAGTATTCAATAACAGTTGCAACTATATAACGAGAGTTCAACATTTATGAGACATGAAGAAAAATAAGCACTATCACAGTGTATCATTAATCAACTAACTCGTAGTTATCTCTAGCAGGTATAATATGTGGTTGATTATGTTTTACAGACAACATTATGCCCTGTGGAGACGAGGCATACCACTCATACTCCAACTGATCGCTGAGAAGTCACATCAGTATCATACATAGGTCATTAAGAGAGCCGGATTCTCATGACCTTCATCTTCCTCAGTCAGTAAGAGGATCACTTGTAGGACATCTTGTGTCTCTACTTATTATAGCTCACCAGGGTAAACTGGTCCTTCGCTATTTTAGAGTTACAGTGGCGTTCTGTACTCTCTTCGTCATCAGGAGTTTTCATGTTTATCTCCACTGATACGGATATCTATGTTTTCTTCGTCATCAGGAGGTTTCATGTTTACCTTCCACTGATACGGTAGGGTTTAGTAGTGAAGGGTTGACGAATTACACATCTACATCAATCACCTACACTAGGATGTAAGGTTCTACACATTCATATACCCCACATACTCAATAGTATGTGTTCTAGGAGCTCCCTTAGGAAATCCTGTTTCACCATCATTTGATCTCTGACAATGATGGATCTATGATCAGGGCTCTACATTATACTTGATTAGTTAGGTACATTTAGTATTCATTTAATCATCACACATTGTTCTTCAAACAACAACAGTAGCATAACAGCTATGAAAGGAGAATACTAAATGTAACAAGCCTAACTCACATCAATCATCATTTCTCATTATACTCATCACCAGTCATCTCTGAAACATGACTTGGTGGTATTCATGGCTCTTACAACCCATTAACTCATAGGATGCCACTGACAAGGCATCAAGATATTTTACTTATTCATAAAGCCTTTAACATGCTTTTAATGAATACAGTATCATCATCCATACCTGGATATGATCACCTTCATATCAGGACCTGCATAGTTAGCTCAACTGATAAAGGTAATTTAAAATAAGTAATATACTTCTCACTCTTATCATAAGAGCTAAGTTCTCTGATTCTTATCAATTAGAGTTTAATACTCGTAAAGCATGTCATTACCCTTGAATTAGGGTTTACTAATCACATTGAATGCCATTACCCTTGAATTAGGGTTTACTATTCACATTGAAGTGAATTGAACTCATAACATCATCATGTAAGTGGAACATCATCATTGATGCTCTCAGAATGGCTTAAGATTCATCATACATCATAATTAGGGTTTCGATGATCTCACACAGGTGGATCATACCCTAATTATGCACATTCATGTGTATTGAAGGTTCTTTAATTGAGTTTCCACCTAAAAAGGGTACTTTCTCTCTCTAGAAGTACTTTCTCTCTCTAGAAGTACTTTCTCTCTCCTCATACAAGTAGATGGTGATAACATCACTCTAGATCAAGTTGAAATAAGTCATCATGGGATAACATAGCCAAAAACATCACTAACATGTGATTAGGGTTTGATTTGATCAAGGTATTACTCAATTGACCCTTCAAGGGTATTTTGGTAATTCACCCCATTGATCACCATCATGGGTTAATTCGTTAGTCACTTAGTCCTTTAATGTCCTAGGTTATCATTAGGGTTTAGATTAGGGCATCATAGAACCATATACACCTTTAAGTGGTTAGTTGAAATCACCTTTGAAAGTCCTCAAATGGTCTCAACCTCCAACCTCCAAACGGTTTGAAACCATTTTGGATGGGTTGACCATTTACTATTGTTGACTTCAAGACCAAGAAGAAGTGTAGACCATTTAACCATGTTGACTTCAAGGTCGAGAGGGCAAGTTGGGTTGAGATCGTTTGATGGCTCTAGGTCTTGAGACCGTTTGATGGCTCTCGGTCTTAAGACCGTTTGATGGCTCTCGGTCTTGAGACCGTTTGATGGCTCTCGGTCTTGAGACAGCGAGCCCTCTCACGGTCTTGAGACCGTGAGGCCTCTCACGGTCTTGAGACCACGAGCCCTCTCACGGTCTTGAGACCACGAGCCCTCTCACGGTCTTGAGACCGCGAGCCCCCTCACGGTCTTGAGACCGTTTGGATGAGCTCCAAACGGTCTTGAGACCGTTTGCCCATCCAACTTTTGGATTCTAGTGAAAATTCTTCAAGGTTGGATCCATTGAGTTGATGATCATATCAATACTTAATTGCATTGTAATTTGGTATGTTTGTACCTTCAATTGGTCAACTATTCTTGACCCCAGACCTTCAAACGGTCTTGGGTGATTGTCCTCGTGGTCTTGAGATCGTTTGGTTGATCCCCAAATGGTCTTGAGACCGTTTAGGTCAATCAACCCCAAAAACCCTAAATTAATCATTGATATTTCAGTACTGATTTTAATTAGGGTTTGCCCTAGTAATCACCCTTCAACTCTTAGCTCGATTGGAATTAGTCCATCAAATTTTGTGGGTTGTTAATTAACATTATTTTGAACAATAATCTCATATGGTCAATGCCTGGTCAACGACCTTACACGGTCTTAAGACCGTTTGCCCAAAAAGGCTATTTCAGACCGTTTGAAAATCAGGGATAAATGCAATTAAAGTTGTTGATTAAAATGGCCATATCTCCCGATTCCTTTGGAGTTAACCTCTAAATTTTTGAGGGTGATTAGTATACATAATTAGGAAGAGGTTTCTTATACGGTCCACGCTCGTTCAATGGGGTTAAACGGTCTTGAAGACCGTTTTTCCTCTCGCGGTCTAGTGACCGTTTGCTCACCTCGCGGTCTTAAGACCGAGAGAGCAAGTTGGGGAGACCGTTTAACAAAGTGAAAAGTAGTGGATTTTTCTTGGAAATAACGCCTTCATCTCCTAGCTCAAGAACAGCACGGATTTCCCATGGATTTGCTTGCAAAGTAGCAAAGAAAAGTAGGGAAAAAGAAAAACTATCATCTACATGCATAAATGAGATGTATATAATAAAGCATGGGTATAGAGTTATAAAACCCGCCTAAAGCTTGCTTCTTGAGCTCCAAGCTTTCGAGCTCCAAGCTCTAATGGCGTCCTTGAGCTCTCACAGGTTGGCCAAGGTGAAAACTCCAGGGAAAAACAAGAAAAGATGGCTAGAAAGATAGGGTTTCGTGAGCTAGTCACCAAATTGACCTTGAATTCGAGTTCTAACCATGGAATTAGGCAAAAGAAGGGATTCAAACCTACCTTACACCCTTGGTCGTTCCTCTTGAGCTCCAAGGCAGTCTTTAGTCGGTCAAGCAAGAGGAAACAGTGAAATGCACGAAGGAAAGGTTCCTTTGCTTGAGAGATAAAGTGTATATATACTTGGGGTGGGGTTTCCAACTTAAGCTTATAAGTTTTTCATAATATCAACCAAGTCCCTCCATCTTTACTTGCTCATCCCTTCCTCTTAATTCTAAGGACAAACCTTCTCTCAAGGTCAAGAAAAAAACAAGGGCAAGGAAGATTAACCTAATACTAAGGTATATATATAAAGAGCTATTGTACATACACCCTGATTATTCAATCACAAAGTATATTTCATAACTTGATTATTCAATTGAGGTGACTCCCGCATCATTTCTTATCTAAATGATGTCAAGAGTCTTAAAAGATACATTAGGTGATATATTTTACACATAGCATCCCTTAATTTGGGTAAATTGCATTTTACCCAAAATTAGGGTTTTAAGCACTGGGATTGCTTCCACAGCTGCACCTTGGTGCCCAAGCTTGGGAAATCCCTCTAACTTCAACATAATCATTATCATGATGTCTCAATATCAGATAATCATTTTAACATGTGCAATTTGCAAGTTAACCCTTCTAAATGGGTAAATTTCACATAGGTCCATGTATTTCAACACAATGCTACAACTTTATATAAAAAGGAGCAAAAACTGAAATATATGTTTCTGAGAAACTTAATTACATGTCCAAAGTTAATCACAAGGATTTAATTACATAATTAGACAAAACACCTAGGGTTAACTTATAACCCAGGTCAGGGATGTTACAAATTATCCACCCCTTACAAGGATTTCGTCCCCGAAATCGATAAGACATATTAAGAGAAAAGGGCAAGATACTTCCTTCTCATCTCATCCTCTTACTCCCAAGTGGCTTCTTCAACACCACGGTGGTTCCAGAGGACTTTCACAAGACTTATGTCTTTCTTCTTTAGCTTTTTAATTCTTTTATCAAGGATTGACACTGGTCCCTCCTCATAGGATACACCATCATTCAATTCTACCTCCATAGGTTGTAGAACTGATTCGGTGTCTGGGTGACATTTCTTCAGCATAGAAATGTGAAACACAGGATGTAACCTTTGTAACTCAGGTGGCAACTCTAGTTTATATGCTACCTTTCCAATCCGTTCAATGATTGGATAAGGTCCCATAAATCTAGGAGCTAACTTCCCTTTCCTTCCGAAACGAAGGACTCCTTTCCAAGGCGAGACCTTGAGATACACTCTGTCTCCAACCTGGAATTCTAAGGGTCTACGACGTTTATCAACATAAGATTTCTGCCTATCCTGTGCAGTCTTAATCTGTTGTTGTATTACTTTAATCTTCTCTGTAGTCTGCTGCACAAGATCAGGACCTAACAACTGATGTTCACCAGTCTCAAACCAACACAAAGGTGATCTACAACGTCTACCATACAAGGCCTCATAAGGTGCCATATCAATACTATGCTGATAGCTATTGTTATAGGCAAACTCTATCAAGATTAGGTGTAGATCCCAACTTCCGGTAAACTGGAGAGCACATTCTCTCAACAGGTCTTCTAAGGTATGTATGGTCCTTTCCGACTGTCCATCAGTCAGCGGATGAAAGGCCGTACTAAACCTTAGCTTGGTGCCTAAGGCTCTGTGCAACTGTTCCCAAAAATGACTGGTAAACCGGGGACCTCTGTCAGAAACTATAGTGACAGGAACTCCGTGCAAACGCACTATCTCTTGCACATACAACTGTGATAACCTTTCAGCAGAATAGGTTGTTTTGACAGGTAAGAAATGTGCTGTCTTAGTCAACCTATCAACAACTACCCAAATGGAATCATGTCCTTTGCTTGTCCTGGGTAGGCCAACAACAAAGTCCATGGTCACATGGTCCCACTTCCACTGTGGTATGGGTAAAGGTTGCATTGTCCCTGCAGGCTTCTGGTGTTCAGCTTTAACTTGCTGACACACAGGACACCTCAGAACAAACTCTGCAACATCCTTCTTCATCCCAGGCCACCAATACAAATCTTTCAAATTCCAATACATCTTGGTGCTTCCTGGATGCATAGCATACATGGAAGAATGAGCTTCCTCCAGGACTAACTTTATCAGATTATCTACATCCGGCACTATCATCCTTCCATGATAGCATGCCACATGATCATCTGAGTCATGGAAACCATCTCTCTTCTCATTTCCATACTCAGATCTGATCTGCTGAACTGCATCATCACCTTGCTGTGCTTCCTTAATCTGATCCCTTAGGGTAGGCTTAATATGCATCTCAGCCAACAATCCGGCTAACAACGACACCTTCAACTGTACATTGTCTTGCCTTAAAGAGATAAGCATATCTCTCTTAGAGCATACTAAAGAGTTTAGTTGTGCTCTATCCATGGTTGATGTTGCTGATTTCCTACTCAAGGCATCTGCAACAACATTGGCCTTGCCCGGATGGTAATCAATTGTACAATCGTAGTCCTTGATTAACTCCATCCAACGACGTTGCCTCATGTTAAGCTCGTGCTGAGAGAAGATATACTTAAGGTTCTTGTGGTCTGTGAAAATCTGGAATGTCTCTCCGTAGAGATAATGTCTCCAGATCTTCAAGGCATGGACCACGCCAGCTAACTCCAGATCGTGTGTCGGATAATTCTCCTCGTGTTTCTTAAGCTTTCGGGAAGCAAAAGAAATCACTTGTTTATCCTGCATCAACACACATCCAAGTCCATTCTTGAAAGCATCACAGAAGACTACATATCCTTTTCCTTATTCAGGTAGCACAAGAACAGGTGCACTTGTCAACCTCTCTTTCAACAATTGGAAAGACTGTTGACACTTATCACTCCAAGAAAAGGGAACATCTTTCCGGGTCAACTTGGTCAAAGGTAAAGCTATAGAGCTAAAGTTCTTAATGAACCTTCGGTAGTAGCCAGCTAACCCTAAGAAACTTCGAATCTCCGTCGGTGTCTTCGGTTGTTCCCATTGTAGAACAGATTCTACCTTTGAAGGGTCAACATGAATTCCCGAGGCAGATATCACATGTCCAAGAAAAGATACCTCCGGTAGCCAGAACTCACACTTGCTAAACTTAGCATACAGCTTATGTTCTCTTAGCAAGGTCAAAGCTTGGCGAAGATGTTGCTCATGCTGCTGAGCATCTTTACTATAGATCAGAATGTCATCTATAAAGACGACAACACATTGATCAAGGAAAGGTCGAAAAACTCTGTTCATGAGTTCCATAAATGCAGTTGGTGCATTGGTTAGTCCAAACGACATAACCGTGAACTCATAGTGACCATACCTTATCCTAAAGGCAGACTTGGATATGTCACTATCCTTAATACGAAGTTGATGATATCCAGACCTCAAGTCTATCTTTGAAAAGACTGTTGCACCACACAACTGGTCAAAGAGATCATCAATCCTCGGCAGAGGGTACTTGTTCTTTATTGTTACTTTATTGAGTTGTCTATAATCAATGCACAACTGCATTGACCCATCTTTCTTTTTAACAAACAAGACCGGAGCACCCCATGGTGAAGTGCTCGGTCGGATAAAACCCTTCTCAAGTAACTCTTGAAGTTGTTTCTTGAGTTCTGCCATTTCGGCAGGCGCCATCCTATACGGAGTCTGGGCTATGGGTTTCGTATCTGGGATTAAATTGATCTCAAAATCAATTTCCCGAGGCGGTGGCACGCCTGGAAGTTCTTCAGGAAATACATCCTTGAATTCCCTGACTATAGGAACTTCCGTAGGATTGGAACTTCCCTTGGTGACATCTACCACATGGGCTAAGAATGCATAACATCCTTGCCTCATTAACTTCTCAGCAACCATATCTGACACAAGACAGGTGGGCAAAATCTTTCTCTCACCTTGAAAGATGCATGTGTTGCTTTCATCAGCAAACACAGCCAACTTGGACTCACAATCCAAGACAACTCTATACCTTTCCAAGGTATCCATCCCAAGGATTATATCAAATCCTCGCATATCAAGTGGTATAAGGTCCACTTTAATGCGATGTTCAGAAAAGAAGAGGATGCAGAGAGAGCATACCTCTTACAAAACGGCAGACCCACTCAACGGAGTTTCCAACAACAAACTATCTGCCCTATGACTAACAGTCATATTGCAGTTACGTATCACTTTACGAGTGATGAAAGAGTGTGTAGCACCCGGGTCAATCAAAATAGATACAACACAGGATGTAGACATATCAGAATATAAAAGTTCCATCTGACCTGCCACTACCCGTGGATTGATCACTGCTTCTGGTGGGTTCATAGCATAGAACCTTGCTGTCGCCTGGTGTTGAGGTGGTGTTGATGATCCAGCTTGAGACGCTTGTCCACGTCCTCGAGCTGCTCCTTGATGTTGTCTACTCTGAGATCCCTGTTGATTCTATCTCGGAGGCTGTGTCACACTGACAGGCCTAGAACGACAATCCTTCATCAAGTGTCCCACCTTACCACAGTTGTAGCAGCTTCTCTCCAGTTGTTGTGGTCGGGGTGGTCCAGTAACTGACACTGATGCAGAACTGTGAGTTCCTTGAAGTGGTTGACTCCGTCCTCTACCTCTGCTCGGTGTCCATTGAGTTTGGAAACTCGATCTGGGTGGTGGAGGGTTAGGTGCAGAGAATCTAGGTTTCTTGGAATCCCTAGATGAAGAACCCTGGAACTGTGGATATCTTTTCTGAGTTTGTCTCTTCTCAACCACAGATCTCTCTATCCTTCGGACTGACTCAACGAAGGTAGAGAATCTCTCTCGGTTTTCTAAGGCAGACACGGGGGTTGACATATCAACATTCAAACCCTTCTCAAATCTTCTGATTCTTTCCTCCTCTGTGGCAGCCATGTGCGGACAGAACCGCAGCAACTCCATGAACTTAGCTTCATACTCGCTAATGTTCATCATACCATGCCTTAGTCTCTCAAACTGAGAGATCTTCTCATCTAGGAAGGTCTTTGGAAAATATCTATTGATAAATTCCCGATGAAACTCTTCCCATGAGAACTCTACTCCAGGTCTCTTCTGCTCTTCCATGTTCCACCAGTGACCATCACTACCTTTGAGAAGATAGACAACATGTCTAACCTTCTCAGCTTCTGGGATGATAAGAATCCTGAAAGCCTTCTCCAACTCTGTCAACCAAAGGTCAGCATCGGCGGGGTCGGCAGTCCCGAAGTACTCGGTAGCTCCGATACGATGAAGTCGTTCGAACGTCTTACCGATACCTTGTGCTTCAGGATGGACAGGTGCCCTAGGTGCAGGCATGGGCATCCTATCGGTTATGTGTGTCATGGCAGTCATAAACTTCCCGAACATCGTCTGTACAGCTGGGTTACCCATGTCGGCTGGGTCAAACTGGGGTGGCTCTCTTGGTGACTCAGGTGCAGGCTGTTCTATTTCTGGAACCCTTGCACCGCCTCGAGGTGCACTAGCACTACTCTCCGCCACGTACTCATCATGTGGCTCAGCCATTCTTATGTATCTTCTTCTCCTGAGGAGCAAAAGATTCTATTAGATAAGGAAGGAGTACTAAAGATAGACTCGACATCCTAAGTCCTATGCCTCTGTAGACTCAACTGACCTAGAGCTCTGATACCACTAATTGTGGGCTCTGATATCCAAACCGCGATATAATCTCGATTTAAACTTAGCGGAAGCGATTCGATAAACAGCGTAAGACAAAAATCACGGGATATTAAAACTTTTCGGGACAAGAGCTTGAATCTATAAAAACTTCTTTCATAACAAGAGATAAACTGTTTACATCTCATGATAATTACTTCTTGAGTAATTATATACATCAAGATACAAAATCTCAAGAACTCACACAAAAGACTCCAAGACCTGAGAGTACATAGGACACATAGGACTGACTCTAACTACACCACAAGGCAGGCTAAATCTCCACATGAGATTACTGCTGCTCCTGGTGCTGCTGCTGCTGCTGAGATTGGTCACCTGTAGACCGGTTCCTCCGTCTACGACATCCACCTAAAAAGTTGAAGTCTACGGGGTGAGACAATTTTACATAATTGTCCCAGCGAGAGTTATAACTCTCCGCCAGAAGTTTATTATATCATCAAAGAATATCTTAAGCAGTAAAGCTTTCAAAGTATTCAATAACAGTTGCAACTATATAACGAGAGTTCAACAATTATGAGACATGAAGAAAAATAAGCACTATCACAGTGTATCATTAATCAACTAACTCGTAGTTATCTCTAGCAGGTATACTATGTGGTTGATTATGTTTTACAGACAACATTATGCCCTGTGGAGACGAGGCATACCACTCATACTCCAACTGATCGCTGAGAAGTCACATCAGTATCATACATAGGTCATTAAGAGAGCCGGATTCTCATGACCTTCATCTTCCTCGGTCAGTAAGAGGATCACTTGTAGGACATCTTGTGTCTCTACTTATTATAGCTCACCAGGGTAAACTGGTCCTTCGCTATTTTAGAGTTACAGTGGCGTTCTGTACTCTCTTCGTCATCAGGAGTTTTCATGTTTATCTCCACTGATACGGATATCTATGTTTTCTTCGTCATCAGGAGGTTTCATGTTTACCTTCCACTGATACGGTAGGGTTTAGTAGTGAAGGGTTGACGGATTACACATCTACATCAATCACCTACACTAGGATGTAAGGTTCTACACATCCATATACCCCACATACTCAATAGTATGTGTTCCAGGAGCTCCCTTAGGAAATCCTGTTTCACCATCATTTGATCTCTGACAATGATGGATCTATGATCAGGGCTCTACATTATACTTGATTAGTTAGGTACATTTAGTATTCATTTAATCATCACACATTGTTCTTCAAACAACAACAGTAGCATAACAGCTATGACAGGAGAATACTAAATGTAACAAGCCTAACTCACATCAATCATCATTTCTCATTATACTCATCACCAGTCATCTCTGAAACATGACTTGGTGGTATTCATGGCTCTTACAGCCCATTAACTCATAGGATGCCACTGACAAGGCATCAAGATATTTTACTTATTCATAAAGCCTTTAACATGCTTTTAATGAATACAGTATCATCATCCATACCTGGATATGATCACCTTCATATCAGGACCTGCATAGTTAGCTCAACTGATAAAGGTTATTTAAAACAAGGAATATACTTCTCACTCTTATCATAAGAGCTAAGTTCTCTGATTCTTATCAATTAGAGTTTAATACTCGTAAAGCATGTCATTACCCTTGAATTAGGGTTTACTAATCACATTGAATGCCATTACCCTTGAATTAGGGTTTACTATTCACATTGAAGTGAATTGAACTCATAACATCATCATGTAAGTGGAACATCATCATTGATGCTCTCAGAATGGCTTAAGATTCATCATACATCATAATTAGGGTTTCCATGATCTCACACAGGTGGATCATACCCTAATTATGCACATTCATGTGTATTGAAGGTTCTTTAATTGAGTTTCCACCTAAAAAGGGTACTTTCTCTCTCTAGAAGTAATTTCTCTCTCTAGAAGTACTTTCTCTCTCCTCATACAAGTAGATGGTGATAACATCACTCTAGATCAAGTTGAAATAAGTCATCATGGGCTAACATAGCCAAAAACATCACTAACATGTGATTAGGGTTTGATTTGATCAAGGTATTACTCAATTGACCCTTCAAGGGTATTTTGGTAATTCACCCCATTGATCACCATCATGGGTTAATTCGTTAGTCACTTAGTCCTTTAATGTCCTAGGTTATCATTAGGGTTTAGATTAGGGCATCATAGAACCATATACACCTTTAAGTGGTTAGTTGAAATCAACCTTTGAAAGTCCTCAAATGGTCTCAACCTCCAACCTCCAAACGGTTTGAAACCGTTTTGGATGGGTTGACCATTTACTATTGTTGACTTCAAGACCAAGAAGAAGTGTAGACCATTTAACCATGTTGACTTCAAGGTCGAGAGGGCAAGTTGGGTTGAGATCATTTGATGGCTCTCGGTCTTGAGACCGTTTGATGGCTCTCGGTCTTAAGACCGTTTGATGGCTCTCGGTCTTGAGACCGTTTGATGGCTCTCGGTCTTGAGACCGCGAGCCCTCTCACGGTCTTGAGACCGTGAGGCGTCTCACGGTCTTGAGACCGCGAGCCCTCTCACAGTCTTGAGACCGCGAGCCCCCTCACGGTCTTGAGACCATTTGGATGAGCTCCAAACGGTCTTGAGACCGTTTGCCCATCCAACTTTTGGATTCTAGTGAAAATTCTTCAAGGTTGGATCCATTGAGTTGATGATCATATCAATACTTAATTGCATTGTAATTTGGTATGTTTGTACCTTCAATTGGTCAACTATTCTTGACCCCAGACCTTCAAACGGTCTTGGGTGATTGTCCTCGCGGTCTTGAGATTGTTTGGTTGATCCCCAAACGGTCTTGAGACCGTTTAGGTCAATCAACCCCAAAAACCCTAAATTAATCATTGATATTTCAGTACTGATTTTAATTAGGGTTTGCCCTAGTAATCACCCTTCAACTCTTAGCTCGATTGGAATTAGTCCATAAAATTTGGTGGGTTGTTAATTAACATTATTTTGAACAATAATCTCATATGGTCAATGCCTGGTCAACGACCTTACACGGTCTTAAGACCGTTTTCCCAAAAAGGCTATTTCAGACCGTTTGAAAATCAGGGATAAATTCAATTAAAGTTGTTGATTAAAATGGCCATATCTCCCGATTACTTTGGAGTTAACCTCTCAATTTTTGAGGGTGATTAGTCTACATAATTAGGAAGAGGTTTCTTATACGGTCCACGCTCGGTCAACGGGGTTAAACGGTCTTGAAGACCGTTTGCCCTCTTGCGGTCTAGAGACCGTTTGCTCACCTCGCGGTCTTAAGACCGAGAGAGCAAGTTGGGGAGACCGTTTAACAAAGTGAAAAGCGGTGGATTTTTCTTGGAAATAACGTCTTCATCTCCTAGCTCAAGAACAGTACGGATTTACCATGGATTTGCTTGCAAAGTAGCAAAGAAAAGTAGGGAAAAAGAAAAACTATCATCTACATGCATAAATGAGATGTATATAATAAAGCATGGGTTTAGAGTTATAAAACCCGCCTAAAGCTTGCTTCTTGAGCTCCAAGCTTTCTAGCTCCAAGCTCTAATGGCGTCCTTGAGCTCTCACAGGTTGGCCAAGGTGAAAACTCCAGGGAAAAACAAGAAAAGATGGCTAGAAAGATAGGGTTTCGTGAGCTAGTCACCAAATTGACCTTGAATTCGAGTTCTAACCATGGAATTAGGCAAAAGAAGGGATTCAAACCTACCTTGCACCCTTGGTCATTCCTCTTGAGATCCAAGACAGTCTTTAGTCGGTCAAGCAAGAGGAAACAGTGAAATGCACGAAGGAAAGGTTCCTTTGCTTGAGAGATAAAGTGTATATATACTTGGGGTGGGGTTTCCAACTTAAGCTTATATGTTTTTCATAATATCAACCGAGTCCCTCCATCTTTACTTGCTCGTCCCTTCCTAAATTACAAGGACAAAACTTCTCTCAAGGTCAAGAAAAAAACAAGGGCAAGGAAGATTAACCTAATACTAAGGTACATATATAAAGAGCTATTGTACATACACCCTGATTATTCAATCACAAAGTATATTTCATAACTTGATTATTCAATTGAGGTGACTCCCTCATCATTTCTTCTCTAAATGATGTCAAGAGTCTTAAAAGATACATTAGGTGATATATTTTACACATAGCATCCCTTAATTTGGGTAAATTGCATTTTACCCAAAATTAGGGTTTCAAGCACCAGGATTGCTTCCACAGCTGCACCTTGGTGCCCAAGCTTGGGAAATCCCTCTAACTTCAACATAATCATTATCATGATGTCTCAATATCAGAGAATCATTTTAACATGTGCAATTTGCAAGTTAACCCTTCTAAATGGGTAAATTGCACATAGGTCCCTGTATTTCAACACAATGCTACAACTTTATATAAAAAGGAGCAAAAACTGAAATATATGTTTCTGAGAAACTTAATTACATGTCCAAAGTTAATCACAAGGATTTAATTACATAATTAGACAAAACACCTAGGGTTAGCTTATAACCCAGGTCAGGGATGTTACATTCACCTTACTAGGATTTACACAACCTACTTAGAAGACATATCATGATCCCATAAATAAATTTAATCAACCCCATCTCACTCTTGTTCAACTTGTCTAATAGCTATTACTGCTTCGGCAACCCTAAGGTTTTTAAAGAAATATTGATCATATTTTTGACCATATTTGAAATACTTTGACATGTCATCATTCAAAGCTTGATATAACTTGTATGGAATGACTCGAACACTCTGTTCCTCCTATTCATAAATTCTATGTGTACATTGGTTAGTCTAAAGGACATAACTCTAAACTCATCATGGTCATGTGAATTTTGTCATCCAATCTAACTCTTATGCATTGATATTTGATCATAGGTTTATCTTAAAGGAACACAGTATCACATATCTATTGACCAACAACCATCTATCCTTTATAGTGGTCTTGCCCAGCTATCATTAAACCATACACAACATTATATAATCACTTTTGTTTTTCCTTCCAAACAACATTTATAGGATCATAATCAACTCTCTCTCTCTCTCTACGGGAGAGGAATACTTGGAATGTTCATTTAATAAACATCTCCAACCTTCACATATTTCTCATATTATTGATACATCTTGGATACTAGGATTCATTACCTTGGTATCCACCTCATGTGCTATAAGGAACTCACATCCTTATATCATCTACTTTTACCAACATAAAAAATATCAAGACATATAAGAGGAGTCTTCCTATTATTGGAAGGCTCAAAAGCAAAATCATCACAAACTTTATGATCTTGGAACCATAGTCCAAACAACCTTATGCTATAATAAGCTATCCACCCTCATGTTTATAATGAATCCACACATACCAAGTGGCAATGATCCACTTGAAATCTGTGCCCTAGGAAGAAAAGACACAAAGTGAAACACACTTCCCATACCATAGTAGTATTTTTCAAGGGTCACTAGCAAAAAAGTAACCAATTCTATTTTCATTATGCAGGTTACAGTTTCTTATGTATCATTTTACCTTTTTCATTCCAGGTTCCTTGCCATTAGCATAGGAATCATCATGATTAACATATCTCATTACTCCTTCCTTGAGGACTATTTATCACACTTGGTATGTTCTCTTATTTTATTATGTTTTTCAATCACTTATCGATAGGTAAATCATCATATTCCACATTTTATTCATTAAATCAGGATCATCTCCCTTAATTTCTTTCACATGCCGTGCTGATTTTTCATTAACACTTTCTTACAGACATAGGTTGGTCTGAGATTAACTCAGGTTCCACCTTATTCCTTTGTCGTTGTTCTTATTTATCTTCCCATTTTATACTTTCTATAGGAGTTCTCTCCATCTTATGTGAATTTCATACCTTTATTCACTTTATAAGCATACACTTGTCTACCTTTTACTTTATTATATTCTTGAATCACTTCTTAAAAAACTCCTCTTTTACTTATTTGTATTTAGATTTAGATACCATGGTGTTGTATCTTTCTCTTATATTTACCAAACATTCAAGTTTTGATAGATAATGATGCAATTCTCATCTTCATTAAGATAGGATTGAGATATTCACACCATGATTTATTATTCGTTATGCTCTTTAGATTGTCTCAAAATGACTACTTGATCATAGTAATAAAAAAGATAACAATCTACGAGTTCCATACTTACCTTTTCTTCAATAATTGAATACCTAGCCAGGGCACCCAAATACTGAGATTAGGCAATATGCACCATATTTTTATGTCATATTCCTAACTTAGACATCATCCTAGTCCTAAGTCCTAGTGTCCTTGTAGACTCGGTAAACCTAAAGCTTTGATACCAACTTGTGAGAACCCGTTACACTAAACAAGATTACTCAAAACATAAATCACAATCGATCACTAATTAATCACATACCCAAAAATATGTGTAAATTAAAACCAATTTCAACTTCAGCACCCACTCAGAAACATTTGCATAAGAGCCCAACATCTTTCTTATATCCATACTATTCCAAGAATTTGATACAGATTGTTCTATCACCTTAGCCACAACATATATACACATGAGAATAATATTTGTATATGCCACACAACAAACATTAACATGTTAACAAAATTTTGATTCATTTGAAACACCATATACACACTTTTCCTGCCTGGACCTGAGAGTACAGGGATGACTCTAGGACACACTAGAAATCTAAGAAACTTTCTCAAAGATTCATTACTATATCTCCTCTTTGCTGCCACAAGTTTGTTTTCATCACTATCGATTACCTAAAAAAATGTGGCGAACCACAAGGGTGAGACCCATGTCCCAACAAGAGATATAACCTCCAACAATGTTTATTGATTACAACATTTTTAAGTAATTAAATAGTTAAGCAATTTAATCAAATGTAACAAATAAGATCAACAATACTGATGAACATAAAGGAGCAGATAATAACTATCATCATTAGCCAGACTATCATCCTTTATCTTGTTGACAATATAAGCAATTCAGTAGCATATGCATATCTAGCATCATGAGCAAGTCTAGTAACATAGCATAACTAAAAACATGAACATGTCTAATTGGTTGGACATATCAACATCATAAGAAGAGCTAAAAACATAAGCACAACTATCTGGATAAGCATGATTAGTAGTATATACATCTCTAGTTACAAAGGCATGGCTAGCATGCTAAACATAACTATCAACATGAGATATCTAGCATCATGATTATAATAAGCAGTAGCAGTATAGTTATCGACATAAGAATGGCTACTATATGTACACATATAAAATCTTAAGCATATCCACAACATAAGTATATCTACTATATCTTAATTGCACTAAGCATCATCTTTATGTAAAGATAACAAACAAGGGTTATCATCCAATGTGAAACGTCATGTATAACCCTAAACAAATATGATACATGGATGTATTACATCTTTTATTATGCCCTGGGGAATTTGAATCGTACCATTCAAAGTCCAACAGACACATGCGAAGGGCTATTCAGTTCCGTACAAGATCTAGGAGTGCCGATATCCTAAGATCTCTTCCCCTCAGTCAATACGAGTAAAAAGGTAGTGACATATCAGTCAAAGCTGCCACCACAATGACATATAGTCAAGCTTCTTACCACTAGTCCTCCCTTGGTACAAGTCACGACACTAGAAACCAGGGTATACAAACCCAATCACTGAGGTACAACCGCATTTGTCCTCTAATCACATCATGTTATAATCACCGAGACACGACCGTAGCCATTCTCAATCACATCAGATGTATGAAGCATGGTCATAGCCAACCTCCAGAATCTGCATTGTGGATGACAAGGATATATCCTCAACCTTCCACCCCCACATACTCAACAATATGCACTCCGAGTTTCCCTTAGGAATACTCGTTTCACCATCCAGCAAGTTTTGATACTAAAGATGGTTCTACGGCACAAGGCACTACATGATTAGAGTTGCACCTGATTAGTTATACCAATTGGGTGAATTAAGGTTACATCAAACAAGTGGACATACAAACCCTAATTCACTTCTAACAAGCACGTAAATATCACAACTTCAAAAGATATAAAACATGTGAAACATAATTTCTCATCTCATCATCACATGGTACTATTCCCTTGCCATTCACGAGGCTACACTAATCATCATACTATCACAAGATATAAATCCTTTTCATAATATCACAGGGTATCAACCCTTATCAACACAATAGGATTACACCTCATTCAGGGCTCAACCATGCCTAAAGGTCATTAAGACCATCATACTATCATAGGATATAAATCCTTTTTACAATATCACATGGTATCAACCCTTATCAACACTAGAGGATTACACCTCATTCAGGGCTCAACCATGCCCAAAGGTCATTAAGACCATTATACTATTCCCTGTAAGATCATCATTATCTTTGCATGCCTTATAACAAGGCTCAACAACATCACTTACATATAATACATCGGATCAACAATATTACATTGATGAGCTAGGAGATATTCATAAACAATCAGAGTAGGGTTATATTATCATTTAAGAACATTCCTTTATTACATCAACATGCAAGGAATCTAGATATGATTAACCCTCATCATATTTATAATGCACATGTTTAGCATAAGAAAGTATCAACCATGTGGCTATGATAACCACCAATTAACACATTAAGGTTATGACCATGTTAATGAGGTTATTCCACCATCATTCCATCATATAAGAATGTTAAATATGAATACTCATCTTTATATATTTGCATTAGAGTTAGGTTCAACAAGATAAATTATATTAATGTTACTAATCAACACTTATACCCAAACCCTAACTCACATCATCCCCATTGTATCATGGATTCATAAGGTGAAGCATCACCATCACATTCCATACTATTCTCAAGTATGAACCCACACATAAATCAAGGTGTAACCATCAGGTTATAGCATACTAGGGTTTCAACAATAATAACAGAGTACTCTGTGATTGTATTAATCATTCAAGGACTATATATACCCTATTACCATCATTTAGTTATATTAAAGCTAGGTATAACAAGCTATACCTCATTAGGGTTACATATCAACACAATATGGTTATCATCCCTTCTATTCATATGAGTGAATAGGTAAAACTACCTTATTAAGGGTAACCCTCCATTTGCTCCATCATCATTCAACCCATATCACCATACCAAAATGTCACCCAAAACTATTGGATGTTTAAAAGGTAAGACCATTGGTTGTTTAAATAAGTAAACACCTTGGATAAACCACCTATGGAGTCCTTTATTTGTGCTCTAGAAAGAGTCACCATTTAACCCTAGACATCCCTTGATTAACAACACAAAAAGTTCCATTGAGAGTAGGGTAAAGCCCATAATCGACTATACATTTAAAACAAGCCATCCATTGTCAACAAATAAGCTCCTTAAGTTGATCATATAAAGGAAATCATATAAATCACATTATTAGGACCAACATATTACATTAGCCATCATTCCACTTTATTGGAGGAATAAACATTAGATCTTGACCGTTGGGTCAAGTTCATATGTTAAAACCATCAATTACAGTATAGGTCCGACCATTGCATCAAGTGACTCACGAAACCATTGGTCTAAGGCTTAATCGATGCTACAAATACAATCCTTAACTCAACATAGGTTGTAGATACCTGATCCACCATCATTAGTGACCACTAAATCACCATAGTTTGTTAGATCAACACTATATTCTTTAATCAACATCAAATATTAAGCTAATGACATCATTGATTGATAACATCAACAGCGTACTTAATGGTTGATCATTAAACTTCTAATTGATCCAAAACCTGATCTAAGGGGGTGACCATAGGTTGTCACCATCATATGACACCTTTGATCACGACCATTAGTTGTCATGAAGACAACACCATAGGGTTGTTACAATGGTACCATCATCGGGTCATGGGTTTATAGAAGAAATCAACTTAAAACCTTAAAATTGACCATTGGTTGTTAGGTGCTTAGAACCATAGGTTGTCAAACCAACCTGATCCAAGTCATATTATACCTTAGGAATAATGTACACATGATCACAGGTTCATATACAACTGAAATCTGAATAGGGAACATTATAAAAATTGAAATCCAAATCAAGCATAGCTTTTTAGTGCATGGATCATCAATTTCAAGCAAGAACATGAGCTAGAAAGCATATGGTGTAACACCCCTCCCTAGGGTTTCGTACGTAACCAGTGGAAGAATAGCCTAATCCCCAACATTATCCACAATGTAGGGTACTTGGCATTTCAGGGAGGGTTGTCACATACACGATCTCATATCAAGAAATAAATAACACTTGGCATTATTGAAACATAGATTCATACATAAGTTCTTGGAAAGAAAACTACATCATGATTCTAAAGGTATGCTAAACATAAACTAGATAACATGAAAAAGATAGGATCTCCATAGATGGACATCCCACCAGGCAACAACTTCTTAGATCCTTGGATTCTTATAACTCCTTAAGTTGATTCCTTCCTTTTACCTCCAACTTCTGCGGACATCTCGTCCCCAGTCATGCAAAGGAAAAACATTCATGGTAAGTAAGCGGCATTGGCATATTATAAGACATAAAAATAACATATAAAGATGACTTGACATGAACATGCATTAACATTAATCATTTCTTGGCATCTTTTACATGAAGAATTTGACAAGAAGTATATGCTCCTCTCTTAATGCCCCATAAGGAGCCCATAATGCTTGGAAAGCCCATAATTGCTCGGAAAGCCCATAACAAGGTGCATATAAATCTAAATAAAATTCCCTTGACCATTATTTTTCTTAGACTTAATTATATTCTTAATAACTTAGACAGGATCTTAATGGGATTTCTCCCTCTTGAACATAGTTGGGATTTCTCCCCATGAACTATAATGGGAATTTCTTCCCTCTTAAACTTGGTTTCATGTACCTTAATCATAATTCATAACATTAATGTGGTTTCTATGCTTAGACTTAGAGTATAGCAACCAAACATCCACTAGTCATATACTTGAAGGAAGACATACATTAATCATGACTTTAACATAAAGTGCTTAACATAAATTATAAACATTCAATAAATCAAACAGTATCTATGCCAAGGGCATGGCCCGCTTATCTTGAGATAAAGTACCTAAGTCAAACCTCCTTTCACAGATTGGATTCCATTAAACACCTGAAATTAGCATGCATATCCTTCATCATACATCATTAAACCCTAATTCGTTCATATATTAATTGGGATGTGAAAATAGAGAAATCAGTCGATAAAAATCATAAAATCAGATTCCTCATCGAAAAACCTTTCCAAAACATTTTTTTCTCATTTTTATGAGCATCGAGCAATTTACTAATAATTTATAAAGAACAGACCAATCACAAAATTAAGGAAAAGCCATGTGGATATTGGGCCTGAGTCATGTCCTTGTGGCCCAATCACAACTCACCATGATGGCATCGCTTCTCAATTATTAAGCAACAAAAGACGACATGAAGTCTTGAGAATACCCCTTTGGTGACTGGTTGTTTGATTACCCGACCAGGGGCAATAGAGTCATCCTGCCACCTGGTTTCATCCCCTCTCACTGCGTGCGAGAGAGAAACGCTTCAGGGATCTCAGGCGAGAGCAACACTCGCGCCCCGCAGAGGATCGACTGGGGGAAACAACCCCATTGCCTTTCAGGGGAAGACGGCCTCCCCATTGCATCCCTTAGGAGGAGCCGTACACAATGAGCCTAGGCTCATAGGTCGGGGAGAGCAAGAGCTCGAGGGCCTGCTCAAGACATGGAGGGGGCAAGTCGAGAACTGTAGCTAAGAAAAACATCATGGTGGGAGCATATAAACAAGAAGATCATGTTCGTGAGGCCCAGGCAGAATTGAGGAACACATCGCACCAAAAATAGGATTGTTATGTCCTTAGCTCGTCGAAGACAACCCGAAACAGGTGATGAGGGTCATGAAGTTCAAACTAAAGAAATCAAGCAACATCATGTCAAAGAAGGTCGGGAACGAATTGGGAAGGCATGGTGAGGTCAGAGGTGCCATCTCCGTGGCCTAGAAGCCATTGTGATGACATTACGACTAGCGCCAGCGAGCACAGGTGGCGGCTCTATAGGACCCATCAGTTGGGAAGGACCTAGGGAACACTAATGAATCGAGGACAAAGTAGGTGAGCTGAAGATACTCACAGCGGCCACAATCGAACAACGGTGGTCGGAGGTCCCGGGGTGAGGTCAGGGTCGCCGGTGAAGAGTTCGAGCAGGTCAGGGAGAGTCGGGGCTCTTGGGGCCAAATTGGCAGTGGAGGAGGAAAAGAGGGAGGCCTATGATGCTCCTGGGCTGGTTAAATAGGAAAGAGGGAGACTACCCGAGCCTCTGCAACTTCATGGTGGCGAGGGGAAACCTGCCTTTTTTGGGCATTTCATCAAATGGTCATGGGTGGAGGTGAGTAAGAGCTCGTTCCATTTGGGAGAGGAAGACAAATTCAATGGCGCATGCATCCCATTAAACGAACCAGTAATTGGAGAGAGAGGTCACGTAAGGCGTTGCTTTCAAACTGATTCCAGAACACAAAACTATCGGGGGTAGGTGACAATCCCAAATCTGATCCATGGTTGGTTAATTGCGGACCGTCAGATCATGTGCTAGAAAGGAAAACAAAAATGTAACGCGTGACATCAATTGAAATGCAGAACATTAGGGAAAAATCAATACAATCAATGAAATTGGATTCAAATCTAGGTCAAGATATATTCAAACCTCTCTCAAATTAATTGGAGGGTCAAACATGGGCCAAAAGAGTTCAAATTTTAGCCATAGGCACAAAAGAGGGTCTAGATTATTCCTGTAAATTTAGATTTCGTTTTTGGGCACATATTGGTCCATAACTTCTATAGTAGCCATTAAAAGACATTAAAGGTAATATATTTTGAAAAGATCTTTTATTATTGAACTCCTAAGTCATAAATATACAAGGAAACATTTTCTATAAGTTAACCATGGATAAGAAAATAAATGAACATAATTTTCTTCACATGAAACGAAATTGTAAAGATAACATGGGCAATTTGCATAAAGGTCCTCAACAATTATGCTATAGAAAAAGATTATGTAAAGAATAAAATATTTTGAAAATTTGCATAAAAAGAGTGGGATGTTACATATGGTAATCAATAAACATGGAGCAAGTTATAAAACTTGCCTCTAATGAGAAGATGAAACCCCACATAGAAGAAAACTGGAGCAGGTAGGGTAGAAAATCCAAGGATAAGTTATGAATTCGTCCATCTAGCACCTTTCTTCATCAAATGAGCAAACCCTAAGCATAAGGAGCAAGAAAGGTAGGGTTTTAAAGCTTTAGAGCAATTTCTACCATGGAACAACAAGGTTCTGACCTGGAGAAAGGTAGGAGGAAGAATAAAAAAGAAATAAATGGAGGAAATAAGGGATTTTTTACTCTTTTAGGTCAAGATCACTAGAAGGAAGCTTTTTCAACCTTAAAATGAAGTCAATTGCAACCCTAGATCCTTTTTCCAAGAAGATACCCACTTTCTTCTTCCTTGGACAGAAAAATTCGCAGTAGAACAGAGGAAGAATGAGGTTGGGAGAAGGAGGGAAGTGGTGGAGATAAAATGGCTCGTTTTGGTGCTTGGGTATATGTATATGAATCTTTAAGATAAAGAAAAAGAAAAGGTTGAGGTTCTAGTATTTATCTATGTGTCCATGGCCTTAATTTATTAAGAATATACAAGCACACACACAAGCATCTCCCCCACCATCTGTATAGACCTTCTTAGCTTTCCTTTGTCGAATTTCTGAGCCAATCAAATAATTCATTAGTTGATAGCTACTAAAGGTAGCTCATCCATGAAGGGGTAAACCCTAAAATACCCTTAGAGAAAACACCTTCAAACCAAGGATTAATTAGGTACCCCATGGCTCAAAAAGATCAAGAATTATGAGAGAATATATAAGGAACATAAGGAAAGTGATGAATTGCAAATAAAACCTCTCAATTGGGTAAATTGCAGAAAAGTCTTAAATGTGCATAAAATTGCATAACTTGCTCAAACAGTGTCCAAATTGGACCAAATTTGAAACTTAAGCTTGTATTATGATTTAAAAGCATATCACAAGGTTATATTAGGGTTATAAGCATTCAATTATGGCGATTAAGCTTATTCAACTCATTAAGCAAGTTCATGGGCCATACAATACACCTCAAGCACCTTACAAACGATACCACTATAAGCATCTCTAGAACGATAGCATTTGACGTGCTTTGGCCGACACAAATAGATGTGTTTTGGCTGACACAAGTATATGTTTCTAGGCCGACACAAGTGATGTGTTTAGGCTGATACAAAATTTGAAGTGAGGTTCGATACACCTTGTAGAGTGTAGGCCGATACACCTTGTAGAGTGTAGGTCGATACACCTTGTAGAGTGTAGGCCGATACACTTTGAAGAGTGTAGGCCGATATACCTTGTAGAGTGTAGGTCGATACACCTTGAAGAGTGTAGGCTGATACAACTTGAAGATAATCATTGAATACATCATGAAAGTAATGAGAAGAATACACTTTCATAAGTGTAGGTTGATAACCCTAAAGAAGGATAAATCAATGTAATAAGTATGTTGAAATCAATATCCTAGTAAGGATGAGAGAGAAACGGGTACTACTCACTTAAGAAGGGTAATATCTCATGTTGATAATCAATTGATGATACTTGATGCAGTATGCTTGAAAAGTTATGGCAATAATATAGCTCTTATATGTGAAATTGGGTTGGTTGATAAATTTTTTTTTATTTACTTGGGAACCACCCCCGAGGAGGAGCCACTTCGGTGACCCCACCCCGACAATGTAAACCCAAGGGACATAAGCAGTGAGTGGTCTGGTCACCCCCTCCCATGCCCAATTAAATTCAGTTACTTTTCACAGAGCGCCTACGGCGTGATTCGAACCTGGGTCCTTCATTGGGACTTACTGAGCCGCAACCAGCTGAGCTACTCTGGCCACTTGAAAACCCCAAATCAGTTAGAAGAGGTAACCTTAACCTAATCATGAGAGGGTTGCAATTTGAATGTTTTCTCTTTATGTCATGGTCATGATATTTGCTTGAAATTACATTGCTATGAGTTCCTAACCATGCAGGTGTTATGAGATGATGAACATAGCTACATATGAGCTATGATGATTTAGTATAATACAGATTATATAAGGCCTTGTGATCCATGTGATATAATTATACAACAAGTATGATTTATATATGGGTCTGATGACCTAGAGATTGGTTATTGCTTAATGAGAGGTGATACTGTTCAATAATGAACTAAGGGTTTGATACCCAAACATATGATCATGATAATGATAATGTTGTAGGGATAAGATTCCCAATAATGTGTTTAGGGGACTGAGATCCCAGGATAAGTGTAACAAGATATGTACCAATTGATATAAGATCTCTTGAAAATATGTTACACATTTTTGTATATCATTCATCTATAATTCATGCTTGTAACTTGATTGATGCTAAAAAATGTTGTAATGCACTTAATCTATCAAGTGAACTAAAAATGTAAATGCCTTGGCCATAGACCTATTCAGTGTCAGGATTTGTTGAATGGTGAAACAAGTTCTACTCAGAATGCATAATATTGAATATGTAGGGTGTAAGTTGAAATATTTCCTTGTATCTTTAACTAACAGGTTTGGCTATGGGATATACCCTAAAGATAAGGATTGACTTCGGGTCATGCCCTAACTAGAGTGTGGTTGTACCATGACTTAATAAATAATCAAGATTGGTTGCAGACCATAACCTGATATAATTAGGATTGATTATGGATCATACCCTAATAAGAGAACATGCTACACGTTGTATCTCTATAGTGAAGAGCCTTTATACACCATGCTAGCTATAATGCAACTTGACTCATAATATCACTGCCATTAATCTCGTACTGACCGAGAAAGGAGAGGTCGTGGATTCCGGCTCTTCCATAGACCTATATGGCACTGATGCTTTACTTAGCAGTGTTCAGTTGGAGATGGAAGGTATATTCCCATCTCTTCAGGGCATAAGATGGAATGTTTAAAAATGTAATCAGTCGTGTAGTGTATTTGTTTAAGGACAAAATATGAAAACATTGGTTGATGCCTTGCCTTGGTTTTATACTATTTAGTTTATAACAGTTATACATGTTCTTCATATTCCTTTTAAAAGTGAATAAATGATCTATTGCTTAGTTGTAGATATCTGAACTAATAAGAAGATAAGATTGCTCTGATCTGCATATAATCAACAGTTATACTTGTTTAATTCAATATATGTTTCTTCTACTCTCATTCATAAAGGTATTAACTGTGATAATAATTCTTTTGGCAGAGAGTTATATCTCTCACTGGGACAAGTTGTCTCACCCCGTGGGTTCCACAACTTTTTAGGTGGATGTGCACGGGGAGGTAGAGACAATGTAGTAGAGAGGGGGCAGCAGTAGCAAGAACAATAGTAACAACTCATGTTGAGTGTGCTGCTACGTGTCTTATAGATAAAGAGTCCTATGTGTCATCCCTGTACTCTCAGGTCCTTTGGGAAATAGTGCGTAAATAGTTTTATAATCGATCTAAGATTTTGGCTAGTACACCTCGATGCATGATGTTGCTTTTGTGTATGTTTTGATAAAGCAACTGTCATCTCAAATCCTCACAAGGTGATGAAACAATGTATACACAAGAGAACCATGATGTATATATATGGTTTGGTTCTTTCTGAAAAGAGTTTCCTGGTAATGGATCTCTTGGCAAAAAGGTTTTAATTTTTAGTGATTTTTGGTAATCCACTATTAATGATTATTTTCACTTAGCTCTGTGCGATTAAGCTGTCAGTGTGATTGTGGTCGTCACAATTTTTGGCATCAAAGCCTTAGGTTCACTGAGTCAACAGGGACATAGGATTAAGGTCGTTGAGTCTGTTCTAGTGTCCTCCAGTTTATATTATAGTGACTTCTGCTTATATAGAAGAAGAAGTAAAGCTCAAAGATGTCTAGAAAACACGAAGAACATGTTGCTGAAAGCAACATTGCCGCACCAGGAATAGGTGCAAGGGAACATGCGAGAGAAGAACAAGTGCTTGAGAATCCCTAGGTGGATCAGACTATGTTGGAGAACCCTGCCTTCCATGCTCTGTTTGGGTAGTTCATGACAAGAGTAACACATATGATGGACATGATACCAGTACCACCCCCTAGGACACCAGTTCATAATGAATCTTCAAGTTCTAATAAGACTTTTGAACGACCATGCCATGTGGAAGCCATAGAATATGCTGGAATAGCTAACCCAACAGATGTAGATATGTGGCTCATTGAGTTAGAAAAAGCCTTTAAGATCCTTAGCATCCCAGAAACTGATAAAGTTAGGCATATTGTGTACTTGTTGAATGGAAGCACTGGCCACTAGTGGGCCATCGAAGAAAAGAAAAGGCCTAATGCTGAGGTCAGATGGGAGGAATTCCAACATGAGTTCACCAATATGTACTTTCCTCGTACGTACCTAGATGAGAAAATATCACAATTTGAACAAATTAGGGAAGGGCCTATGAAGATAAATGAGTATGAAGTCAAGTTCATGGAGCTTTTATAGGTTTTATCTGCACATGGATACTATAGCCCAAGAGAGGATTCAATGTTTTGAAAAGGGTCTGAACGTTGAATTGACCACACCTACAACTGCTCTGGAAAATAGGGAGAGCTTTGCTACATTTGTGGAATAAGTTAGAAGGATAGAAAGGCCAATAACCGATAAATGTGAGGCCAATTATAGGAAAGGACCTACCCAGTTCCAAGGATAGAGGTCCAGAAGTTAAAAGAAACCCAGGTTTTCTGTGCCGTCAACACCACAAAGGTTCAGTGCTCAGACGCAGTGGATGTCCAGTAAGGGTAGGGGACATAATTTTTTGTCTATTGGAGCCCAAAGTATAGTGTTAATTTCAGTGACAGGGCCGTCTAGGCCACAATAGGAGACCACAACCTGCCATAAGTGTGGGAAGACAAGACATCTGATGAGGGATTGTCCAATAAGAGATATTGAGGTAACCCAACCACAAATGCAGAGTCAGCAAGGCTATCAGAGGAAACAGTTTAGTAGTGGTGCAAGAGGACGAGGATGTGGATAGGCATCTCAAGTAGGTTCATATGCATAAGGTAGCAAAGGATGTGGTCAACAACAAGCAACAATGAGATTCTATGCTATGAGTCAGCTGGAAGCAGTGGTCAACCCACGAGTCGTGACAGATCAAATGGAATTATTTCATTCTGATATGTCTTCATCTTGCTTCATATCTATTTTGATTGACCCGGGTTCTACACACTCCTTTATCACTCAAGAAGTGATTCATAACTATCTTTTGCCTGTTAGTTGTAGAATGGGTAACTTGTTGTTAGAAACTCCTTTAGTTGGTTCCACAGTATTACAAGAGGTATGTTCCCCCTGTGTTCTTTCTTTCTCAGAACAACATTCAAGTGGATCTTATACCGCTTGAGATGCATGGATTTGATGTAATATTTGGATGGACACCTTGGAAAAGTATAAGGTAGTCTTAGATTGTGGTTTCAAGCAAGCTATGTTCACATATGGTGGTAAGACATGGATCTTTTAGGGAGACAGGAAGATTCTTCCAACATGTCTAGTAACAACAATGGTAGTTGAGAAATTGTTGCAACATGGGTGTGAGGTATTCTTAGCACATGTGGTGGATACCAAGGTAGAAAGTCCTAGTATTCTAGAAATTCCAGTTGTCAGGGAGTTTGAGGATGTGTTTCTTGAGGAATTTCCTGATGTTCCTCCACCTCATGAGATTGATTTTGAGATCAGTCTAGTTTCTGATATGCAACCGATGGCTCAAACACCTTATCGAATGGCACCAGCTGAGATGGAAAAATTAAAGAAACAATTACAAGAGTTACTTGACAAAGGTTTTATACGGCCAAGTACATTGCCGTGGGGTGCTCTAGTGCTTTTTATAAAGAAAAAGGATGGGTCTATGAGGTTATGTATAGACTATAGACAGTTGAATAAGGTGACAATAAAGAACAAATATCCTCAGCTAAGGATAAATGATTTGTTTGATCAGTTGCAAGATGCAACAATGTTTTCTAAGATAGATATGATGTCAGGATATTGCCAGTTACAGATTAAGGAAGGGCACACACCCAAGTCAGCCTTTAAGACAAGGTATGGTCATTATGAGTTCATAGTTATGTCATTTGGACTAACTAATGCGCCAACAACATTCATGGATCTAATGAATAGAGTGTTCTGGCTATTCCTTAATCAGTTCATAGTAGTCTTCATATATGATATTCTAATATACAGTCGAGATAGCCAACAACATGAACGACATAATTGACAAGCATCGAATTTGTTGAGACAACACAAGCTATATGCTAAGTTTAGCAAGTGTGAGTTTTGGATGTCAGAAGTATCTTTTCTAGGACATATTATATTTTCTAAAGGTATTTGTGTTGATCCTAAAAAGGTAGAGTCTGTTCTAGAATGGGAACAACCCAAGACACCAATGGAAATTCATAGTTTCCTAGGTTTGGCAGGTTACTACAGAAGATTTATGAAAGACTTTAGTTCTGTAGCATTACCCCTAACTAGGTTAACCAAGAAGGATGTTCCTTTTGTCTGGAATGACAAGTGTCAATGCTCTTTCTAGTTGTTGAAGGAGAAGTTGACCAGTGCACCAGTGTTAGTGTTACCTGAGCAAGGGAAGGGATAAATTGTCTTTTGTGATGCTTCAAAGAATGGTTTGGGATGTGTATTGATGCAGGATAAATGAGAAATTTCTTTTGCCTCTCGATAGCTTAAGAAACATGAGGAGAAATATCCTACACATGATCTAGAATTAGCTGCATTGGTTCATGTCTTGAAAATCTATAGACATTACTGATTCAACCCTATTTTAGGGCTTCATCTTGTGGCATTTTACATTTCAATCACATCTATACCTATTAGATTACATGTTATTTCCCTTAATATGTATATTTGTGGAAAATGCACTTATGGACACTATTTACATGTTTTTCAGGTACTTGGATCACACTTGGATGGACGAGAGAGATGGAGGGACCCAAAGAAGGCCCCAGAGCTCCCCCAACCTACCCCTAGTGGCAAAGAGTCAATCTTAAGCAAAGAAGTCCATGGATAATGAAGTTTGAAGCTCAAAGTGCAAGCAAAGACCCCAGCACGACTGTGGTAACACAAAACGGTCATGCTACAAATGAAGAAATCACAGGAAAAATCTCAGTTTTGAAGCAGTTGCAGAGCATACTCTACCACGGCCATGCCACTCAGCACGGCCGTGCTGTGACCACCCACCACGACCGTGCCAGGAAGCACGGCCGTGCTACCATCTTCCACCACGACTGTGCTACGCGGCACGGCCGTGCTACCATATCCCACCATGACCGTGCTACCCTCAACCCACCACGGCCGTGGTGACCACCACGACTGTGGCCATTTCAGCCCAAAATCGATCAAAACCCTGTTAACTTTGATGGAATAAACCCACGACCGTGCCCATCCACCACAGTCGTGGTCTACCCTACCCACCACGGCCGTGGTGACCTAACACGGCCGTGCTACTAACAAAACCTACCCATTTTTTCACGGCTTTTCCCATTTTACCCCTAACTTAACCCTAGACCCCCTAGATCCCTATATAAGCCCTAGTGGCAGCTGGGGGTCAGGGGGTTGGCTGCTTAGAGTCTCCTTTTCGCTCCTTTGTCACCTCCACTCCATTCTACTTCACCTCCACCTCAAATCCACTCCATTTCACCATTTCCACCACATAACCCCCCATATCTAAGCCTTCCATCCACTTCCCATCACCATTCTACACCTTTCCATCCAAGAAGAAGGAGGAGGACGAACTTGCAACTACTGGAGAGAAGGATTTCAACCACTACTCCGAGCTCCATGGCCACTTCTATCTCATTTCTCTCTCTTTTTGTATTTTCCATTTCTATGAGTAGCTAGGCCCCTTGGGTGGGCTGTTTGGGGGAAACTATGTTACTTTGATACCATGTTGGGGGAAAATGACATGTAAACATTGTAATTCCATTTGTTAATGATTATATTCTATTTGCATCTCTTTCTCCATGGATTGCTAGTTGGTTTGTGTGTGAAATAACCTAGGAATTTAGGCAAATTGGTTATATGTGTGAATTTTGGGATTTCCCCCTAGGTCCAATTCTTGGATCCCTAGGCTGCCTCCCATCTTCCTACATCCTAATCAATCTCCCTAAACCTAAGTGAGAGATCTAAGTAGCTAGATTAGATGATTCTAGTGCAATTAGCATGGATCCTTCTCAAGGCTAGAATGTGGGGGAATTAGAGTCAAAAACCCTAATTTCACCTTCCCATTACTACCCTCAGCCCCTACTTTCCCTAGGAATGTCTAATATATATACCTAGACTTGATTAGACTCTACTTGAATTGAACCTAATCCCTAACCCAATTGAGCCTCATAAGGGTAGTAGGGGGTGTTAGGGACTAGTTCCCCTATACACAACCTAGCATATTCATGGCCAGTTAGTAGCTTAGGTTAATTCATTAGACTCTAACTTGTTGTTTGGTTTGGATAACCTAAATGGAATCATAATGTTCATATGTCACCCCCCAAATTAAGTGATAAGTTCATACCCCTAAACAACCCACACCTCTCTTTACTGCTTGAAACCCTAGTTTTGTGCTTGCTTAGCTTAGTTAGTTCTTTTCTTGTTTAGTTAGCTTCTTGCCTTGCTCTTACCTTGTTCATGCTAGCTTAGCTCTTTAATTGCTCTTTTACTTCTCTCTTGCTTACCTTAGTGTAATTTTCCTTTTCATACATAGCTTAGTCCTTTCTTTCCTGCTTAGTCTTAATCTAGCCTAGGGTTAACTTAGATTTCATTCTTGCCTTTAATTGCTCATTTATCTATAATAGTTTAACAATCAAATCACCTTTAAACCCTTAACCCTAGTCTCCACAGTAGGAGCCTAGCCAAACTAACCTAGCTCTAGCGCCCCCTCTTTTCCCTGTGGATCGACCCTATACTTGCCACCTTCCTATACTACGACACGACCCCGTGCGCTTGCAGGTGTAGTTGTTTTAGTAGACGTAGGTGTGTTAGTTTAGGTCTTATAAATTTTGAAGGCAAAAACCCATCACGTGTGTTCCGACCTCGTGGGGCGCATCTAGTCGAGTCAAACCGGCTAGTGTGTTGCACCTCTAGCGGAATCGCAGCAATTACCTGTATGGGGAGAAGTGTCAGATTTTCACATACCATAAGAATCTAAAGTACATCTTTTCATAGTAAGAACTAAACATGAGGCAATGTCACTAGATGGAACTAATAAAAATTATGATTGTACGGTTGATTATCATTCAAGAAAGGCTAATGTGGCGGTAGATGCGCTAAGCAGAAAGTCATCATCTTCATTCACAGATAAAGCACAGTTGAACTCTTTGGTATGTCATAAGAGGGACATGCTAGTTTCCTTAAGATAGATGAATGTACAACTGGAAGTATCTTTGCTAGCTAGATTTTTGGCACAGATGCAAGTTAAACCTACACTAAGACAATAGATTAAAGAAGCACAATAGGCTGGTATTGTGGTTCGGCAGATCAGATCAGAATATGGTAGTGAAAAGCGGGATGGCTTTCATGAGTCAAAAGATGGAACAATTTGTTATCGTGGTAGGATTGTGGTACCTGATGTTAATGACTTAAGGAAGATATTTATGGAAGAATCTCACTCATCTATGTATGCTATGCATCTAGGAAGTACCAAGATGTATCACAATCATAAAAGATATGTATTGGTGGCCTGGTTTGAAGAAAGATGTAGTTGAGTTCGTTATGCGGTGTCCAGTGTGTCAACAAGTTAAGGTTGAGCACCAAAAGCTAGCAGGAACATTACAACCATTACCTATACCACAGTGGAAGTGGGATCACATAAAAATGGATTTTGTAGTTAGTTTGCCTAGAAAAACCAAGGGTTACAATTCCATTTGGGTGCTTGTTGATAGGTTGACAAAATCAGAACATTTTCTTCATGTTAAGACAACATACACTACTGAGAAACTTGCATAGGTTTATGTGGATGAGATAGTGTGGTTGCACAAAGTCCCATAAAAAATTGTGTCAGACAGAGGTCCTTAGTTTACAAGTCGCTTTTGGGAGCGATTCATACAGCTTTGGGTACACAGTTGAAGTTTAGTATTACTTTTCACCCTCAAACAGATGGACAATCTAAAAGGACTATACAGACTTTGGAAGACTTGCTTAGGGCATGCATTCTTCAGTTTGTAGGTAGCTGGGATATACATTTGAGCTTGATAGAGTTTGCTTATAATAATAGTTATCAGAACAACATTGATATGGCACCATACAAAGTATTGTCTGGTAGATGTTGTAGATCTCCATTATGCTGGTATGAAACATGAGAATACCAACTTCTTGGTCCTGGACTTGTGCAACAGACAACAGAAAAGATTAAAGTAATACAACAACAGTTGAAGGCTGCATAGGAGAGACATAAATCATATGCTGATAATCATCGTAGACCTTAAGAATGCCAAGTTAGAAACAAAGTGTATCTCAAGGTCTCTCCTTGGAAAGGTGTTCTCAGATTTGGGAAGAAGGGTAAGTTGGCTCCTAGATTTATGGGACCTCATTTGATAATAGCACTTGTTGAAAAGGTAGACTATAAGTTGGAACTTCCGTCTGAGTTGCATAGATTACATATAGTGTTTCATGTATCTATGTTGAGAAAATGTCACCCTGATACATAGCTTGTATTGCTACTTGTAGAGGTAGAATTAGATGAGGATATATCCTATGTGGAAGGTCTAGTGTTGATTCTTGACTGAAGAATCAAGAAGTTGAAAAAGAAATGCATGGTGGTTATAAAAGTTCTTTAGAATCATCGTGGCATTGAATAAGCCACATGGGATCTGGAGGAAGAGATGAGGAGGAAGTACCCTTCTCTTTTCTCCTGAGATTTATAGGACAAAATCCTTGTTAGGGGTTGATAACTTGTAACACCCCTGGCCTGGGTTTTGGGATAACCCTAGAAGCTTTTCTTAAGTAAGTTGCTTAGAACCTTGTCTTAATCTTTTGAAAAGTAATTAATACTTGAGAAGAGTTTATTTCTCAATTTTAAACTTATTTGCAAATTGTTTGTGCCTTATATGATAACTTTGATAAAGATTGTAATTCACCCAAATGAAGGGTTTATGCACAAATTATCATCTCTAGAATGTCTCTTCTCTCTCTTAGTATCAACTAGAGGAAAGAGAAAGAAGGGGGTGCCTTGTTTGAGTCTTGGTTGGATGATAACACTCTTTGTGGTGAAAGAACCAAAGAAGTGTTGAGTACCTTGAACCCTAGAAAAGGATGTATTGAGTTTTGAAGTGTATATGGGAGTGCCTATCAGCTTGGAAGCCATAGATGAGGTCCCATATCAGTTTGTTAACCTTTGAAGGTGTTCATGATAGGCTAAGCACCTCAAGTAGGTGAAGTCTATCAGTTTGCATATTCCTTGCAAAAGTAGTATCAGTTTGCACACAAGAGTTTTTCATGGCAAGCTAATTATGGTTGCATGAAGCTACCATGCATGGACACGTGTCACTTGAGTGTACATAGTGATGACACCTTATACACACTCTTTTTCATGAACCTCAACTATATATACCTCGCTTTTCACTTCCTAGTAAACCTTTCAATTTCCTTACCATCTATTGCTTGGAGGACGATCCTAGGAGCTCAAGGAACAAAGAGAAGGCCGAGCATCTTGCCTAAGGTGAATCCATGATCGTCTTCAACCTTAGAAAGACTATACTTCTTGGATCATGATTATTTCCTTCTTTTCTTTCTTCACCAAGTTCCTAACTATGATATCTTCTTTCATAGAAAAGTGTTGTGATCAAGCCTTGGACTTTTGATAAGTCATCTTCAACCTTGGAACGTGGAGCTTTGAAGCTCGAAGATCTTGAGTTAATCTTGAGGCAGGTTATATAAGCTGAACCCAATTTTATTATTATTCACTTTCTACCATATAAAACTTGGTGATTCTTTTTCGATTTGGAATTTCTTGTTTAAATGAAGGTTCTATGAGCTCTATTGAATATATATGACTGTTGTCCATGAATTAGAGTAGTTATGGACGAAGAGCTTGAGCTTGAAGATGATAAAATCAATATGGACGAAGAGCTTGAGCTTGAAGATGATAAAATCAATATGCACAAACTGATATTGGTTGGTGGGAAACCCTAACCCGATACAAGGGTATAAGTATGGAAATTGATACATATGAACTTCTATTCTTTTGGGTTGATTTCTTGAGAGTAATACTGTTCTCTTAAATGTTTTATCTTCAATATAAATGCTAAAAATATGGCAGGCCGATATCTATAAGATATCCAAGTTAACACCTATGTTTGCTCCATAACATGGATGGTCATCATGACTTGAGATGTTCTAAATGATATGTTGCTAATCCAATATGACCAAGAGGGAGATAGGTCGATATGCTAGACCCTATAAATCGATATTCCTCTAATTATATTGGCTTGTAATAATCTAGATATGTCTAGTGAAGGAAGTGTATGAAATCATGTTTAGTTGGTTGAGTGTGGTGGCCGATATGGCTAACCCTAAATTGATACAACTCAAACCCTAGTTGGTTGAGAGGTCGATACACAAGTTGATAGTGTGACTGATACCCTAAGTTGAAGGGGTGGCCCATACCTTCGATGATGTTGAGTGGGCGATACCCTAAGTTGAAGGAGTGGTTGATACCCTAAGTTGAAGAGGAGGCCAATACCCTAGTTGAAGGTGAGGCTGATATACAAGGGGTTGATGTGGCCAATACCCTAGTTGATGGTGAGACCGATACATAAGATGATAGTATGGATGACACACACAAGTATGTATTAGGGCAGATACACCTCAAGCACCTTACAAATGATACCACTCTAAGCATCTCTAGAACGATAGCATTTGACATGCTTTGGCCGACACAAATAGATGTATTTTGGCCGACACAAGTATATGTTTCTAGGACGACACAAGTGATGTGTCTAGGCCGATACAAAGTTTGGAGTGAGGGCCGATACACCTTATAGAGTATAGGCCGATACACCTTGTAGAGTGTAGGCCGGTACACCTTGAAGAGTGTAGACCAATATACCTTGTAGAGTGTAGACCGACACACCTTGAAGAGTGTAGGACGATATACCTTATAGAGTGTAGGCCGATACACCTTGAAGAGTGTAGGTCGATACAACTTGAAGATAAACAATGAATGCATCATGAAAGTAATGAGATGAATACACTTTCATAAGTGTAGGTTAAAAACTCTAAAGAAGGATAAATCAATGTAATAAGTATGTTAAAATCAATATCCTAGTAAGGATGAGAGAGAAACTGATACTACTTACATAAGAAGGGTAATATCTCATGTTGATAATCAATTAATGATACTTGATGTAGTATGCTTGAAAAATTATGGCAGTAATATAGCTCTTATCATGTGAAATAGGGTTGGTTGATAATTATGAACTTGAAAACCCTAAATCAGTTATAAGAGGTAACCTTAACCCTAATCATGAGAGGGTTGCAATTTGAATGTTTTCACTTTATGGCAGGGTCATGATATTTGCTTGATATTACCTTGCTATGAGTTCCTAGCCATGCAAGTGTTATGAGATGATGAACATAGCTAGGTATGAGCTATGATGATTTAGTATAATACATATTATATAATGCCTTGTGAGCCATGTGCTATACTTGTACAACAAATATGATTTATATATGGGTCTGATGACCTAGAGATTGGTTATTACCTAATGGGAGGTGACACTGTTCAATAATGAACTGAGGGTTTGATACCCAAACATATGGTCATGATAATGATAATGTTGTAGGGATAAGACTCCCAATAATGTGTTCAGGGGACTGAGATCCCAGGATAAGTGTAACAAGATATGTACCAATTGATATAAGATCTCTTGAAAATATGATACACCTTTCTGTATAGCATTCATCTATAATTCATACTTGTAACTTGATTGATGCTAAAAGATGCTGTAATGTACTTAATCTATCAAGTGAACTAAAAATGTAGTTGCCCCGGCAATAGATCCATTCAGTGTCAGGATTTGCTGAGTGGTGAAATGAGTTCTACTCAGAATGCATATTGTTGAAATTACAAGGTGCAAGTTGAAATATCTACTTGTATCCTTAATGAATAGGATTGGCTATGAGCATCACCTTGAAGATAAGGATTCACTACTACAAAAATAGCGTTCAGTGTCACTTTTCTGGGCGTCCGTTATTTAGGACAACCGACGCCTATAATATTAGGCGTCGGTTATTTATGCAAACCGACGTCTATATTCGAAGACCGTCCAGACACGGGTAATGCTTTGTATTCATCGTCGGCTGAGTATAACCAACCGACGCCTAAAGGCGCCCACGAAATCCAATTTTCGAGTGAAAAAAATCTGGGTTACATACAGCGTCAGTTGTTTAACGATTCACCGACGCCTATGTAAAATGAAATTTTGCGCGAAAAGTTCCACTTTCGGTGTCAGTTATCAAGGATAACCGACGCTGATAATAGTTCCCGCCAATTAATTTGGGGTAAAGATTGTCTAATTGGATGTTGATTTTCTATGATCAACTGACGCTGAAGATAATAGGCGTCAGTTGTCGTAGATAACCGACGCCGTTGACCAACTTAATAGAGGCCCGATCATTCGACTCTTCCCCCTTTCTTCCTGTTTCATCGATTCTCCAGTGCGCTGCTCGTCGCCGCTCTCCCAAAATCGCCGCCTGGTGCCTGGTGCATGCTGCTTCTTGCTCGCCACCGACGATCCCTGCTGCTGCTCTGCATCGCCGCCGCCGCCCGTGGCCTTCCTCCTTGCGCCGCCGCTGCCCGCTCCTTCCTCCCTGCTCACGCCCTACTGCGGCGTTGTCTTCTTCCTTGCCTCCGCTGCTCACAAGGTATTAGTCGTAGCACCTTCTTCCTTGTCTTCTTCCTTGCCGCCCGTTGCTCTGCTCTGCTTGCTTCTCTGACTTCAAAACCTAAGACTAGTTAGTGTTCTACTTCTTTCACTGAGAACTGAGAAGAATGGCCTACCACGGTCGTGCTGCCCAGCACGGCCGTGGTAGGCCAACACAGCCACGGCCGTGTTTGATTTGATTTAAACCCTAATTTGATTTAAACTTGTCCATTCTAGCATCCTAATTTGATTTGATTAAACCCTAACATTGATGAAACCCTAACATCAATTGTGATGAAACCCTAACATGTACATATCTATTATTGTGTTTGTTGGCCTAGAAATCCATCCAAGATTGACTCATTAGGAGTAAATCTTGGATAGTCCCCAGTTTGGGACTGTTCTTGAACACCTAATCTCACTTAGGATGTAAGTGTATAATGTGTATTGGGTTTTTGAGAAAATTTCGGTAGCATTTCCCCATTTGTTCTCTAAGTACATATGTACTTAGAGAACAATGGGGAAATGCTGCCGAAATTTTTCTTGAAAACCCAATACACATTATACACTTACTAGTGAGATTAGGTGTTCAAGGATGGGATAGGTGGTACACATTTATTATATATAAGAATGACATCACATGTGTTTGTTGGCCTAGAAAGTGAACAATCATTGTTCTTTATATTACTTGTACATTGGTATAAATTAGAATGAACAATCACTAAATTATATACTGTTTGTATGGAGTCCGGCTTCATTGTAGATATCTATTATTGTGTTTATTGGCCTAGAAACCCGTCCAAGATTGACTCATTAGGAGTAAATCTTGGATAGTTCCCGGTTTGGGACTGTTCTTGAACACCTAATCTCACTTAGTATGTAAGTGTATAATGTGTATTGGGTTTTCGAGAAAATTTCGGCAGCATTTCCCCGTTTGTTCTCTAAGTACATATGTACTTAGAGAACAGCGGGGAAATGCTGCCGAAATTTTCTTGAAAACCCAATACACATTATACACTTACTAATGAGATTAGGTGTTCAAGGATGGGATAGGTGGTACACATTTATTATATATAAGAATGACATCAAATGTGTTTGTTGGCCTAGAAACCCGTCCAAGATTGACTCATTAGGAGTAAATCTTGGATAGTCCCCGGTTTGGGACTGTTCTTGAACACCTAATCTCACTTAGGATGTAAGTGTATAATGTGTATTGGGTTTTCGAGAAAATTTCGGCAGCATTTCCCTGTTTGTTCTCTAAGTACATATGTACTTAGAGAACAGTGGGGAAATGCTGCCGAAATTTTCTTGAAAACCCAATACACATTATACACTTACTAGTGAGATTAGGTGTTCAAGGATGGGATAGGTAGTACACATTTATTATATATAAGAATGACATCAAATGTGTTTGTTGGCCTAGAAACCCATCCAAGATTGACTCATTAGGAGTAAATCTTGGATAGTCCCCGGTTTGGGACTGTTCTTGAACACCTAATCTCACTTAGGATGTAAGTGTATAATGTGTATTGGGTTTTCGAGAAAATTTCGGTAGCATTTCCCCGTTTGTTCTCTAAGTACATATGTACTTAGAGAACATCGGGGAAATGCTGCCAAAATTTTCTCGAAAACCCAATACACATTATACACTTACTAGTGAGATTAGGTGTTCAAGGATGGGATAGGTGGTACACATTTATTATATATAAGAATGACATCACATTATACACTTAGGATGTAAGTGTATACCCTAATCTTTTCCTAATATATACTTGTTTCCTAATATATACTTGTTTTCTCTTTGATCATAGAATGGATAGATCATGGATGTCCATTCGTAATCGTTGCACCCCACAGTTTATATCTGGTCTTGATCAGTTTATTAGATTTGCCGAGGAACATAGGAAAAAACCTACAGATAGGTTCTACTGTCCATGTAGGCATTGCGGTAACAACTTGAAAGTCAACACTGGTGAGGAAATCAAAAGTCATGTCATGTGCAACGGGATTGTACAAGGCTATACAGAATGGCACTGGCATGGAGAGATTTCAAAATCGAAACCAGTAGATGTTGATAGCAGTGCTTGGGTGGAAGAAGAAATTGCCTCCGATGACGTAAATGTGAACGAACCAGTTCTAGCAGACATCGTTGATGCGATGCTGGATAGTTGTAGGGTAGAGCACACCGATCCACCTCCTATCTTTAGAAACATTGTGCATGATGCTGAGATACCGTTATACACAGACTGTGCTAAGTTTACGAAGCTTAGTGCTGTGTTGAGATTGTATAAGTTGAAAGCTAACAATAGATGGAGCGACAAAAGCTTCACTTCATTGTTGACTTTGTTGAAAGAAATGCTTCCTGAAGGAAACGAGCTGCCAATCTCAACATACTAGGTAAAGAAAATGTTGTACCCAATGGGAATGGAGGCCAAGAAGATACACGCATGCCCGAATGATTGTGTATTATTTCAAAAGGACTATGTAGATTTGAAAGATTGTCCAAAATGTGGTGCGTCACAGTATAAATTGACGACTTCGGGGGAGTCCAAAACTGGTTCTCCTGCCAAGGTGTTATGGTATCTACCTATAATATCACGATTTCAACGCTTGTTTGCAAATCTGAAAGATGTAAAGAATTTGAGGTGGCATGCAGATGTTAAGAAAAATAATGATGGGATCCTACGACATGCGTCTGATTCCCCACAGTGGAAGAAGATTGATCTATTGTACCCCAAATTTGGTGAAGAAGATAGGAATCTAAGACTTGGGCTTTGGACAGATGGGATGAATCCGTACGGGACATTGAGCAGCCAACATAGCACATGGCCAGTCATGCTTGTTATATACAATCTTCCTCCATGGATGTGTATGAAAAATAAGTACATTATGTTGTCGTTGTTGATATCGGGCCCTAAACAACCCGGAAATGATATCGATGTTTATCTTGAACCTTTGATTGATGACTTAAAGAAACTTTGGGCTGAAGGTGTGATGACCTATGATGCTTCAGCAAGAGAGACATTTCATTTGCACGCTATGTTGTTTTGCACTATTAATGACTTTCCAGCATATGGGAATTTGTCTGGATATAGTGTCAAAGGAGCTAAAGTGTGTCCTATATGTGAAGAAAACACTGATTCAATAAGACTAAAACATGGCGGCAAGACTGTATATCTTGGTCATCGAAGGTTTCTTTCAAAATTCCATCCGTATCGTAGGAAGCGCAAAGCATTCGATGGATGGAATGATGAACGGAGTGCACCTAAACCTATACCAGGGGATGTTGTTTATGAAAGAGTAAAAGACATTGTCAATGAATTTGGTAAGAAATCACAATGTAGTATGGCCACACGAAGTGACAATTCTTCATTCAAGAAGAAGCCAATATTTTGGGATCTTCCTTATTGGAGTTCTTTGACAGTCAGGCATTGTATCGATGTAATGCACGTTGAGAAAAATGTCTGTGATAGCATCATTGATACTCTGTTAAATATACCAGGTAAGACTAAAGATGGGATAAAATCCAGACTGGACCTACGTGAAATGGGAATAAGGTCAGAATTAACAGAATTATGTGAAATGGGTAATAAAAGAACATACTTACCTCCCGCTTGTTACACGTTGTCTAGAAAGGAGAAGAAAACTTTTTGTGAATGCTTGGTAAATGTTAAGGTGCCACATGGTTACTCATCCAACATCCGTAGATTGGTATCAATGAAAGATCTGAAGTTGATAGGTCTTAAATCTCATGATTGTCACACTCTAATGCAACAAATATTGCCCGTGGCAATTCGATCTATATTGCCGAAGCATGTAAGGTTTGCAATTACCAGACTTTGTTTCTTTTTCAACAGTCTATGTAGCAAAGTTATTGACCCTGATACTCTCGATAATTTGCAAAGAGAAGTGGTTGTTACCCTATGTCAGCTTGAGATGTATTTCCCTCCTTCGTTCTTTGATATCATGGTACATCTTGTTGTCCACTTGACTAGGGAAGTGAAAATGTTGGGACCAATTTTCTTGCATTGGATGTATCCCTTTGAACGATACATGAGCATTTTTAAAGGTGATGTTCAAAACCGTTATCGGCCTGAAGGGAGTATTATTGAAGGTTATGTGGCGAGAGAGGTTATGGATTTTTGCAATGACTTTCTCAGTGGTAATGACACTCCTGATAATGACAAGAATATTGAGGAGGGCAAAGGAATTTTGGGATCACGGGTGAAAGTAATCAGCTGTGAGCAGTTGGAACAAGCTCACTTGTATATTTTATACAATATGGACGAAGTGAGTGTTTATATCGAGGAACATACCAATTTCATAAAGAGACAACATCCTCGAGCAAGTTCAATGTGGCTTGCTAGAGAGCATAATAAGACTTTTACTAAGTGGTTTGAAGATAAAGTCTTACATCAACTATCTCAAACACCAAATGATATTACAGAAACTATCAAATGCCTTGCCTTTAAACCAAAACTGAATGTTATGTCTTATGAAGGGTTTGACATTAATGGATTCACATATTACACAAAGTGCCAAGATGATAAGAGTGTCATCCAAAATAGTGGGGTCACTCTTCAAGCGTCGACTATGTACTTTGCAAGTGCAAAGGATAAGAGTCCACGTGAAGCTAAAATGTCATATTACGGTGTCATTGAAGACATTTGGGAGTTTGACTACATAGATTTCAAAATTCTACTCTTTAAATGTAATTGGGTTGATAACACCAAAGGAGTTATAGTGGATGAATTGGGTTTCACTTTGGTAAACTTTGAAAAGATTGGCGAGAAGGGTGAACCATTCATATTGGCATCACAGGCGAAACAAATATTCTATATCGATGATCCTACAAATGATAAATGGTCGGTTGTTCTTCATGGTAAAAGACAGTTCATTGAAGATCCTATAGATGAAGAAGAGTACTATGATAAGTATGATGACTCCAGTCCATTCTCAGTTGGGTTGCCAACTCCACAAAATATTGAAGCTAATGATGACTTATATGTGCGTGGAGATCACAATGAAGGATTGTTAATTGATAAAAGATCACAATTTTAGAGACATGTATGTTTATACAAATGCTAAATGTTTGCCTTTTTCTAATTAATACAAATGCTAAATGTTTGCCTTTTTCTATTTAATACAAATGCTAAATGTTTGCCTTTTTAATGACATTTTCAGATGGCTGACCATGATGAGCAGGATGTCCATGATGAGCATGAAGTCCATGATGAGCATGCTGTCCATGACGAGCATGGCGAGGATACCAATGTAAGTTCTAAAAACATATCATGTATTTCTATAAAATTCATTATCTTCTAGTTATGTCATATATCCTATATTTCTATATTGGGCTAATTCAGTGTGTTTATTTTTGTCAAATTTTAGGTTGATGATGCACATGGACCCACTGAAGCACTGGAGCAACTTGATGCGCAACACCAAACACTTAACAAGAAAAGGGGCATCACTCTGTTGAAGAAGTTAATAGCGCTAAGTGGCAGTGGATCCAAATTGGTTGTGGAGTTTGATAATGGAGGAAATGCAATTGGAGTGAACTGCAATAATTTTGTAAACTATCTTGGGTGTACCACTCGGAGCCATTGTGGTGTTAAGTATGATAATTGGCATAAAGTTCCTCAGGGGAAAAAAGACTTGATATGGAAGGATTTATGCGTGAGTTATTATTATTTGCAATTCTATTTTGTAGATTACAAATTCTATTATTTGCAATTCTATTTTGGATACTAGTTAATAACATTTCTATTTTACAGAATCTATTTGCATTGGATGAGAAGTTGCATCGTAAAAGTGTGATGCAACGTGCTGGAAAGATGCTTAGGAATTATAGGACAAATCTGAACAGAGAATACATAAAAGAGGGTGATAAGAAGAAGAAGTCAGCCCTTGAACAATGGAACTTCTTGGACAAAGAAGATTGGGACAATTTTATTGCTTCAAGAAAATCTGAAGAATTCAAGGTATTAGGCGTCACTCCCAATTTAGTTAATATATATTGTATTCACCTATTCAAGATTAACATTTATTACTACTAACCAAATCATTAATGTGCATACTAACTAGGCCCTCAGTGACGCACAAAAAGCAAGGCGTGCACTGAATGTGCATGACCACACTATGGGTCCAAAAGGCTATGCAAGCATTCGCCAAAGACTACAGGCGGAGTCTGTGGCTACTCAGGAGTCTGCTCCTACTCAGGAGTCTGCCACACCCATGCCTCGCAATAATATCTGGATAGTTGGGAGGTAAAACAAGAAGGGTGAAATAAAGAAGCCCGTAACTGCTGAGGCGGCTGCGAAAATGGTAAAATACAACTCTTAGAGCAATCGTTTGAATATTGATTATTTGTGGTGTTAACTTACCAATTTCTGTTGATGGTGATTAGCGGGAGCTGCACGAGCAGAGGAAACAAGGCACGTTCATCCCTCAGGGCACAAGAGATGAATTGACAGTTGCTCTGGGTAACCCAGAGCATTCTGGACGTGTTAGGGGTGCAGGCGCTGGTGTGGGAATCAAAGCATTCTTTGGGCCATCCCAGTGCAAACCCAGAGCGGGACTTTCTCAAGAAGAGGTAACCTATTCTTTTTTTAGAATGTTACTGCAAAAAGAAATTTAATAATAAGAAGCTAATGTTTCTTTTATCCATGTATAGGAGAATAAGAGAGTCGAGGATATAGTTGCTAAGAAGGTCAATGATATAGTTACTGAGAAGGTCAAGGAATAAATAGTGCGGTGGCAGGCATCTCAGGCTTCCAATCAGCCTATGACGACCCACTCTTCTCCTGATGCACAGACTGCGAGTAATCCTGAAGACCCATCGCCTAACACGTCTCCTGTAAGTAGTATTGTGTATGACATTGTAGCTAGTCTTTTTAAGATGATATGTTTTCAAGATGATATGTATATATGTATAACATTCTTTATGTAAATTTGTAGGCATTGAAGCCATGCCGCTTAAGAATGCAAGACTATGTTGTTGCAGAGGCGCGGGCTTACCCGTCCCTTCCTGGGACAACGTTTCATGGGACTCCACTGCCGCAGGGCTACGTTCGTGTGAGCCCGATATGTGTATTACCCGATTGGAGGGAAGCTGTATTGCCATATGCCCACCCAGATATTGATACACTTGGTGAGGCAGAAGGCGGGGTGATATTGTGGCCCAAAGCAGATGTCGTCTACACTACTAAAATTATAAGATAAATTTACATTACTTTAGATTGTTAATGTGTATATATGAGGTCAACTGATATGAAATTATATATACATGTTAAAAAGAAGACACCCAGAGCACCTAGGCCTCCACCTCCACTTCCTGCATTACCAAGTTGGGTTCCAACTGACCTAAAATACCCGTTAGGTCCTGCTTGTAGGGGAATGGCATGTTGGCTACGGGCACATAATATACATTGCCCTATAGTTGTTTCTTTAGAAGCAGATTATGCAGGTCAATCATACGATAGCTCTTTATTTATACAAGATATTATTGAGTTGTTTATGTATGCTTGGTTGAATACATCAATGATAGAGACATGGATAAGGTGAGATCTTGTTTATACATCCATATACCTTGTGTAAGATCCGGTGATTTGGTTTCTTATATATTAATACATACGTAATACATGTTTTACAGCTACTTAGTCGAAGATCAATGCAAACAATTTGCATTTGATCATGTGGGATTTTTGATTCCATCATTGATTAGTATGGTAGCTAAAGACCCTGATAGTGTTCAACAATATTGTATAGATGCTTTTACAGTTTTTGGTCAGTAAAAGAAGACGATAATAATAGCTCCATTCAATGTCAAGTAAGTTTACTTTATTTATAATTTGGACTTAAGAAAATTCCATTTTTATTGTGCATTTTGAGTTATTAATTTTTAACTTTTTTACCTCTAGCGGTAGACATTGGGAGTTGCTAGTTATTGTCCCCGGAACGTTCACTGTTTATTATCTAGATCTGCGGGAAGTACATTGAACACTAAAATTGGACACACATTGAGAATGCCATTATTCTGGTGAGAAATATTTCATTTTTATATCCGTTAACATCTATTATTACATTACTATTTAATTATGCAATTTACTGTGTTACATTAACATGTAGGGGTTTAGATGCATTCAAAAATGCTGGAGGAAATGTCCCAAGGAGAAAGAACCAGCCAATAATTTGGGAGAACGTAAAAGTAAGTTCCTGACTCTAATGTATATATTATTTATGTGAACTGTACTTAGTTGTATTTTTTAATATTTTGTATGTTTCAATTTATAGTGCGCTACACAAGACAACGGCTGGGCATGCGCATACTATGTGATGCGATTTATGCAGATGATTATCCGACATGCCGCATTGGATATTAATACCATACATGAGGTATTATATATAGTCTCATTAGTTAGTATAAAATATATCAATCTTATTTTTATATTATTACTTATATATATACATCATTCTCTTTGCAGGAGTTTAAAATCGACCACACTATAGGTAAACGCTTAAAAAATGTACATGCTTCATATACGATGGAAGCATTAAATGAAGTAAGAGAAGAATGGGCAAAAGCCATACAAGCAGTGGTGATTGTAAGATATAATTGGGATGCTGATAGCGATCCTGAATGATATTTTGTAAATGAATATTTCTGAATGTTTATACATGTATTTGAATGTTTCTACATGTGTGAATGTGAGAATTGAATTGATGTCTGAATGTATCTACTTGTGTAAAAAAATATTTGTTGATTTTGCAGGTTTGTGGCCTGTTTGTAGGCTGATATCAATGGATGTCATAAACCTGCAGTTCAGAAAACTGAACTGCAGGTTCTCATCCTGCTGACCAGCCACAGCAGGCCTGCAAACTGATAATAAAAAAAAATTAAAGTATAGGCGTCGGTTATTTATAAAATACCGTCATCAAATTCCTATAGCGTCGGTTATTTGATAAAAACTGACGCCTAATATGACAAACAACTCGACCGTGCAGGAAAGCACGGCCGTGGTGGAAAAGGCGTCGCTTATTTGTATACAACCGACGCCTATAGTACTAAACACGGTCGTGCAGCGAAGCACGGCCGTGCTTCTCCGTGTCGTCTGGGCTTATGGCGTCGGTTGTTCAGTTGTTAACCGACGCAGAAAGTGTCCTAGGTGGTGCCTTTTTTTGTGGCACCAACCCTATAGACGTCAGCCAACTATATATAACCGACGCCTATAGGTCATATAGGCATCGGTTAGAAAACCGACGCCGAAGAGTTCGACCTTTAGCGGCGCCCACATAGGCGTCACTTGAAAACCGTCGCCAAAGGGTGTTAAACGACCGACGCCAAAGGCCTATTCTGTAGTAGTGATTGACTTTGGGTCATACCCTAACTAGAGTGTGGTTGTACCATGACTCAATAAATAATCAGGATTGGTTGCAAACCATAACCTGATATAATCAGGATTGATTATGGATCATACCCTGATAAGAGAGCATGCTACATGTTGTATCTCTATAGCGAAGAGCCTCTATACACCTGGCTATCTATAATGCAACTTGACTCATAATGTCACTGACATTAATCTCGTACTGACTGAGAAAGGAGAGGTCGTGGATTCCAACTCTTCCATAGACCTATATGGAACTGATGCTTTACTTAGCAGTGGTTAGTTGGAGATGGAAGATATATTCCCATCTCTTCAGGGCATAAAATGGAATGTTTGAAAATGTAATCACCCGTGTAGTGTATTTGTCTAAGGACCAAATATGAAAACATTGGTTGATGCCTTGCCTTAGTTTTATATTGTTTAGTTTATAACAGTTATACATGTTCTTCATATTCCTTTTAAAAGTGAATAAATGATCGCTCAGTTATAGATACATGAACTAATAAGAAGATAAGATTGCTCTGCTCTGCATATAATCAATAGATATACTTATTTAATTCAATATATGTTTCTTCTACTCTCATTCATAAAGGTATTAACTGTGATAATAATTCTGTTGGTGACACTACAAAAAAGATGGCTTATAGTGAAGGATATTTATGAGGGACAAAAATCCGTAAAAAAGATGTCTATTTGTGAAGGTTTTACCTTCATAAATCAGATGTTGTCCCTCAACCAAAATTTTAAGCATGTGAAATTTCAATTATGTCCAATGTCCACTCATAGATAGAGCATATCACTGACTGTCCTTCACAAAAAAAAAAATGTTTTCATTCATTTGTTCCCTCCCCGCCAATACTTTTCACCGCGCCAATACTTTCAACCCAGCCGCCATCCAAAATAGCGAGCATGTCCAATCACATTAACCCTGGATATTTCACACCCCTCTTTGGTCGGTCGCGGCGTCCCCCCTTTTGAGGTTATCGTCACACTGCAAGCAATAAAGTAACGGCGTGGGGCCTTCCTTTTATGTTTGTTCATATGACTAGACAGCTTATCGTCATTTTAACCTATCCTCGTACTCGCACCTTGATGGATCCGAGCAAAGGGATTTCAATGCACTTTTCTAGCCTGCGCACATAGCAGTAATCAAATGTGGGAAGGTATACATCCTATGTTATTATCCTTCAAGGTCCTCTTTTAACGCCACGGTTCATTTCTGTCCTGGGAAATTGCTATACAAAAGATAGACAATCTAGGACATCGGTAGATGTTGACGCCGTCGCTACTGCTGACGCCGACATAGACACACACGAAGACTTCGACACCACTGCCAACGCCAAGTTGACGAGCATCGCTGCCGCTGCCTCTACTTATTCCAACATCAAAAGATGAACATTTTTGGGGATTGCATTTCACTCCATGAGCCGTGAGTCTAACCAATTTTATTCGTTTCCTGATATGTACGTGTATTATTTTGTTTGGCAAAACGGTGAGTTGTCACGACAGTGATGGGCAGCGCCGCAGCGGGCCAATCACTATTAATCGTGTCACCATAAGTTCAGTTGTACGCCATTCTCATTTTACATTATATTTTCTCTTTCCAGCGATCCACACACTCTAATAAATGCTCATTTCTCACCATTTTTTTTTACAATGAGTCATCAAGGACGGGCCATCCGTGATGAATACAATCACTTTTCTAACATTGCGTACAGTGATAAACTTCCTATAATCTACTATTCTACCATACTAAGCACCGAGACTCGTCTCCGTCCTTTTCTATTTCCTAATAAAGCTGGATTCTAATTGTTTTCTTCTCTTTCCGTAAGCATTTAATCCTCGATTCCGTAATGAATCTGGACTCTAAACGCTTTTGCGTTCTGCTCTATTTTTCCATAATAAGGGCCTGTTTGGTAGGGTGTTGTTCCCGACCATTAAGTTTAATTGTAATACTTTTGGTTTTAATTATTGTTTGGTAGGGTGAGTTTGGGTGATGTTTGTTGTTTTGCAGCTGCACCAGACTCCACTTTTGGGGTCATTTTCCTGGAGTTTGTACCGCACCATAATAGGCTGCGGTCGAGTGCAGAACCCAACAACAACTAACTCGCCGCACTCATTTTTGCTGTCCTGGAAGACATTGGTCTGGCGGACTGCGGACGTTATACAGCCACATTTTTCTGTCAATGGGGACCACCATATAAATCAATGTTCCCACTAGTCTTTCTGTCAATGGGGCCCACTATGTAAAGCAGACCACCACGTAAAGCGCTGCTCTCGTATACTAGTGGACCGAATGATTGAAGAAATCTATTGCTGCTTGACCAAACAATTACAAGAAAAAGTAAAGAATTTATATTACACTGTACCAAATAAATTTGCAGCAGTTCAAAAGGCTTAATTTTAATTTGTTTATTTTTTGATTCACCCAAGTACACCCGGGTACACGCTACCAAACATGGCCTAAAGTCGTGCTTAATCAACTGTTTTTCTTTTACCCCACGTGTGTTTGATTTCTATCTCGGTTTCGTTCTCTCTGCACCGTTTAACTCTTTGCTTTTAAGGTAGCAACCAAGGCAACCAAGTACACCCGGGTACACGCTACCAAACAGGGCCTAAAGTCGTGCTTAATCAACTGTTTTTCTTTTACCCCACGTGTGTTTGATTTCTATCTCGGAGGGTACTACCAAACCACTGCAACGGACATCGTTTTTTTGCACCATGAAGGCTTCTTGCTATATTCCACCTTTTTCCATCCACGTCCTTGTCGCTCCGTAGCTACCATATGGATTGAATTATTATTTAGATGTCCACTATCAGAGCTGTTGTTAATATGGTTATTGTCGTTCATGCAACATCGACAGGTGCAATATAATTAACAGTTCAGGCAGATCCAAAATAAGATTCGAAGAACAAGCAATGCAGGAGAACAAAAAATAAGAGTTAGATTCGCAAACCAGATCGTTCATTGAGAAACGAACGTGTTACTTAAAGAAACCAGTGCCCGACAATCCTCGCGGATAAGCACCGTTCTCCCAGTCTCGATCCGGCACGAACCTGGAAGTTGCACGTCTTGCTCGCACACGTCGCACTGCTACTAGTGCAGCACATCCACCGCAGGTACCACCGCCTGACAGCTGCGTCTGAAGGAAAGGACGAGTCTCGCTTCGCACAGGAGGACAACTCCGCAAAGCAACTCTGGGGACGACGACTCTCGCACTCGGGATTAGGGCTCACAAAACACACGGCGGCAGAAAACTGTTTTCGGTGTGTTTAACCCTAATGACCGGAGTCATATAAATAGTCACGCACGTCTCTAATCCTATTCCCAGTTAGACGTAACACTCGGTTGCTCTCGTACACAATACGGAATAATCCGTAAAAGAGAAACACTTTCTAATTAAGATTTAAGAAATCCGAATAAGAAAGCAACAATTAATTACACGAGTAATTAATTACGTAGTTGTATCCTAGTGCAAAAAGAAGACAGAAGACATTCTCCACAATCCACAATCCACAATCCACAAGCCACAAGCCCAAGCCCGAGCCCGAGCCCGGCCCGGCCAGGCCAGGCCAGGCGAGGCGAGGCGAGGCGTGGCGTGGCGCGCGTGCGTGCGTTGTGATGTGGCAATCCCACCCACCAAGGAGGTGAGCATACCTCCTTCCTAGGACTCCTTTGGACACTAGTGCCCTATGTGATCCTACATATGAGGACCACAAAAGTTCTAGGTGTGAGCAATATGGGATAAAACTTCTTTGCCATTTGCACTAGAAACAACACTACATTCTCACATGTACTTGCTGCACTACATTGGGCTTAACCCATGCTAAATAAGTGATTACTACATTAAATGCATTAAATGCACTACATTAACCAACTGCTATATAACAACAGCTACAGTACTTACGTACAGTAGTTAATCACGTATCTAACAATCCCCCACAAAGTCCAATGTGTAGTGTGCTCTACCATTCAGTCCTCCATACTGTGCTTTCAGCAGATACCTTTCAGTTTGAATCTACCTGAGTTATCCAACTGTGACCCTTGCAGGAACTAGGTGAACGAAAGTCTTGAACCTGAACCTTGGGTACAAGAGTATAGGTTGGTAACAACACAATAAAGATATGGTAGAAAAGAAAACAATGCATTAAGGCCATGCATACAAAATATAAATCATGATTGATAATAGAGAACAACCCAATTCTCCTGTTGCGGCCTACACAACATCAATCACTTAGCTGGAGTCTCTAAGGATGTACTGCTAACATCCTGTCCTAAGACTTGACACCATTAAGAGACTACTCTCTTACTAACTTGCAGTCATGACACTAACAGGTTTCCCAGGGAATAGACACACAGATGCAAGAAGCATAAAATAAGAATACATAGTGTCATCTGATTTACCCGACAGTTTGTTATTACCACATTGAACCCAATTTGTGGGATCTCCACTCTTTTGGGTTGGGTTGCTACTGCCTGCAAATCTATAGGGGTTTCAGTCCCATTCCCAACCTAGATTTTTCCACTAAAGCCAAGGTAAGACCTTTAGTGAAAGGATCAGCTGTATTATCTTTGGTACCGACGTAGTCCACAACCACGACCCCATTAGACACTAACTCCCTTACAGATTTCAATATGACTTGGATGTGTCTATGATGTTTTTGATTGTACTTGGAACTCTTTATCTTAGCAATAGTTGTAGTGCTGTCACAGTGAACTGAAATTGCAGGAAGCGGCTTCATTACCATAGGTAAACTAGACATAAGTCCATGTATCCATTCAGCTTCCAATCCAGTTTCATCTAAAGCACACAACTCTGCCTCAAAAGTGGACCGAGACAATATGGTCTGTTTCTTAGACCTCCAGGAAACAGCTCCTCCTCCCAACAGGAATACATATCCTGAGACACCATTACTCCCAGAATTCATGGCAATCTAGCTTGCATCACTATATCCTTCGACTACGGAAGGATGTTTACCATAATGCAGCCCAAGGGAACGTGTTCCCTTGATATACCTCAGAACTCTGTCAAGAGCTTCCCAATGGGTCTTATCGGGACAATTGGTGTATCTACTTAACTTGTTCACGGCAAACGCAATGTGTGGACGTGTACAGTTCATAAGATACATCAAACTTCCGATAATCATAGAGTATCGTAATTGAGACACTGGAACCCCAGTCTCATTCTTGAACAATGGTTGGGATGAATCATATGGAGTCTTAACAGGTTTACGTGATGTGTACTCAAACCTCTCCAGTATCTTCTCAACATAGTGAGACTGGGAGAGTTATACCATCAGTAGACCTTATGATTTTAAGCCCTAAAATCACATCAGCGACACCCATATCCTTCATCTCAAACTTGCTACACAAGAATGACTTTGTCTCTTTTACTACTTTCATATAGGAAGTAAAAAGCAGGATATCATCGACGTATAAGCATAACAAAATGAATCCATTATCGACAACCTTGCAGTAGAGACACTTATCAAATTCATTAGAAATAAAGCCAAACGACGATATCACAGAATGAAATTTCTCATACCATTGCTTAGGGGCTTGTTTCAAGCCATATAATGACTTAACAAGTTTACACACTTTGGACTCATTCCCACGACCCACGAATCCCTCAGGTTGTTCCATATATATCTCTTCTTGAAGATCACCGTGTAAGAACGCAGTCTTCACATCCATCTGATGGATATAGAGATTATAAATGGAAGCCAATGCTAGTAGCACTCGGATTGTGGTCATGCGGGAAACATGTGAATAGGTATCAAAATAATCTATTCCTTCCCTTTGTGTGTAACCCTTAGCAACTAACCTAGCCTTATACTTATTGATTGCCCCGTCTGCATTAAGTTTCTTCTTAAAAATCCATTTAGAACCAACTGCAGAACAACCAGGAGGCAAATCCACCAATTCCCAAGTTCCATTCGAGAGAATTGATTGGATTTCATCATTAACGGCTTCTTTCCAAAACTTAGCTTCTAGAGATTCCATAGCTTGTTTGAAAGTAACAGGATCATCCTCAACATTGTAAGTGAGAAACTCACTTCCAAAGTCCTTTGATGTCCTAGGCCGTTTACTTCTCCTTGGTTCAACTATTTCTTCAGAATCATCAGATTCAGAAATAGCTTGCTCTGAGTCGCCCCCCACATTTGTCATCCTTTCCACGTGCTCGGGAATGGAACCTGTGGTAAATGAATCTTCTTGAGAAACTTCATTGGGCACACCAGTTTTCATAGGAAACACATCCTCAAAGAATGTTGCATCATGTAATTCCACAATTGTATTGACCTCAATGCCAGAGATATCTGATTTTACAATCAAGAATCTACTTAAGCGATTAAGGTCTAATAGGGGAGGAGAGTATACCTCGAATTTGTTTTTGGAATTTTGCCAATTGCATGGTATAGTTCATGAGGTAATTGCTCCTTATTCACCACAATCAAATGGGATAGTTGAATGTAAAAACCGAACCTTAATAGATATGGTAAATACCTTACTCCAAACATCTGGATTAACCAACTTTATGTGGGGGGAAGCTTTGAATACGGCTTGCCATATTCTGAATAGAGTTCCCCATAAACATTCAGAAAGTAGTCCGTTTGAGTTATGGAGAGGAAGGAAACCGAGTCTTAAATATCTTCGAGTGTGGGGGTGACTTCCTAAGGTACTTGTCCCTGAACACAAAAGGAAGAAATTAGGACCGAAAACAGTTGATGCCATATTCTTAGGTTATGTAGAGACAAGCTATGCTTTTTTTACCAGTTTGAGTTTCAGCTTCTTTCTTATAAATTTGAAATTTATCCAATGCCTCATCTTTACTTCTAAGTAAAAAGACATAACAGTATCTACTCACATCGTCAATAAAAGTTATAAAATAACGCTTTTGATCCCTCGTAGCAACACCATTAAATTCACAGATATCTGTATGAACTAAATCAAAAATTTCTGAATTCCTATTCACAGAATGAAAAGGCTTCCTAGGCAATTTAGCTTGTACACAGATTTCACATTTATTGTTGCTAATTTCATATTTAGGGATCAAATCTAGATTCATCATATGCTTCATTGAGGCAACATTAACATGTCCCAAATGTGAATGCCATACACCGAATGAAACAAGATTCATGCAAACAGAACTATAATCATTCAAATTTAAAACGGAATTTGAAACAGGTTCAACATGAATCTTAAACAAGTTCTCCACATCACATAAGTACCCCTTGCCAAAAACAAAGAATCACAAAGGCGTGTAATAATAGCCTTATTACATTTACAATCTACTCTATAACCTTCTCTAACTAACATGACGCCACTAAGGATATTGCGTCGAATGGTTGGAACATGTCTGACCCTGTTAAGAGTCAAAACCTTCCCCGAAGGGAACTTCAAGTCCACCCGTCCTTTGCCTTTGACTTCTGTAGAGTTGGAATCACCCAAAGTCACGGACCGACCTCGAGAGGCCTGATAAGACACAAACAGGGATTTATCAGCACACACATGTACATTAGCCCCAGTGTCAATTATCCAATAAAGTGGTTCAAAAATAGAAAGAATTTCAGGTTTAATAGACACGTACCCATCATTGAGGTTCAAGGATGTAGTCATCATGTTGACCACAGCCTCCTCAGTTGCAGATGCGGTAGCTTTCTTTGCCTTCTTAGTAGGACAATCCTTGTTCCAGTGGCCAACCTATCCACAAGTCCAACAAGGTTTGTTCTTCGGTTTCTTTTGGATCTTTGCCTTGGGTTTATGTGCATTCTTAGATTTCTTATCTTTGGTGTTTTTCGTAGAAGTAAGATTAACAGTTGGATTAGCATCAATAGGAACCTTGACCCCTTTCTCCTTTAAGTGTTCTTCTTGTATATTAATATCCATCATTAATTCATCCATGGTGTGTGTCCCTTTACGATGCTTCAGAGACATACCAAACGATTCCCATGACTTAGGGAATTTTTCTATGATAGACATAACAACAAATTTCTCAAGCAACACCATCTTGGCATCTGAGAGTTCATGAACTAGGAGTTGTAGATCGTGTGTTTGATCAGAAACTGACTTACCCTCAACCATCTGAAACTTAAGAAATTTAGACACAATATTTTTCAACACCCTGATTTTCAGTGCTAAAATTCTTAATTAACAATTCCCATAAAACCTTGGATGTAGTGACTGGCGGCTTTGAGTATGAATCATACAGTTTGTTATTTAAACCAAACAGAATCAAACCGCGGTACGTTTTGTCACCCTTCTTCCAATTGGCAATAATGTTTGCATTATCAGGAATTGTTTCATCAGACACAGGTTCAGTTTCAATTAAATACTGATCATAACCCACAATATTCAGCCAAATTTCCATACGACTCTGCCAACGGGCAAAGTTCGTACCAGTAAACTTTTCAGGCATATTGGTTGTATCAATCTTACATCCCGAACTACCCTGACCGGCCATGTTAATTAACGACCGAAAGTGGTTTCTTTAAGACTGTTGTTAATATGGTTATTGTCGTTCATGCAACAGTGACATGTGCAATATAATTAACAGTTCAGGCAGATCCAAAATAAGATTCGAAGAACAAGCAGTGCAGGAGAACAAAAAATAAGAGTTAGATTCGCAAACCAGATCGTTCGTTGAGAAACAAACGTGTTACTTAAAGAAACCAGTGCCCGGAAATCCTCGCGGATAGGTACCGTTCTCCCAGTCTCGATCCGACACGAACCTGGAAGTTGCACGTCTTGCTCGCACACGTCGCACTGCTACTAGTGCAGCACAGCCACCGCAGGTACCACCGCCTGACAGCTGCGTCTGAAGGAAAGGATGAGTCTCGCTTCGCATAGGAGGACAACTCCGCAAAGCAACTCCGGGGATGACGACTCTCGCACTCGGGATTAGGGCTCACAAAACACACAGAGTCATATAAATAGTCACGCACGTCCCTAATCCTATTCTCAGTTAGACGCAACACTCGGTTGCTCTCGTACACAATACGGAATAATCCGTAAAAGAGAAACACTTTTATCCTAGTGTAAAAAGAAGACGGAAGACGTTCTCCACAATCCACAATCCCGAGCCCGGCCCGGCCCGGCCAGGCAAGGCGAGGCGTGGCGTGGCGCGCGCGTGCGTGCGTTGTGATGTGGCAATCCCACCCACCAAGGAGGTGAGCATACCTCCTTCCTAGGACTCTTTTGGACACTAGTGCCCCATGTGATCCTACATATGAGGACCACAAAAGTTCTAGGTGTGAGCAATATGGGATAAAACTTCTTTGCCATTTGTACTAGAAACAACACTACATTCTCACATGTACTTGTTGCACTACATTGGGCTTAACCCATGCTAAATAAGTGAAACTACATTAAATGCATTAAATGCACTACACTAACCAGCTGCTATATAACAGCAGCTACAGTACTTACGTACAGTAGTTAATCACGTATCTAACAAGAGCCTCATGAAGAAGAAACTAGAACCAGAATGTCGTCAACAATGTAACCATTAGGAGTCCTTAGAAGGTGACATGGACATACCGGAAGTGTCTTGGAGGATGAAGAAAGCAGAATCTTGCTTCATCACAATCAAGTTTGCACCAGAGTTATTATAATAACTTGATGTCATCGTACCGGCAATATGGAGTATACAGTTTAGATTACTGGATTACTACATATGATTCCAACATAATGATTTGTCCAACCAAAGTATCGGCTTGCAGTAGGCTATCAACACCCAACAACGACGTGATTTAACTATCTTAATATTTCAAATTGATTGACATATATGAATCCTTCGTCATGATCTCGCAGAACGAAAACACAAATAGTATTAACAAGGCAATGCACTACATGAATCTCTATTTGACACACCTATATACGGCAATTAAAGTCAGACAACCACGCACTAATCAATGTTTGATTGTATCACAAGGCCATGTCATCTTTTCAGCAACTCAAGCATGCAGTCCAACAAATCATTTGTAATTCCTAGACTAGCAAATTTTGTACGTACTTCATAGCACTAATTATCATTGAATATCACCTCCAAACCCATATTTTTTTAGTGTCACCCTTCAATAGGATTCGAACTGGTGCAGTAGCAGCCGTCAATCATCTGAACATTATGTTTTTTTTATTCTCTATAGGATTTGAAGCTAGCTACTAAAATTATCTGAGATCGATGGCAAGAAAAAAATGACTGCTTCAATTCAGTGGGCATGACCTAGATTTTGCATGATCTACCTCTGGTGCCAAGCCTACCCTACCATGGACAAAGAACGAGTGATATCTACATGCTATTTTGATTTGTAACGAGGAAGCCTCTTTGTGCTGCACTTCATAGTAAGGTGTTTACACTTCATAGTAAGATGTTTACACTTCATACTTTAATGAGTACCATCTTGATCATCTCTATTTTTCTATATTCTAATCTTGGCTTTATTATTTTTGCACTATATTTCCTCTATGTGTTAGTGTACTGCTACCATGGATAACTCCTGTTGTTTATCCGTATGATATTACTTAATGTTCAATTCTACTTGTTCTTGTTTCTTAATATATGCGTTTTTTGGTAAGGTCTTTGTGTCACTCATTACAATTTTTCTTGAAAAATGATGTGTAGTGTATTCTGAGAAATGTTGGTCTGATTCTAATAACCATCTATTATGTATACAATTCACTTGCTCCATCCATCCATTGTTTCTCTGTTTTAGGTAAGGCGTGCCCCAAATGTCAACTCGTCTATAACATTATGAGATGATGCTTCAGTTCGTGGGATCTACGATGAGGTCAAATTTATCCTAGGGATCCTGGAATTATGATATTTAACATTTGAATTATGACTATTTAGATTCTTGAATTTCTAATAGTCCTATATCAAACAACCTATTTAATCTAAGAAATATCATACATGCATAATAAATTATTAGCAATTAGGTTTGGTTTATGCTACATAGTGTAAAACCATCGGTTCTAGCACATACATACTTGTGATCAATTTTTTTTAACATCCATGCTTTTTAATGCACAAATTTGTAATAGGATCCAAGTCATGTACTTACTCTTCTTATCTAATCTATAGCGTCATTAGTTTCTTAGATTTCATTATTTGTTTCACTTTTTCTTATTTGACTATTATGGTCCAGGATAAGGTGTCCTTTTAGAGCCAAATGCTATAAAGTACCACTAATCATTTGCTCTTATGTATATAGCTTGATGCATTACACAACTAAAAACAACAACATGACAATTGAACTACAAAAGGATCTAGAACTATAAGGCAATCTAGAACCTATTTAAATTTGTAGATACACATGTACATAATTATTATATTTTCTAATATGGCTTTTAAACTATTTTAGATACTAAAAAATGTATTTACATCTATGTATACAACAAGTTATGTAAAATGATTTGACTGATAAATATGATCTACCTTACAAGAAAACCATTCAATAAATAATAAAAATCCCAATACTATAAAAGTACTAGAAGAATACCAATTTGAAAAATCAAATTAGAAAAAGAATATCCATTGATTATCCTAAAAATTAATTGTTCTCATAAGGATATTTAAACTTCAAATATGAGAATATGTTAATATCTATAACCGATATGTTTTTTTATTTGCATAATGCATCTTGTTTTAATAAATTATTCTATTGTGAGAATTATATAATACAAGGTGTCATTAATGCCTACTTTGTTGATTTTACTATGAATACATATATAATATCGGTGTTTACAATTAAGTGTCCTATGTCACAATATGCTTATAAGTTATATAAATTTAGTTATAAATTAAACATTTTTGTTATGACGTTCATTCACCAATTATTGTGTTGTAAAATTACCTTCTAACTACAAAGTTATTTGTGTAATGAAGTGTTTATACTTATAATGAATACATCTAAACAAAATTTAGTTAACTCAGATTCTACTAATCATAGTTTCTTTCATTTGTTAATGTGCCAACACATATTTTTTTGGAAGAACAAAAATAAGTTATTTTGCAAAAAAAAAACAACACATGCCAAATAAAAATAAGACAAGAAAGATTTCTCAAGTTAAGGTCTATAAATATAGAGTACACATATCTATAAAATAACACATTTACAATTACTAATGTCACACAACTAGGGTGAATCAATATGGCACTGATAAGTATAGTTTTGTTTTGCTATAATTCTCATGTATAGGTAACAAATATTATCATTAACAAAATATGATATCATTGTATATGTAATAAAGAAAATCACACCATGAGAGAAACTCGATTCATCCACAAAATAGTAAGAAGAAAATGTCTAATTTGGATTTTTTTGAAATATCAAAGACTAAGTAATTCCACAAAAGTAGAAAACCTTGGTTTCGGCACGACTTGCGTTAGATATTGGCATATAGTAGATTAATATATAAGATAAGATATAGTCTAATCTTATTTAGACAATAGTCTAATCTTATTTATACATTGTAGTTTATAAAATAATTTTGATGTTTAGATATAATTGTATGTTGAATAGTAAATACACATAAGATGAAAGTAACCCATATATCATGCGTACCATTTTAAGATTCATTGATCGGATTAACTAAAAGATAATTAAAATATCTATTATTGGTATTGATTTTTATGAAGATAATTAAGAATTATATTTAGCTTTTTATTAGTAATAACTTTATGTATTAACAATGAAAAAGGAAAAATGGGAGGGGGTGGGTGACCAGACCACACCCTCTCATGCCTCGAGAGTTTACCATGTCAGATTCACCTGGGATGGGTTGTCTCGATCATAAAAAAAGAGAGGAAAAAAGGTGATGCTTGTACCAAATAATATTAGCAATACATATAACAATAGTTATTCATAAAGAATTAGTTACATTAGATTTGAAGAATCTTAAAATTATAATATAATCAATTTTAATTATCATTAAATAAACAACCAGGTTTGACATATTTATTGATATAGAATTGTTACTATAATAAAAAAATAGGAAGGAATGTTTTTTTTTCTATTTTCCAAGCTTTTGTATTATTACATATATTTTTTATAGTAGTTTAATTTTTTCCTCTACACATGGAAACTAAGGGTCAGGTAAGGAACGTGATCAATAGTACCAAAAAATATATTGTAAGAATAGTACCATACCAATAAATACATGTTGAAGAGGTAAAGATAATGGGTGATATATTGAAAGTAAAACATACAATTTATAACTAAATATAAAACTAAATTTTAGTCTACATATCTCATTATAATAGTGGTAGGTGTCTTATAATGATTTAATATTGTTGTAACACAAATTAAATCTAAAGATCAAATTTAGTAGTAGTCTACATTAGTCATGCATGAATATATTGGATTCCATATACTACTAATGTACTATTGTAATGACTTTACTTTTTCTGGTTCATCAATTTCTTATTTTTAGGAGTCTCATGCAAAGCATGTGCATTTACTAGTATTCATGATCTAAGGGTACATTTGGTTCATTGGATATTGATAAGGATGGGACTTGATATCCACCAAAATCTGGAATCTTATGTTTGGTTCTATTATAGTTCTTTTGGGATGGCCAACCAATGGGAGTGGAGTCCCATATATCTAGGACTCTTCAGTTCCCCTCGGTATTTGCTGGGATTATTCCAACTGTGATAAATTCTTCTCAATGTCAAATCTCGATGCTACGATGCTATGCCTCTTCCTATAGATGCCCCATTCTCAAGCCTCTGCCTACGGATGTCCATCTTCAAGCCTTCACATCTACCTTGCTCATGACCTCTACTCTTACATCTCCATGACAACTTCTTCTACTACCTATCATCTATTGTTCTACCATGGGACGTCGTTGCTCTGTCACCACAAAGGCATATTTATGGTAACTTCTCATGGTGCTATCCCCTTGGGTAATGACATCGTCTTCTAGTATTTGCCTCTACCTGGCTCACCACCTGCGATGTTGCTGCTCTCTTGCTACAAAGGAACCAAAACCACCTCCTTTGCTTCTAAGCCTCCAATGCATACACCTTGTCTTCAGGCTTCTGCCTCTACCTATTATGTTGCTACCTCTGCATGTCATCTTCTACTGCCTGCTTGCTGCGATCTGCCCTCTGTAGTGTGACACCATAACACAGACATCTTACTGGAAATTGTGCTTCACATCTTCTTCGACAACTCCACAACATGTAATGCCTCTGTCTCCCTCATGTCGAACATCAAAATCAACAACATCTTTCTTCCTCATGCAAGGTGCTACACCTCTGCTAATACTACATCTTTGAAACTTTGTGGCCACCTCATTGACGATCTCTATTGTTATCTCCTTTGCACAACTCTATCTGAATATGATAGCATGATGATTTACCTATCCTATCCTTGATTTAATCCAAATATGGGGCAATAAACTCAACAACCCATCCTCGACCTATACATGTCCATGCTATCCTTCTCTTCATCCTATTCTAATACTTTCCGATTAACAAAATGCGTCGTTAGTCTCATCAGAAGCGTAGACCAAAAGCACTTTCCACCCAGTTTCTTCTCTTGTGTGTGAATTTCTTATTGCAAGCATTGTTGTTGATTTTTTTTTCTATTTCTTGGGATTGAATCATCCCAACATCTCGTCACAACATATTTATCTTTTATACAAAATGTATTATGATCTTAATTCTATACCTAATCACTATGTTAGGAATGCCTTTTGTGATATCTACTTTTTAATATATCATGTTATTATGTCACTACACATCATGATAGATATATTATTTTGTACTTGTACATGTAAATGTCTTCCAACAGTCAAGTGATAAACTAAAGATTTCGTGCTAAAGTTGTTCCAATTAAAGGTGGACATGAAATAAGAATTTCTATTTTAAACAATATTAGACCATGTATCATATCTTACAGGAAAGGTTTGTACCAATTATGTCATTGAATTGAATATTATTTTTCATATTGACTCCAATCTATTTGAGTTCCTATATTGTTGATTCTATGTTGGATTTCCTCACGACTACCATACTATATGTTTAAAAAAAAGTACATGTATCTATCCTTTTTGTTTTATTGATTCATGGCTGATAGCTAAGATAGAAATGTAAATGGCTAGAAGTTTAATATTTCAACATATGTTGTGAACCTTCTATCTAGCAAATAACTATGCATAGAGTTTAATTTGTTGTACCATATTCTTATGAATATCAAAGTACCCACATTTTGTAGAATGAATTAGGTTGAAAAGTATGTTTGGAATATACTTAATTCATTACAATCAGAATTTCAAATCTTGACATTGTATAACATCCACTATTTGTGAGAAACTCTATGTCAATGTTTCAATCTGTTGAGTGATTGGTGAGGATATACTAATGATCTATAATGCTAACACCAAAAAAGTGGTCAATGAAATAGTAAAAAATTCAACCCACATGCTGACACTAGGGCGTTGCTCTGCCTGGCTATCTGTCCACCCCTACCAATCTCACTACCACCTGTCTGCCTCCTTACTGAGGGTGGATGAATCCACCACCTATATTTTAAGGTACCCTTCTAGATACTGACCTTACAAACCATGGTAATTTTTCATGAAATTGCTCATTTTAAAAAAATGTAGTAGTGTTTATTGTGTGCACTATGCAAAACTACAAGGGTAAAAATGTGAAGGAGTTGTTGTTATTAGTTTTTCAATAAGAAAGGGGCGTGGAAAAGGACCTTAGTTTCTAATTCCCATAAATTTGGCATGATTAAACAAGTTTACCATTTCTTATAGGATCGGTTCCAGACCACATTTAACTAAAAAACATAGTGTGTAACATAGTATATGAACACACACAAGCACAACTTCACACACATGCATACAAATAAAGGGGAAACCATAGTGATTGCCTTCACATTTATGTGCATGGAACCTTGGTTTAGGTCCTCATCAAATTCCTATAAAGGTCATACATGACAATATATGTGTTGTTGCAGGGCAAGATCATTGGATTAGTGTGTATATTTAGTAAAATTGGTATTTTTGGTCTTCACATTTACAAATTTGTTTTCCGTATTCATCTAAATCAACAAACTACCTAGCTATGTGTTAATATTTCTAATTGGTAAATATATATTTGTTTAGTAACCTAAGGCATATATAAGTCTATTTAGATAATATTTTGTATTTTTGGTAACGTAATGTATATACAAATTTGTTGGGTAACCTAATGCGTATACAAGTTAGTTTAGAGAATAATAGACCCTCAGATAGTAATTAGGCCACCATCTTGGATTGCAACAATGACTTCCCACACCGACAAAAGGGGAGGACAAGGTAGCATGTGATGGGCATTTTATGGGTTAGTAGATGGCATGAAACTTTTATTAGTATTAGACATAGTGGCTAGTAAATAGTAGGCATATTCTATGCATGGACTTAGCTCTTAGTGATGCGGTTTGTTTCCTTATCTCTTAGTGATGCATATCCTAATTTTTTCATCAAATATGTTTTTCATTTGTAAATTGCTCACCAAAATGAAGTTGCAGATCGACTAACTTGATTTGCAAAATGATATGTACTTGTGTAACATACCTTTGCACTAGTGCTTCTGAATACTTTATCTTTTTTTTCTTATTTATATTGATAGGATATATTTTCTTTCAAAGATATATTTAGACCCTCAAAGCACCTTGGATTAGACCAGAATCGAAGTATAAGGGTAAGTTCATTTTCACTACAAATTATTTATTTATAAGTCTTTCAAATTCAATTGATATAATGATTTGTGTCATTTTCAGGAGTAGAGTATTCATCTAATTAATTGTATGAGTGCTGACATTGATGAAGATAACCACAACATTTGAAGGAATCTAAAGACATTATCGATCATATGGGTTCCACACATGATATATTGATTGTTATCAATACCAAATTTTTTTATTTAGTTCTATTAACATTGATCAAGCAATGTATGGATAATATTTTGGTTAAATTATACATATTGGTTTTTGGTGATTTGACATTATTGTGAAATTTTTTGTGTGTGAATGTTGTTATGATGCCATGTGAATATTATACAAATAGTTCTTGGTGCTTTAAATTTGATTTCTTTTCATCAAAAAATGGATATTTGTTAGAGTAGCAACGACATAAAAATAGAAAAATAATTCATGTCTATTAGTCCCTAATAAATATAGTGATGTAGGTTTTAATACCTAAAAAATGTAGCAATGAATATCAAAATGACCATCAATTTTTTTTATGAAGACTAAATAGCCTCTCAAAAATAATACTAATGAAGGCCCTAGCCCCTCAAAAATATGTTTTCCATGACCATCAAGTCCCTCAAAAATGTATTTGTGAGAATTAAATAATCCCTCAAAAATGTATTTGTGAAGGCTAAATATTCCCTTAATATAACATTTTTGAGGGTCAATTAGTCCCTCAATATAACATATTTAAGGGTCAATTAGTCCCTTAATATAACATTTTTTAGGGTCAATTAGTTCGTGACAAATGTATTTTTGAGGGCCACTTATATTTGCCACATGAGTTCTCTTCACAGACCATTTGTGAGGGCCACATGCACAACCGTCCCTATTTGTGAAGGCCTATATAGAGGAGTTTGTCACGGGATTGTCCCGTGAAGAAAGACTAGTTTTCTTGTAGTGTGGAGAGTTATATCTCTCACTGGGACAAGTTGTCTCACCCTATGGGTTCCACAACTTTTTAGGTGGACATGCATGAGGAGGTAGAGATTGTGCAGTAGAGAGCGGGCAACAGTAGCAAGAACAATAGTAATAGCTCAGGTTGAGTGTGCTTCTATGTGTCTTGTAGATAAAGAGTCCTATTTTTCATCCCAATACTCTCAGGTCCTTTGGGAGATATGACGTGGCAAATATCGCACTAACAAATTCACTCAGGGTTAAAATCCCCAAGCTTTTACCAAAACCTCATGCAATAATATCACCCGCAAGCGGATGGGTCTTATCACAGTATAGTTAAGGATCGAATCCCAAAGGACAACATTTTTAAGAATCTTTGTCAGTCAAATCTAGCTCAAGTGAGACTAATATTTAGAACGATGATTTTGGTTGAGGTTAATTAAACTAATTGCATAAAAGTAAACAAGCAGAATGAAAGTTTGTTTTAGATTAAATGATATGGAATCGCTGGAATGGTATTGGGTTTCACCACATAACATCCATACAAGCATCATCCAAACACATAACATCCAGGCAAGCATCTAACTATCCAAATGGAACTACTGTGAAGGCCCGCGTAAGCATCCCCTTAGGCATTCGATTTGTCGTCGCCATCTGAATCATGCATTTACAGTTCTGAAGATACAACATCCAACTAAGGATGTGGTCCTTTCTGAGGGATGTTTAGATCACAGAAGCGTCACCGTGGGCTAGATGGCTCGTCCCCTCATGGATCATACACTTATGACCTCAAGGAACCCCATTCTATTTCTAGTCCGGGAGTCAACTGCGTTAATTGATAAGCATGTAGGCGATAAGTCTGCAAGCAAACAACGACGATTAACAAGAAGATACAATATCCAACTAAGGCTGTGGTCCTCCCTGAGGGATGTTTAGACCATAGAAGCGTCACCGTAGGTTAGATGGCTCGTCCCCTCACGGATCATACACTTACGACCTTAAGGAACCCTATCAGATTTTTTATCAAGGAGTCTACCTCATTAATCGACATTCTATGCTATGAAGAGAAGAACAAGATGAAAGCAAGCAGGTAATCAACTACAAGCATATCAATTAGCAACGAAATGAAAAGTTATATACATTGCCTTGGAATGTTAAATGTAAAGACATGAATGCATGGGCAGCGGGGCTAGTCCCCGCACCCTAGCAAAAAGGAACTACTCACTCATGATGCGAGAAACAAGAAGAATAAGAAAGAGAGAGGATTCTACCATGAGCATGATGTAGAAGGTGGTCGCATCTCGGTGTAGATGATGTAGTCTCCTACGTCGTGTCGGAGCAGATCTGGACGAAGAACGAGGGACACCAAGACATACTGGGTAGTCTTTCTCACTCCTCCTTCCTTCTCTTCTCGGTCTCCTAGAGTTGTAGCAGGAACGGCAGATGAAGTGACAGCGGCAAGATCAGACCAGCGTTTTAGGCAGCCTGGCGGCATCCTAGATTCGATGCCCAAATGAGAACCCTTGAGATCCTATTTATAGGCTCGGGGCTGGTCCTCACGTTTTTGCTGTGAGTTTGCTCCAAACGGTTTGGAGAAAACGGTCTTGGAGACCGTTTGATGTCCAAACAGTCTTAGAGTCTTGTCTTCATACGGTCCTGCGCTTGCTTCAAACGGTCTTCAGTTGATAGTGACCATACGGTCTTGCAGATCAAATGGTCTTGCTCTCAATCAGTCTTTGCTTGAGTGTCCCAAAAGGTCTTCATCAAACGGTCTTAGGGTAATTGGTCTGCGGTCCATCGATCTCTGCTTCAAACTATTTCTATTCCAATCGGTCTTGAGTCCAAACAGTTTGGAGATGCAAACGGTCTTGAAGACCGATGGGTTCCAATCGGTCTTGACTCCAACCGGTCTTGAGGACCGATGAGACTTTCACGGTCTTGCTGATCCAAATGGTTTTGGATCGTTTGCGTCTATATAGTTTGCAGATTCACACCAAACTGTCTTCGCTTTATTGACCGATCTTGGCGCCCAAACGGTCTCACAATCGTGCGCCGCCAAATGGTCTTGGGACCGTATGGCTCTCAAACGGTCTTGATTTATATCCTCCAACCGGTCTTGGAAACCATTTGATGGCCAAACATTCTAGGGGCTAAACGGTCTTGCGGGTGACTAGCCTATCGGTCTTGAGACCGTATGGAGCCAAACGGTCTTGAAACCATATGGCTCCAAACAGTCTTGAGACCGTATGGCTCCAAACGGTCTTGAAACCGTATGGATGACTGACTGAGATCGTTAGGGGTCGAGACCGTTTGGTAAAAACCGTTTGGTCAAGACCAAGGATGAGAGGGTCTTGAGTGAATTTCTTATGATGGTTGAACCTCATCACGACCTGCACAAAATCAATACAAATTTAATCAATAATCTTGATAATTGAATCAATTAAGAATTCTTGTATTTTGTGAGATTTAGGAGATGAAATCAAAAGCATTAAATCGAATTGGTCCCAAAAAGGCGACTAAAAATCATGATGAATATGCATTCATCATAATACCCCGAACTTAAACGTTACTCATCCTCGAGTAACACAAAATCTGAAACAGTCGCCAAATGAATACTTTTTTATCATGTGATTGCCTCCTCTTCACATCACGATTGTTTCTTTTCTGCTCAGTATGACTAAGCATCTCAACTTCTTGAGACCACTGAATACATCTTACCATATCTTCATTCTCAAGTTTGCTTTTCAACTTCACTTCCTCCTCACTTTTTCCAATGACAAGCATGTCAAAGAGTTTTGTAAGAGTCCAGAGATACCCGCAGAACAACAAGTGTGCATCTGATCTGACACTGGTGTATTTCAGGGTAGTGGAGGCATTTATTGTGCCTTTAGATAGAAAAGGGAATGAAGGGTGGTGTGGAAGGAAGAATTAAATCTCTCCTCTATTCGACTCAAGATTTTTATTATATTATTTGCAATTTCATTGATTGCATTTTGTGTGTGCGAATCTCTCCTCTATTCGACTCAAGATTGCATTTCTTTTTTTTTGTGGGTGCGCTTTGGCATTTTTTCTTGGTGGTACGCCCCTATTGATTTGCGAGTGGTATGGAAGAAGCAGATATAGAGGGAAGTGGTGTGCCACCCCAAACTTAGGGTTTGGCACTATTTTTGGCTATTTTTGTTTCTTTTTTATGGATGTAGGGGTACACAGATGATAGAAGAAGTGTAGAAGAGAGTTCAGATCAGAATGCAACTTGATTTACAATTCTGTGCACCGAGTTGTTCTCTTTATCGTACTATGCTCAGATAATGACTTGATGAGGATCCAGTGGGGATTCCATGTTGTTGTTCCACTAGTCAGTTAGGAAGCACGACATGTTTGATCCCTATCAGTTTGACATACGCTTGCTATTTTTACATAAAGATCATGATGTTAGGGTTCATAAGCTTCACAAGCTGATTTCAATCAAAAGGCTAGTTTTCATAAAAAGGTCATTTTGAAGATTTTCTTTGAATAAGGAGGGTATAATGATTCGAAATGCATAGAGATTGAAAAAGTGTCAAAACTTCATCCGGAATCTGTTCAAATTTCTTTTGAAAACTTTAAAATTTTTGAAAATTTTATTTGAAAATTTAGGTCAAAAATGTGACAATGAAATCTTAAGTCTGATTTAGATGGGTGAAAGTGGAGAGTAAGATACATACCACCCACCCTCCACCCCGAACTTAGAAATTTGCTCATCTCGAGCAAACTCTAAATCTGAGATGGAGGGGAGATTTCATGCCGTTTGGACCACCGGATGTGGTTGCGTTCCAATCATCGTGTTTCCTCCATCTAAAAATCTCAAACATAAAGACCATTCATAACTCAAAATAGCATCTCGCGATGCAATTTTATTTGGTGTAAAATTATCTAAAAGGTAAAAACAAAATTAAGGAAAAATCCTAATTCGAAATTAAAACTAAATACAAATTTATTTATCGAGTAGCCTCCCGACAAGCGTCTTTATTTTACGTCGATAGCTCGACTTGATTCCTTCAACTTCTACGGTGGATATGTTGGATTGGTGAGATCCAACATCATTTCAGAGCCTGTATCAGCAGAGGTGAAATATCTCTTCAATTGTTGACCATTTGTCACGAATTCGGCTGACTTTTCACTTCATATAGAAAAAGCACAATGTGGGGAGATGCTCTTGACGATGTAAGGTCCTGACCAATGAGAATGGAGTTTTCCTAGGAATAACCTTAGTCTTGAGTTGAACAAAAGAACTTGGTCTCCCACTTTAATGTCCTTCCTCTTGAGATGACCATTGTGCCACAACTTTGTGCGTTCTTTATAGATTCTAGCATTCTCATAAGCTGTCATTTGGAGTTCTTCCAGCTCCTGGAGTTGCAGAATCCTGGCTTGGCCTGCTTCTTTCATATCAAAATTCAGTTGTTTTATTGCCCACCATTCCTTGTGTTCCAATTCTACCGGCAGGTGGCATGACTTTCCATATATTAGTCGAAAAGGTGTAGTCCCAAGGGGAGTTTTAAAAGCAGTTCGGTAGGCCCACAAGGCGTCATTGATTTTTACTGACCAATCTTTCCGATTGCGGCCTACAATCTTTTCCAAAATAGCCTTGAGTTTATGGTTAGAAACCTCTACCTTTCCACTAGTTTGTGGATGGTAGGGTGAGGCTACTTTGTGAGTTACACCATATTTCCTCAGCAATGCTTCAAAGCTTCTTTCTAGGAAATAAGAACCTTCGTCGGAAATCACAGTGCGTGGAACTCCGAATCGGGGGAAAATGATATCTTTGAACATCTTGATGACATGTTTGGAATCACTAGTGACGGTTGGTATGGCTTCAACCCATTTTGAGACGTAGTCCACCGCCACTAGGATGTATGAAAATCTATGAGAAGATGGTAATGGACCCATGTAGTCCACCCCCAAACATCAATTATCTCTACTTCTTACTACAGGTTCAACGACATCTCATCTCTCTTTGTTATGTTGCCTGCTCTTTGACATTTGTCACTTGATAAGACAAAGTCATGGGAATCTTTGGATATGGTTGGCCAAAAGAATCCACATTGTAAAACCTTCAAGGCAGTCATTTTAGAGCTCATATGTCCTCCAACTGGTCCTGAGTGACATTGCTCCAAGATAAGTTGAGCTTCTTCCTCAGCAATACACCGTCTGTATAGACCATTAACACATAGTTTGAAAAGGTACCACTCATCCCAGTAGTACTGTTTCACATCATGCATAAATTTCTTTAGTGCATTTCTAGTGTATTCGGGATGGATAACCCCAGCAGCAAGGTAGTTCACATAATCTGAGTACCACGGTGTAGCTTCTGAGACCTTCATTAGTTGGTCATCTAGAAGGGAGTCGTTAATTAGAATCTTCTCAGTATTCTGAGTGTGGATGCGACTGAGGTGGTCTGCTACCACATTCTCTGTACCCTTTTTATCTCTTATTTCAAGATCAAATTCCTGTAAGAGGAGAATCCATCTAATTAGTCTAGGTTTTGCATCTTTCTTTTCCATAAGGTAACAGATAGAAGCATGATCTGTGTGTACGATGACCTTCGAACCAATTAGGTAGGATTTGAACTTGTCAAAGGCATACAAAACTGCCAGAAGTTCATTTTTGGCAGTAGCATAATTCCTCTAAGCTTTGTTAAGTGTCTTCGATGCATAGTAGATCACATAGTGTTTCTTTTCTATATATTGGCCCAAGACAGCACCCACTACGTAATTGCTTGCATCACACATAATTTCAAAAGGATGGTCCCAATCGAGAGCTCTGATGATGGGTGCGTTTGTAAGGGCATGCTTTAGTTTGTTGAAACTTTTAACACATTCTTCGTCAAAATTGAATTCAGCATCCTTTAGTAACAAATTTATCATCGGCTTGGTTATCTTTGAGAAGTCCTTTATAATCTGTCTGTAGAATCCTGCATGACCTAGGAATGCTCAAACTTCCTTTACATTGATAGGGATAGAAAGCTTGGAAATCACTTCGATCTTGGCCTTATCCACTTCGATTCCTCGATTACTGACCCTATGGCCGAGGACAATGCCTTCCTTTACCATAAAATGACACTTCTCCTAATTTAACACAAGATGTGCTTATTCACACCATTTGAGGACAAGGGAGAGGTGTTTTAGGCATGAGTCAAATAAATCTCCGTACACAGAAAAATCATCCATAAAAACTTCCATAATAGTTTCAGTGAGACCGGCAAATATGGCAGCCATGCAACATTGGAAGGTTGCAGGCGCATTGTAGAGTCTGAATGGCATTCTCCTAAAAGCATATGTTCCAAATGGGTAGGTGAAAGTAGTTTTCTCTTAGTCGTCTGGATGTATGGATATTTGATAGAATCCAGAGTAGCCATCGAGGTAATAGAATTATTCTTGGTGAGCCAATCTTTCTAAGACTTGATCGAGAAAAGGCATTGGGAAATGATCTTTTTGGGTTGCCTTGTTTAATTTCCTGTAATCAATGCACATCCTCCACCCTGTGACTGTTCGAGTGGGGATGAGTTCATCATTTTCATTTCGTATCACAGTAGTTCCACCTTTCTTTGGGACTATATGCACTGGACTCACCCATGGTGAATCCGATATCGGATAGATTATCCCAATGGTGAGTAGTTTAATGACTTCATGACGAACTACTTCCTTCATATTTGGATTCAATTTGCATTGATGTTCAATAGTTGGCTTGTGATCTTCCATCATGGGAATTTTGTGCATGCACAACGCTTGACTAACCCCAGTGAGATCGCTCATCTTATGGTCGATTGCTTTTCTTATTTCCTTCAATTCCTTCAAAAGTTTGTCTTCTTGTTCCATTGTTAAATCTGAATTTATGATAACATGGCAGACCTTGAGTTTATCTAGAAACACATATTTCAATCCTTCTAGTAGGGGTTTCATTTCAGGAGCTTGTGGCTCTTCACATGCTTCTTCAATAACATTCACTACTTTTAGTTCCTCAATCTTGGCTTCAGGATCTTCTTTAGTAGAATTGAGGTGGAGAACACAACTTTTCACTTGTTGGTCATTTGAACTGGATGCATTTGGATTAGTCAGAGCCACTTCTAACGGATCATCTTGTTCATAATCCCCTTGCATGAGTAATGACATCTGCTCTATGCAATCAATCAGATAAACTTCCTCTTGCATGCTTGGTCTTCGCATACTTTCAAAAATCTTGAATTTGAGAGTTTCTTTACCTAATATGAGCAGCAAAGTTCCTACTTCAATGTTAATCAGAGCTCTTACGATGGAGAGGAATGGATGTCCAAATATGAGAGGGTATCTAGTGTCTTCCTTTATGTCCATGATGACAAAGTCACAAGGAATATAGGAGTCTTTTCCTACCTTGACAAGGACATCCTCAATGATTCCTAAGGGTGGAGTCACAGTGTTATCTGCAAGTTGTATTGTCATGTCAGTTGGGAGTAGTTCAACAAACCCTAGCCTTTTACAAAGGCTAAGTGGCATGATGGAAATGCTAGAACCAAGACCTTCCAATCTCTTCTTACAAGATCAATCACCGATATGACAAGAAATCCCAAAAGATCCTGGATCTTTCTGCTTCTTGGGCATCTTGCTCTAGATGATGTCTGAAGTAGTTGTTGCTAGCTTCACTGTCTCATATTCTTCAGTTATATACTTCCTTGTGAGGGGAGACTTTAAGTACTTTGTCCATGCTGGTATCTCAGCCAACGCAACAAGAAAGGGTATATTAACATGGAGTTTCTTCATGGCTTCTTTGAACTTGTTGAATCGAGTGTCAAGCTTTGTCTACCTTAAATGAGATGGGAAAGGTATACGAGGCTTGTACACTAGTACTTCTGGTTCTGGCATTTCTGGTTCAGCATCAGTTGGTTTCTCAGAACTTTGCTTGTCTATCTTATCAGCAGTTGTTGTTTCTTTTGGTTGAGACTCAGGCGTTGTTGAGTCTTGGACGATCACAGGTTCATTCTCATATGTAATAACCACAAGTGTTTTGACAGGAGGATCAGAATAGTCTTTTCCTAACCTGGTGGTGACAACCTTCAGTTGTTCCGGATGCTTGGGATTGTTTTCTGGTTGGCCAGCAAAGGCTCCAGCAGGTGGTTTCATACTAGATGTAAGTTGAGCTAGTTGAGATTCAATAGCCTTCTCATGGGCTTGCTGGTTAGCTATCATTGTTTGCTGGCTAGCTATCAATGTTTGTTACGATTGTAACATCTTTTCAATGGCTGATAGCTTATCATTAGAAGATATGGGGCCGGCTTGTTGCCCTTGTTGTTGTTGATAGGGGACTTGGTTGGGATTCTGGAACTGAAAATTGTTCTGATAATTATTGTTGTTCCTGTTCTGAAAGTTACCCCTAAAGTTTCCTTGATTTCCAAAATTTTGTTGTTGGTTATACTAGAATCCTGGTGGGCCTCATTGTTGGTTAGTTGAACTAAGTTGTTGCGAGTTTTCCGCTCCTGAAAGATTTCCATATTGAAAACTAGGATGGTTCCTATTCTGATTTGGATTGTAGTATCCTTAACCAGGAATGGTGTTGACGGCATTAAAATTTTCTAATTGACTATTATCTCCTTGTCCACATGCGTTGCTTAGAACAACATCGTAAAGAACATTGCATGCTAAAGTGGAATGATTAGTACCTTTACATGCTTCACAGAACAATGAAGCTGACTTGATCTGTTCTTGTTGTTGAGGTGGTGAACATCCTCTTCCAATTACAGCAAGGCATGATTCAATATGGTCTTGCTTGGCAACTAAGAGTTTAAGGGTTTCAGCGATAGACTTGTATTCAGGAGTAGCTTCAGCCATAGCCACCTTTAAGACTCCTTTGCCTACAGACCTACCCCAATTAGCTTGATTTTCAGCTCCAAGGGTGACGACTCTCCATGCACTGTCATAACTTTGACACATGAAGTTTCCTCCAGATGAGGAATCTAAGAATCTCTTGATATCGTCATCCACACCTCTATAGAAGATCTCGATGAGTTGATTCTTAGGGATTCCATGGTGTGGACACTTGCGTAATAGATCTTTATATCTTTCCCATGCTTCAGCAAGGGTTTCTCCAGGGGCTTAAGTGAACATTGTTATTCGTCCCCTAATTTCATAAGTGAGAGAAGGAGGATAGAACTTTTCCAAAAAAGCATTTTGAAGATGTTCCCATGTAGTGATGGGTTCACATTGTAGGTAGTTGTACCAACTTATAGTTCTATCAGCAAGGGAATACTTAAAGAGACGGAGTCGAATGGCATCATCTGTGACTCCATTTTGTTTTGTCATAGCACATAGATCGATGAACCTCAGAAGATGTTCTTGGCTATCTTCTCCTTGTTTACCATATAATGGGTTGTTTTGAAGCAAGGTAATCCAATGTGCTCATATCTCAAAGTTGGGAGCATGGATGGGAGGAGGTTGGAGTGGGTGATGAACATCAGCAACCTTAGGGATTGAGAACTCCCCAAGATCCTTTTACAGTTTTGCTGCTTGTGCTACCGCTTGTGCCGCTAGGATTTCTTCTTGAACTGTGGCTTTGGCTTCTTGCATGAGCCTTTCTCTATGTGCATTGATGGCTTGAGCTACCCTTCGGTCTATTTCCTCCTCTTGAGCCATCCTTGCTAGGTTCTCTCTGTTTTGACGATGAAAGGTTCTATCTATTTTAGGATCAAAGCTGGCAATGAGTCCGGGACTATTCAAATGGTGCATACACCAGTCTTGGGGGTACCTGAAACGAAAAGATCTGAAGTAAGATTAATGGAGTGAGTGAAATTTAAGTAGATGATCGATTGTATCAAAAAAAATCCTAGATTAGCCTTAAAAGAACTAGATTTGACTAACTGATTTTGTTGTCCCCGACAACAGCGCCAGAATTTGACGTGGCAAATATCACACTACCAAATTCACTCAGGGTTGAAATCCCCGAGCTTTTACCAAAACCTCGTGCAATAATACCACTCGCAAGCATACGGGTCTTATCATAGTATAGTTAAGGATCAAATCCCAAAGGACAATGTTTTTAAAAATCTTTATCAGTCAAATCTAGCTCAAGTGAGACTAATATTTAGCACGATTGATTTGGTTGAGGTTAATTAAACTAATTGCAAGAAATTAAACAAGCAGAATGAAAGTTTGTTTTAGATTAAATGATATGGAATCGCTAGGATGGTATTGGGTTTCACCATTACTGTACATGCAAACACATCCAAACACATAACATCCAGGCAAGCATCTAACTATCCAAATGGAATTGTTGCGAACCCTCCCGTAGGGATGTTTAGGCCCGCGTAAGCATCCCCTTAGGCATCTAATTTCTCATCGCCATCCGGATCATGCACTTACGGTTCCGAAGATACAACATCCAACTAAGGTTGTGGTCCTCCCTGAGGGATGTTTAGATCACAGAAGCGTCACCGTGGGCTAGATGGCTCGTTCCCTCACAGATTATACACTTACGACCTCAAGGAACCTCATTCTATTTCTAGTTCAGGAGTCAACTGCTATAATTGACAAGCATGTAGGTGATAAGTCTGCAAGCAAACATCGATGATTAACAACAAGATACAACATCCAACTAAGGTTGTGGTCCTCCCTGAGGGATGTTTAGACCACAGAAGTGTCATCGTAGGTTAGATGGATCGTCCCCTCACGGATCATACACTTACGACCTCAAGGAACCCTATCAGATTTCTCATCAAGGAGTCTACCTCATTAATTGACATTCTATGCTACGAAGAGAAGAACAAGATTAAAGCAAGCAGGTAATCAACTGCAAGAATATCAATTAGAAACAAAATGAAAAGTTATATACATTGCCTTGGAATGTTAAATGTAAAGACATGAATGCATGGGCAACAGGGCTAGTCCCCGCACCCCAGCGAAAAGGAACTACTCGCTCATGATGCGATATAATAGGAAGAATAAGAAAGTGAGAGGATTCTGCCATGAGCATGATGTAGAAGATGGTCGCAGCTCGGTGAAGATGATGTGGTCTCCTACGTTGTGTCGGAGTAGATTTGGACAAAGAACGAGGGTAAGATAGAATAGGCAGTCTTTCTCACTCCTCCTTCCTTCTCTTCTCGGTCTCCTTGAGTTGCAGCATGAACGACAGTTGAAGTGACAATGGCATGATCGGACCAGTGTTTTAGGAAGCCTGGCAGCATCCCAGATTCGATGCCCAAATGAGGACCCTTGAGGTCCTATTTATAGGCTCGGGGCTGGTCCTCACATTTTTGTTGTGAGTTTTCTCCAAACGGTTTGGAGCAAACGGTCTTCGAGACTGTTTGATATCCAAACGGTCTTGGAGTCTTGTCTTCATACGGTCCTACGCTTGCTTCAAACAGTCTTCAGTTGATAGTGACCATACAGTCTTGCAGATCAAACGGTCTTGCTCTCGATCGGTCTTTGCTTGAGTGTCCCAAATGGTCTTCATCAAATGGTCTTGGGTCAAACGGTTTCTACTCCAACCGGTCTTGAGTCCAAACGGTTTGGAGATGCAAAGGGCCTTGAAGACCGATGGGTTCCAATCGGTCTTGACTCCAACTGGTCTTGAGGACCGATGAGGCTTGCATGGTCTTGCTGATCCAAATGGTTTTGGATCGTTTTCGTCCATACGGTCTACAGATGCGCACCAAACAATCTTTGCTTTATTGATCGGTCTTGGCGCCCGAACAGTCTCGCGATCGTGTACTGCCAAATGGTCTTGGGACCGTATGGCTCTCAAACGGTCTTGATTAATATCCTCCAACCGGTCTTGGAAACCGTTTGATGGCCAAATGTTCTAGGGGCTAAACAGTCTTGCGGGTGACTGGCCTATCGGTCTTGAAACCGTATGGCTCCAAATGGTCTTGAAACCATATGGCTCCAAACGGTCTTGAGACCGTATGGCTCCAAATGGTCTTGAAACCGTATGGCTCCCAACGGTCTTGAAACCGTATGGATGACTGGCTGAGATCATTGGGGTTGAGACCGTTTGGTCAAGACCAAGGATGAGATGATCTTGAGTGAATTTCTTATGATGGTTGAACCTCATCACGACCTACACAAAATCAATATAAATTTAATCAATAATCTTGATAATTGAATCAGTTAAGAATTCATGTATTTTGTGAGATTTAGGAGATGAAGTTGAAAGCATTAAATCGAATTGGTCCCAAAAAGGTGACTGAAAATCATGATGAATATGCATTCATCAAGATAGTGCGTAAAAAGTTTTATAATCGATATGAGATTTTGGCTAGTACGCCTTGATGCATGATGTTGCTTTTGTTTATGTTTTGATAAAGCAATTGTTATCTCAAATCTGTGCAAGGTGATGAAATGATGTATGTACAAGAGAACCATGATGTATATATATGGTTTGATTCTTTCTGAAAAGAGTTTCCTGGTAATGGATCTCTTGGCAAAAAGGTTTTAATTTTCAGTGATTTTTTGGTAATCCACTGTTAATGATTATTTCTACTTAGTTTTGTGCGATTAAGTTGTCAGTGTGATAGCGGTCGCCACAAGGGTGGTCATAGTGTGTTGTACTTGTTGTGTAGACAACATCAAATGACATTTGGTTTGAACAAGACCCCTTCCACATGTAAAATATGGCATGTGGGGGTTGTTGTCTTTGAACCATCCATTAGATGCATCTGTGACATCCATGTAGACTTATATGGTGCATTGGAGGCCACATGGACATGAGGGCATTCCTGTTATGACTGCATCTGAGCTTAATTGGTAAACTAGGGTTTACCTGAATGGTTACATGCTTAGTCAAATTGAACGTTGTTTAGACTTGATCAATGATGGTAGCTCAATTACTATCTTTTAAAACTAACAAATAACTCTAATCATGATTTAAGTTTGAAGTATTAGGGTTTGAGAAGGGTAAACCCTGATCGCCAAAATTAGGATTTTGATAGTACATGAATATGGAACTTGATCAGGATAGTAGTATGGTAAATGATTTTTCATATTTTCTATATAATTTGGATTTAATTGAATTTTAGATATGATATAGAAAACACAATCATGAAAGCTAATGAAAATATTTAGAGTATTTATATGTTCTTTGAATGTGGTCTTTGGTTGAGCTATACTTCGACTGACCATGCTGACAGAATGTTGTCTGACAGTGTTGTGTTTAATTCTTAATTATTTACTTGTATCTAAGAATGATCGAAAATTTTATTGAATCTTAAAAATTATATTTAGAACATTATGATACATTTTCATAATTTTTGGAGGACGCTTTACCTCTGAAATAAACAAATTATAGTAACATTTTTATGACAGAAAAATTTGTTGAAATAAGAGAAAATATAGTGAGGGGTCAATGTGCAAACTATCCAAGAACCTCAATTGCTATATATGATTAATCTAGCACTTGTAAGGAGTGGGACCCAGAGGGGATCCACTCCCTACTAAAATTTTGAAGAATAAAACCTCCAATCCAAACACACCCAAAAAGGTATGATGGAGTGGGTGTAAAATTTTCAAATCTTATTAATGGTATTCAAAACAACCAAAGTGTAGCAGCGGAAGAAAATAATGACTATATTCAACTTCTCAACAAGATTACAAAAGTATATCTTAATCTCCCACATAGGGTTTACATGTATGATACAACATAAGGATATAAGAAAGAGGGAAGTCTAAACCATAACAACTTTGTCTCCAAGGTTTAACTCCTTAAGTTAAGTCCAAGTCTTCAAGCCATATCATCCAAGTCCTTCACCTAGGGTTGGAAGCATACCCCAACAAGAAGAGATAAATAGAAGAAATCAGCAAAGGCTGGTATGTGCATACTAAAAAGGAATTGAGAAATTTAAGGATATCAAATATAAAAGGCTTCCCATGAAAGAGATATGTACTACCCAAGATGGCATAAAAGGAAATGACTCATCATTCTATGATACAAGGATACTTGCCATAAATAAAATAATAAAGATTTGTGCCATACTAGCACATATAAAGAATAGGGCACACAACCCATATATTCATCATCAATCTACATACATGTGAGATAAACATAGCCCTAGAACTATATAACAACAAAGTTGGCCAAGTCTCACAAAATTGGTCAAATGCAACAAAGAAAACATGATTGCATTTATCAGATACTTTTCATATTCACTAAAACACATAGATCACTTAAAATCTCAATCTCTTATCATCATCGTACTTGGGTATTCAAACCCTTCATTCATCACTGAGTAGTGTCACCACTTAGCTGATGATCATAACCTCTAGGTCATTAGACCCAGATATCTATTTACATAGTCCACATAGATGATTAGATTTATATCACATAGTTGATAGAGAATGATGTACTGCCAAACTCCTAATATATATAAAAATGGGCCAAACATCACAAATTTGAAACTCAGGCATGGGGACACCTCCATCCCAAAAATAATAGGAGCATAATGCCCCAAGTAGGAAATACACATATGCCCAAAAACCAATGCAATTGTACTACTCTAGTGCTACTGAATCGCATAGCATGTTTGATGTTGAGGCAAGTAGAAACCACAAAAGTGACCAACATATACATCCACCTCACAAGTGGGTATAAGAAACCACATGTCATCATATAGAGTTCCAACATGAACTAAGAATAATAAAGTAGAAAGAGAATCTCCAAACATGATTACAAGATCAGTAACAAATAAGATACTTCACATCAAGCATATTTTCTTAAAGAACAATATATGGTGTATGTTAATGTACATAGGACCAAGAGAATGATAAGGATAGGTTATTGCTCAATATAGAAGAATAGGAGATGCAAAAATACCTCAAATTTAGAGTCTAAACAAACCAAGTCACTTCTAGATCCAAGTCTAGGCCTCCAAAGAACCTATTAAGCATATATGTAATTTTAGGTCAATTTCACATTGATTTTTCAAACCCTAAAAATTACCTTTTTCCTTGCATGAGATTTAGGTTATCAAAACAATGCCATATTTTAGGTTACCTTTTACTGAGTCCAAAACATATTTTATTATATTGTTCTGACTTATATATATATTTAGTTATGAATTTTGCAAGTTATTATCTATTTAGGAAAATCCATTAAAATCATAGATTTTCAACATTGGATTTAGTTGACAAGGGACTACGTGGGTCTATTGAGGATATGGTGGTATGTGGAGGTCCCTTCTTCGGGGACCTTCATGGCAGTTGGCTTCCTTACTTATCAAACTTGGTGGTTGGGGTCTGTATTCGGCAACAGAGGCTTCTTCATATGCTTTTTGTGTCCACATGCATGATATAGCTATCCTTTTAGGCAATGTGGTCATGAAGGAAGTGATGGAGGACCTCTATATGTTTGGCTCTACTATGAAATATAGGATTTTAGGAAATATTGGTTGCACTAGTATTATCACAAAAGATAGAAGAAGCATCATAATGAACATTAAAGTCTTGTAGCAATTGCTTCATCCCCAGGACTTGGGCACAACAACTCCCCAGTTGCAATGTATTCAGTCTCGATAGTTGAAAGAGCCACAGTGTCTTGTTTCATAGAGAACCAAGAAACTAAATATGGTCCTAGGAGGAAGCAAGTGCCACTTGTGCACTTTCTATCAATTACGCATCTTGCATAATCTACATCACTATAAGTAGTAAGAGTAAAGTCCCTTGACTTGGGATACCAAAGGCCAAAGTTTTGGGTTTTGGCTAGGTACCTTAGAATCCTCTTAACTGCTATAAGATGGGATTTTCTAGGGATTTATTGAAATCTAGCACACAAGCCAACACTAAATATAATATCTGATCTAAAGGCAGTTAAATATCACAAGCTACCAATCATACCTCTATAGAGCTTCTCATCTTCCTCATCTCTATCAAGTTTGGTGGTGTTTTATATGGGGGTGTCCATCGGCTTGGTGTTCTCCATCCCAAAGCACTTAAAGAGTTCACTTCTGTACTTGCCTTGGTTGATGAAGTTTTCTTCCTTTGTTTGTTTGATTTGAAATTCAAGGAAGAAAGTAAGCTCTCCCATCATACTCATCTTGAACTCACTCTGTACAAGAGAACTAAACTACTTGCAAAGAAAGATTAGTTTCACCAAATATGATATCATCAACATATATTTGAATGATCAAAAAGTTGCTATAAGTGTGTTTAAGAAATAGGACGGAATCTACTTTGCCCATGACATAGCCATTGTATAACAAAAAGTTCTTTGATTTCTCATACCAAGCACCATGGGCTTGTTTGAGTCCAAAGAGAGTTATTTGCAACAAATAAACATGGTTAGGAATCTTGTCATGTTCAAAGCTGGGAGGTTGAGCCACATAGACTTCGTCCTCTATTCAACCATTTAGAAACTCACTTTGAGCATCCATTTGGTAAATCAAGAAATTCTTATAGCTAGCAAAGGCAAGTAACATTCTAATAGATTCAAGTCTAGCAATAGGAGCACAAGTTTTATCAAATGCAATACCTTCATGTTGATTGTAGCCTTCAGCAAGTAAGAGACATCAACTGATTCTCCTACAGAAACTAAGTATATTTCCAGATCCAATGCAAAAAAAGAAGCAGTATAGGTCATTTAGTTCATTACTAAACCTCAAGTGGTTCCTGACATTGAGGATGTAGTAGAGCTTCAAACTGATAACAATGGAATCATAGCAAAGGTTAAGAAAACTTGATCGCATCCACATTCCAAGCACACATATGATAGTGATATCATTTCATACAAGAGATCATATATAGAGGAGATGTAAATATTTGCAGAGGACCACTAAAATTAATGTTATTGATCACTTGACAAAAACACTTTCACAATAGGAGTATGATGATTATGTTAGATCACATGTTATTTGGTTCATGATTTATTGGCTCTAGTTCAAGTGGGAGACTTTAAGTTGTATTCCCTAAGAGTAATTATATGATTATTGTAGGGGATACAATGTGTATGGTTTAATTATTAATACACACAATTCTAGTTAATGAGTTTATTTTGGTATTGATATGATTAATAAATTTAATAATTTTCAACTAATGTTTTCACTTGAGGACATATGGCTTAGGTTTAGGCACCATATGGAGTGTGCAGAGAAAGTGTTTCTAGCCATTGGAGTGTTGCAAACATCAAAAATAGATCCATTGCAACACCTGAAACAACTAGAATTCATTTCCAAGTGCTTCACTGTCTAGTGGATATCCCCAACTATAAATAGGGACCCTCAGGCTTCATCCCAAGTTTACTTCTCATGCTCCTAGATATAGTTGAGTACTTTTTTTCAAATAGAGCCCATATTTCTCTTGCTTACTAATTAAAACATCCATGTGAGTGATACATGTGTTTGTGAGAGAGCTACTTCATTATAATCCTTGTGAAGCTCTCAATCTTCTCTTTCCCCAATCCCTTTCTTCAAGTAAAATTGGTGAAATCATCTCCTTGGTGAAGGAGAAGGTGAAGGCTAAAGATCCTTGAGAAGAGTGGGTGATTTCTTCAAGCTGGAAGACTCGTTGCAAGAAGGGGAGCTCCTTGGTGAAGGTGTCCAGCTCCTTGGAAAAGTGGGTAAGCCCTTGTAGAGGTTGAAGACTCTTGCTCAAAAGATAGGTAAGATCTTGTCAGGTTTATTGGCTCCTTTTGGTCCTTAAAAAGGAAGGCTAGGTATCCTTGCCCTACAAAAGGAAGGTCTTATTGTATGTCTTATAATGGAACATAAGTATGTAATGGTTGCAAAATCCTAGGGCTTGACCTCTCTACGTAGTATATATACACTCTCCTAGTTTGGAGTTTGGAACCACTCTACATATTTTACTCTTGATCTTGTTTAATCTCTCTCACTCATTCTATGTATGCTTAGTTGCACATCAAATTCTATATTTGCAATAATATCTCTTCACTCTTGAAGTAACTTGAAGGTCTAACAAATCTTGTTTGAGTGCTATTTAGCTCTATTCACCCCCTCTAGAGCCCTTTGATCCAACAAGAGGTATCAGAGCCACAATCATCTCCAATAACATCTTTCACGAGACTAGAAGATGGGCGACAACCTTCTAGGTTCTCTGAACTTAGAGGTGGATTCTCCATGAGACCTGCAATCTTCGACAACACAAAATTCCTCTATTGAAAGAGGAGGATGCAATTCTACTTGCAAGGGTTGAGCTATGACATGTGGAAACTGGTTATCCTTACCTACAAGGAGTTGGCTGGAGATGTAGCTATTGGGATGATGCTACATTGAACAAGGCATAGCTAAATGCATAGGCCATAAGCATCATTTATGCAACTCTCACTCCTTCTGAATTCAACTGGATCTCTTCTTGGGATACAACCCATGAGATATAGAACAAACTATGCATCACCTATGAAGGGACCAAGAAAGTCAAGGAGTCTAAGGTATACATGTTCAAAGGCCTCCTTGAGAACTTCAATATGGGGAAGATGGATAGAGTGGTTGAGATGTACTCAAGACTCAACACCATCATCAATGGACTTACTTCTTTGGGCCACCCCATGGATCAGTACACCATCAAATCTAAGATCCTTAGGTCTCTTACTAAGAGGTGGCAATCCAAGGTGACCTCCTCGTTGGAATCTTCAATCCTATGAGTAAAGACTTGTTGAGAAAGAAAAAGAGGAGAAGCCAGAAGAGAAAGAGTCAAAGAAGATCAAGGACAATGCATTTAAAGCTCAAGTGGAGGCCATTATTCTTCAATAACAACTTGCTTGTCAGGATAACCCCTCCCTCCTCAAGTGAAGACGAAGCCCCTAGTGATTATGAAGCTAACTACTCCAAGTGGAATCACTTCAAAGGAAAGTCCTCCTCCTCTTCTACTCCAATATGCTATGAGTGTGGCCAAAAAGGACACTACAAGAATGATTGCCCCACGGCAAAGAAGTTCTACCACAAGAGTATCTCCAAGAATAAGGAGGACTATAAGAAGAATGGAAAGTACAAGAGGAAGGACAAGAAGGAAATAAGAAGCAAGGATGCAGCCCGTACCACATGGGAGGGGTCTTCTTCTAGTGATTCTAGCTCCAATGAGGGAGAATGCCACCTTGCTCTCATGGCCTCAACTAGTGAAGACATATGTGAGGCAAGTGAGGTAAGTTTAAATGCACTATTTAAAGAAGACCTCATTTATATGCTTAATTCTTACCACTCTTCTTATTCTAAATGCAAATCCAAGAAGAAGAGGTTATGGAAAATGATTGATGAATTGTATGCTAAAATTGATTTTCTAGAGCAAAATGAGAAAGTTCATCTTGATACTATTGATTCTTTGCAAGGTCAATTTCTTGAACTTGAGATCCAATACAATGGAGTTGAGGACGAGAATGGTATTTATCTTAAGAACATGAATAGTCTTAAATATGAGAACCAAACTCTCCTTAATGAGATTGTCTTGATTAGAACTAAAAATGATAAGCTTGTTGCCAAGTTTAATGATCTTAGACATGTTTGTGATGGTGTTAAAGATGAAAATAGAATCTATCTTGATGAGATTACTTTGCTTAGAACTTAAAAAGTTACATTGCTTGCTAAAGTCAATGAATTTTCTTCTAGACCTTTATTGCCTAGTAATGAAGTAGCTAGTATAGCTCTTGAGAGAGATTCTTATCATACTAAAGCCATCTGCTTAGAGGTTAACCTACTTCATGCTCAATATGATTTATCTAGTCTTTTTCTACTATCATTACTCTTACTGATGATAATCATAAGATTAGAGCCTCCTTGCAAAAGTTCCTCAAAGGGAAAAAGTCCCTCAATGAAGTTCTAGATCACTCTACCAAACAAATTGGTACTAGTGGTTTGGGATACAAGGGAGCTCCCAAGAGTAAGGGAAAAGGTAAGAAAAAGAGCAAGGGACCTCCTATCTTCCATGGAGAGTCATGCGGCTCTAAGAACCCTATGGTTTGTGCACATTGCAAGAGTGATTATCATTATTCTACTCAATGTCCTTACAAGAAAAAAGGGACCAACCAAACATGAAATGGGTCCCTAAGATAACTCTGGATCCCAATGTTTGAATTGGGCATCAACATCTTCCTTTCTTGAGGCAAAAAGAAAATGGATTGTTGATAGTGGTTGCTCCCAAGCATATGATCGATGAGATAAGCCACTTCAACAATTTCACAATGAAGAAAGGAGGATCAGTGACTTTTGGTGACAACAACAAAGGTAAAGTTATAGGTGAGTGTGATGTGGGTGATTCACTATGCATCAATAATGTTCTTCTTGTGGATGTCCTACATCACAATTTGATTAGTGTTAGCCAACTTTGTGATAATGGTTATCTTGTTTTATTTACCACACTTGAATGCTTGCTTCTAGATTCCCTCTCCTACAATGTTATATATAAGGGAACTAGAAATGGGAACCTTTATGTTATTGTTCTTGATTATCTTAAGCCTATTCTTGGTAGATGCCTTGTTGTTGATAGAAGTGATATATCTTTGTGGCACCATAGGCTTGATGATGTAAATATGCATCAATTGAAGAAGTTGAGCAAAAATGAATTCGTCAAAGGAATTCCTAATTTAGACTTTGAGAAGAATGAGGAATGCCAACCTTTCACACAAGGGAAGCAAACCAAATCCTCCTTTAAATCAAAAGGAGTCCTTAGTACCAAGAGAGCTCTTGAACTTCTTCACATTGATCTATTTGACCAATGAGAACTCAATTGCTTTGTGGTAGCAAGTATTGCCTCATGATTGTTGACAATTTCTCTCACTATACTTGGAGCTTCTTCTTTGTTTCAATAAGGGGGAGAATTTGAAAATGATTTGTTTGAAAGTTTTTGTGAGGAATCCGATTAGCAGACAACTTTTCTTCACCTTGTACACCTCAACAAAATGGGGCTATAGAGACAAAGAATAGGTCGCTATAAGAAATGGATAGGACCATGCTTCTAGAGTATGATACTTCAAAGAAGTTTTGGGCTGAAGACATTAGTACCTCATGTTTTGTGCAAAATCAAGTTTTCACTCATCTGTCTTTAAGGAAAACCCCCTATGAGTTATGGTGTGGTAGAAAACCCTCTATTGATTTCTTTCGTGTTTTTGGTTGTCCTTGTTTTGTTTTAAACACCAAGGATTCTATCAACAAGTTTGATACAAAATCTTGCATGGTTTTCTTTCTTGGCTATAGCACTACTAGTAAAACATATAAAGTCTTTAACATTGAATTGTCTAAAGTAGAAGAATCTATCAGTGTTAATTTTTTTGAAACTAACCCATCTATTTCCAAGAATATTGTGAATGATGATGTTGTAGATGAGGTTATTCCTAAATTGAAAGAGCTAAACATCATTGACAAAGGAAAATAGGTTGTAGAAGAAGAAGATAAAGAAGAAGAAAAGAAGGATCCAACTCCCCAATTTGCTAAATATCATCCTAAAGAGCTCAAAATATTTAATCCTTTTGAAAGGGTGAAGATGCAGGTTGCATTCAACAAAGAATAAGATGATGGTGCTTCATCTCACAACTTGAGCCAAAGAACATCAAAGAAGCATTCAAGGGTGATGAATGGATCCTAGCTATGCAAAAGGAGTTAGAGCAATTGGACAAGAACAAAGTGTGGCCCTTAGTGCCAATACCAAATGATATGAAGATCATTGGAACCAAGTGGGTCTACCACACAAGCTAGATGAAAGCGGCAAAGTAGTAGGGAATTAGTTATGATTTTTACAAATCTGACAAATCATAAAATTCTGAAAAGCCACGTAGGTGAAGAAACTTGTGAGAGTGGGAGAGAGAGGGAGACTGGTCCCAACTGACATGGCCCAATCACATGCGGCCATGTCACTCGGTAAACATCTTGATTGACTCATCCCAAATGCAAGGAAGGGAAGGGTCAAAATACTAAAATGTCCCCAATGAGAAAAACCAAAATAAGGAGAGAAGAGGGGGTAGCTTAGGGAAATCCAGATGATTCGTCTTCAACATGTTCTTCACAATCAAACAGTCACAAACAACAGTGAAGAGACCATAATTTTGAGAACAAAAAATCGTGAACCCAACTACTAAATCTCCAAGAAAACTCATTAGCGTGCTTGCAGTGCAAAGTCGGACTCAAGAGTCCCAAACATCATGGCCCGAGGTGGGCAAAACTCAAAAAGGACTTGCCTCCACAGATATAGAGACAAGATGGAGTGCAAAAAGGGGGAATACCATTTTACCTTGAATAAGAGGAAATCAAGGACAGATACAACTTCAAACAAACATGGGGGACATTTTCATACCTTGTCTTGGATTTGCCATAGCTGGTTACCTCGCCCCCTTAATCACAGCCTCAAGCAACACCGGCTGGAGTAGGGGCAAGACCTTCAGGTTCTATCGAGTCTGATCCAGTGCCAGGAGACAAAGCAAGAGGGTTCGCTGAAGGTCTGGGAACCATTTTCCAGTGGTCCGATGGCATAGAGAGGTGAGAACAAGGAAAGGGGAAAGCAAACAATGGGAAACAGGGGAAAAGAGGACCAGGTTGTGGAGGTGGCAGGGAAGTGAAGAAAACCTAACATATATATATATATATATACACACCTAAGGGTTCAGGGAAGGGTGACAAAGGTGAGGGAGAAGGAATCAAAGAAGTAAACAGAGAGAGGAGGGAGAATCGAAGAAGGAAAGACCACATGGAATGGGTCCCTGTGTGCGAGAAAAGAAAGAGGAAACCAGGTAGCGAGAGGTAGGAGAAAGAATATGAGCCATCCAAAACTAATCCAATGATTATAAAAAAAACTAAGTTGTAAGAAAGAACCACATGAAGCATAAGTGAACTGGGAAATAAACCTTGGACCATGAATAAACCACGTGACAAGAAGGCATATGTGAATCCTGAGAAATAAATTGTGACATTCGATTCCTAAAGTGTGAATGCATTATTTCTTTATTTTCTTTTTCTTAAATCGAGGGTTCAAACATTATCTAAATTAGATGTAATTTTACACAGAGGCTAATTAAAACATGTAGATTCTTATTATGTAATTAGATTTGCCTTTTGGGAACTTTTAATGTATTCAATAAATCAAATCTTATATTCTCTTTCCTCATGCATTAATGACTTTACGATTCTCCAAATTTGATGAAACTTCACCCACATGTCACATTAAGTTCCTTAGATATGATTTTGACCTTAATTTTACATGTTGAAGTTGTTTTTATATTTATTTAATATTTTGAAGACTCTACACACTTTCTCTCTCCTGGTTTCACCTTTTAATCAAACTTTCTCCAAATTGAGTCAAAATTCACCCAAAGGCATATTTTAATGTGTAGATTATGAATCTAAGATTATTTTCCACTTTTGGGGTCATTAGAATTTTTTTTATTTGATATTTTGGGGAAAACACACATCTTCTTTTCCAAATTGAATTAAATAATTATTATTATGTGAATAATGTGAAACTTGACTCTCAAGGCAATTGGGACCCAAGGAACACGATTCTTAACTTAGATTCCACTTTTGGGATTTGTTTTAATGAGTTATGTCACAATTAATATTTGAGCCTATTATCCTCACATTTATCATCATTATTATTTTTATTCATCAAATTATGTTCAAAATTTCACCTAAAGACTTATGTGTGATTATTAAGCACGGATTATCATGTATTCCCCATGTGACACATTTTATGTTCCATTATTGGTCTAAATCTAATGTGTAAACATTAGGGTGATTCATACATGCATTAGCTCATTAGGTTTATACCAAACATCTTTTAGATCTAACCTCAACTTTATTTGTCTAAGCCCAAAAGGTCAAACTTCTAGTGTAGGGTCCAAGATCTACTAAAATAAGAGAAAGTATAGTGAGGGGTCAGTGTGCAAATTATCCAAGAACCTAAATTGCTATATATGAGCAAGCTAGCACCCAAGGAGATCTCATATTTTTTGATCCATCCCAAAGAAATAGAATTCTAGAGAGAGAGTAGAGGTAGGGTTTTGAGAGGAGAAAGTGGTGGAGATGTTGATCTATGGTTTCACTATCTGACATATGATGAAATCAAGTAAGTTTAGCTTCTTTGCATAAACTTTCATGGTGAATCTTCTCTAACATGTCAAGATTCCGCCCCTCCCATGATTTGATTTGAAATAATATTAAGTCTTTCCCTTTTCTCACTCTTTCTTCATAAATCTCTATTTCTAGGGTGTTTGGGTTGAAAGGAAGAAGAAACGGGTGATTTTCTAGGGTTTTGATATGGATTTGAGATTTTCAGAGTTGGACAACATTTTTAAGGTGTTTTCACACCTTAGGGTGAGTGTATACTTCCTTTAAATAGTAGATTACAAAAAAATGAGTTAAATCATCAACAATATTTAATTGCTTAGTATGCGACTATAAATCTTAAATTGTCTTTTTGATCTATTTTTTGCAAAATGATATGAAATGGGTTATTCCTTTGTTGTGATAAATTTTAGATGATGAAATAATATCATAAGTGGATACAATCCATCCTAATGAGAATTCCCTAAGTAATTGCAAAGGTTATAAGAGTAAATTGAAATTTAGGATTTTTGACTATGACTGAAATTGTTGTATAATTAAATAAAGAAATTTGTCTATCTGAATGTCCTTGTTTATGAATGATTATTTATATGAATGCATAGTACATGTATGTCAGATACTATCTTGAATTTCATGTGATGTCATCAGTATTTGCTTGATATCCTAGTAAAGAGGGTGAAACCCTAGATGAGTGGAAAGGTGGAAATTTGCAAAAAGATATTGTGAAATCCATTTGAAGTGCTTCTCTTGACATCATAGACTTTATTTATTAAATGTTGTTCTTGATGCATGATATCTTAGTGAATGGTGTGGAAATCCAAATTCAGCTCAATTCTACAGTTTCATACATATGCTGATTGTATATGAATTGTTGAAAGCAGTCTTTATTCAATGAATGTTTATGACAAATTAAATCCTTATGTGAGTCATGTGATACGTGAATGAGGTAAATGAAACCCTAAGGATAGGGTGTTTAGTGAATCATGTATTGTGATATCAATGTTTCTTAGTATGAGATGTGGTGATGATTGACGGTTCAGTTTGTGATAAATATTGTCAGATGATCTAAGAAATGAATGATTTACAAAGCTAAACTAAGATATGTGAATATGATGATTGAATCATGAATTTAAAGAGTGAATTAGACATTTAAATGCCCCAAAAACTGTATAATCCTCACAGGATGAGGCCTGCGATGTGGGGAGGAAATAATTACCTGACTAGAGGTAGTCTAAATCGAGGTTAAGCCAGAGTGCACCAGTAGGGTGTGAGGGTCTTGACTAATAGGCCAAACTCCTTATAGTTGTGTGGTACCCAACACCAACTGGGGATGTCGGTGCTAGCTGTGTTACATGTTGTAGTGATTAATGGATGGTAGGTCCACTGATGCACAATAAGCATGAGGGCTTTGACTCACCGCCTGAGTACCCAGGTTGAGAGGTGGAGTCTGAGATATCCACCCACTCCCATTAGTCATCGAGAGGCAGATGTGTCGAGGCCCATTGCAGATAGGGTCTTACTCAAGAGATAGGCTTATGAACTCAAACATGCTTCTAAGACTTATACAGTGAAATTGTAGTTTGTTGTGATTCTTTCATATGTTGTGGTATAACTCATGTGGGTTTAAAATATAATAAGATGAATTAGAGTTTAACCAAGTGTGTGCAGTTATTCACTTATTCTTTGTATGATTCTGAATTATTAGTTTGCTTCGTGATTAATCAAGCATGATCACATATTGATTCACTCTTATAGATGTATAAGTATCTTGCCAATTTTTATGTTTTTGAATGATTAGACTCTTTAAAGCTTACTGCTGTTATAATTGATATCAGTAGCTCAACAATATATCTCTAATTATATAAATGCTTTAAATTGTTTCTTTGAAGTACTCATTCACTGAGTGAGTAGGCTCACCCCTCTACCTCGCCCCTCTACTTACAATTTTTAGGGATAACTCATGGACTGAAGATGTCATTGCATCAGAGTAGATCTGCTACAAGAGTTAAGTATAAGATTAGTTAAGTTCAGTCGGTCCCTATCACTCTAGGTCCTTGTATAGAAGTGAGAGAGTTGTAAATGATGATATGTATCTTTGTTTCCTTAGTAAGAGATAATGTATATGATTATCATGTCGTATGTACATGAAAGTGTGAGAAACAGAATGAATGTTTCTTTATTGTTGAAATCAAATTAGTGTAGTCATTGAAAACGAATCAAGTAGGATGTCCGCTCCGCTAGGGTTTTCTCGCGGCGGCGGCGCATCGCGCGGAAGAGGAGGAAGAGCAAGTGGCAGGGGGCGTGGACACAGTCCGCCGGTGGAAAATGATAACCAACAGACCAGCCCCTTACTGCGACTGTGACTGGCGGCACCGTCGAAGAGGAAGTTTCACCGAATCAGACCACACAAAGTTTTAAAGATGCCATGCTAGGGAGGAAGGCCTCCGACGCCGTCCCTATGGTCTCTCCTGATACCGTGACGGCGGCAGACATTGCCATTGACAACAGCGGAGCTCTGTCGGCCATCACAATAAACCCCACTTCTCTTCCACTGCTTCTTGAGTCGTGGAAGTATGCCGTTATCGTCAAGCTCCTGGGTGGGAACATCGTCTTCCACACTTTAGTCAATCGGCTATCCGTGCTCTGGGCACCGACTGATACGTTCCGGGCCATCGACCTTGAGAAAGGCTACTATATCGTACAACTCGGCAACCAGGAAGTTTTCATAAAGGCTATGATGGGAGGGCCCTGGGTCATCTTTGGGAACTACCTCTTTGTTCAATCCTAGTTGCCGAACTTCCGGCCATCTGACCCGATCCCGTGCAAGTTCGTCGTCTGGATTCATGTGGCCGACCTACCTGTCTTTCTTTATCAAAATCAGCTCTTATCCTGTATTGGCAATCTCGTGGGGAAAACAATCAAGATCGATTCAACCACCACGACAGGAGACCGTGGTAAGTTTGCACGGCTGGCTGTGGAGGTAGACACCACTGTGCCGCTGCTACCGGTTGTCCTCCTCGACGGCGTGCACTATCGACTCGAATATGAGAACCTCCCATCCCTCTGTATGCGCTACGGTAGGGTGGGTCACATAGACAAGGACTGTACATTCATCCAATTGTTCATTCCCCAAGGGGCCTTCACTTCCACCACTGCGCCTATCGCGCCGATCACATATACTGATGCAATGCATGCACCGAAACCCATGCGGCGCACGCAAGCTAAGAAAGACATATCTTCATCAACCAAGAACCCCACGGCTCCCAAGCCGTTGAAACCGGTGGGAGAAGATACAAGCACTGCCAAGAACGCATAAACTAATACCAATGGAACTGAAACCGGGGAAGACGACTCCGGTTGGGAAACCGTCGTAAGCTGGAAGAACAAAAAAAAGAACCCCACTACAAAGCAACATAGCTCGACAAAGCCCGGCACTGAGAACATCTCAGCCGTGACCCTCGTCGACAACCAAGTCTCAGAGGGCAGGCTGCCCCAAACGCCGGTGACATATTTCGTTTTCAGGGCGCCCCACCCCCTACAAATCCCGTTCAACCCACCGACGGCTTCCAGTGGGGGAACAATGTGAGTGGACAGGGGGTTATCCTTCGAAATAGAAGGGTAATCTATCAAAATGTAATGGTGAGTCCTGGACGGGAGAGGAAAAAAGGCAAGCTAGCCCAAATGGTTGAGAATCTGAGCACTTCACAATCCAAGAAGCAGATGAACTTCGTGGACGACAATGATGTCATGGAGGACACCGCCATCACCAATGACGGAGTTGCTGCAGGTGTAAACGGCAACCGCCAAGTGTTAGGCCTCTGCACGGCTATCCATTAAAATATCCTTTTATCCCCGTCTCTAAATTATACATAATGGTGAATATTCTTTGCTGGAACATCCGCGGAGCCCGATCTAAAGATAAAATCCATCTTCTCTCTGAATACAAGTGTCTTCATAAACTGCACATCCTGGTCTTAATTGAACCTAGGTGCAGTGGTAATTCGGCCAATACTATTATTAACAAACTCGAATACAGTGCATCACATAGAGTTGAGGCCATTGGTTTCTCCGGGGGCATCTGGGTCCTATGGAATGAAGCTAGATGTGTTGTTGACATAATCTTCAATCACCGTCAGTTCATTCATTGCAGGATCAATGGATCGTGGCATATGACCTTCATCTATGGTAGTCCCAACCCAACCAAGCATCGTCTGCTATGACAGAGGCTTCTGGAGATCGCCCCCACCGTCCCCAGTGCATGGGCATTAGTGGGAGATTTCAATATAATGTTGGATATATCTGAGAAGAAAGGTGGTAGGTATTTCGACCACCGTAACAGTGCCCTCTTCAAAGACCTGCTGATTAACACTGGGCTGTCTGAGACCCGCATGGAAGGTCACTTCTATACCTTCAAAAAGCGCAACCTCCTCGAGAAGCTTGACCGTGTCATCGCCAATGATGATTGGCTATCAACCGACGGGGGTTACAAATCCATTGTGCTTCCGTGACTATATTCGGACCACAACCCTATTCTTCTATCCAACTCAAGCCGTCGACACAATCAGAAAGTTGTCTTTAAAACTAAAGCTAGTTGGGCGGCCAATAAGGAATTCTGCGAGCAAATCCTACCGAAATGGAACAGCACCCTACCGTTCAATGCGGCATTGTCTCAATTTCAAAACGAAGCCCTCAAATGGGAGAAATCTAATACCCGTCAGACACACAAAGGCAAATCCAAGTTGCTCACCCAAATCGATCGCTGCCAGGTAATTAACACCTTCAACCCTAGTATTGCTAACGAACTGCTTTCCGTTTCTCTACAAGAACAATACAGCCAACTGCTTCTCCGTGAGGAACAAGACTGGCATCAGAAATCCCATATCCAGTGGCTACAATATGGGGATGCCAACACCACATTCTTTCAATCATATATTAAAGCCTGGCGGCACTTCACAAAAATTCACAGATTACACAACGGCCAAGGAGATTGGGTGGAAGATATAGTCGCCCTCAAACATCTCATCTGGGATTTCTTCGTCGAGCTTATGACCATGGACGTAGCACCGGTAGCTCCACCAGGATGTCTTGCTGACTACGTGGGCCAGTTCTACCGCATCTCGCCTCAGAGTCTAAACTTCATTGCCCAAACGCAGAGCCCAAAGGAGATCCTTGATATGATACACCTTATGCCACCCTTAAAGGCACCAGGCCCGGACGACGTTTACATGGAATTCCTACAATATCACTGGAGTAAAGTCGGTGCCTCTGTCGTTAGAACAGTACAACACGCCTTCAACACCGGACATATTGATGAGGGTCTGGCAGACTCGTTTATGGTCCTCATCCCGAAGACAAGGCAACCCAGCGGTGCTCTAATTTGCGCCCGGTCTCACTCAACAACAACTGCTTCAAGTTAATCTCCAAGATCATCGTTGAACGTCTCAAGCCTCACCTCAACAGATGGATCTCGGTAACCCAAACAAGCTTTATTCCAGGTAGAAAAACCAGTGACAACATCCTTTTAGTCCAAGAGGTGATTCACTCTATGAAGAACAAAATCGGGCAGAAAAAATGGGTGTGCATCAAGCTCGATCTGGCTAAAGCATTCAATAGAATGTGTTGGTCGTTTATCCAAGACACCTTAACCAAGTTGGAACTCCCTGACATCACTGTCAATCTGATTTCGAACATTATATCAAGTGGAAACACCTCTATCCTCTGGGAAGGTATACCTCTCGAAGCCTTCAAGTCTACCTAAGGCGTACACCAAGGAGACCCGCTAAGCCCATATCTGTTCGTCCTCTGTATGGAACGCCTCTCACAAGCCATTAGTCAAGATGTGCAAGAAGATAAATGGAAACCCATTGTTCTATCACGCAAAGGGATACCACTCTCCCACATCATGTTTGCGGATGACATCCTTCTCATGGCAGAAGCGGATGTTAAGCAAGCAGATAATATCCTAAAGATTCTGCATGACTTCACTGGTGTCTCCGGCCAAGTCATCTCCAACAACAAATCCATATGCTTCTTTTCATCCAATACCACAAGAGCAGAGAAGAGGGCATTCTGTAGACGATTGGGAATTGAACACACAGATGATCTGGGCCGCTACCTCGGCGTGCCAATCCTCCACCACCGTGTCAACAAAGCTACCCACCAACAGATCAGCATGACCATCAAAGATCATATGACGTCTTGGTCTTCCCGTCATCTCTCGCTTGCAGGCAGAATTACACTCGCCAAATCAACGTTGCAGGCAATCCCCTCATATGCTATGCAAACGGTCTGTTTGTCTCCTAAGCTTTGTGATGCTATCAACCGTCAGGTTAAGCACTTTGTTTGGTCCGGCGGGAGAGATCAACACAAACTCTCGCTGGTATCCTAGTCAAAGATCACAACACCAAAGGATGAGGGTGGGTTGGGTATCAAAGATGCGCGAGATCAGAACGCCTCACTTATGATGAAGAACGTCTGGACATTCATCAACCGGGGCTCAGCCCTCTGGGTTCAGGTGATGAGGGACAAATACATTTCTGGCGATCGTATCAGTAAAAAACCGTGCTCCTCGGTCTAGGCCTTCATCAAGAGGAACATGGAAGGTCTCATGACGTCGTGCAGTAGACTCATCCATTCGGGCGCTGACACTAATGTCTGGTCAGATAGATGGATTCTCGGCAAATATGTTACTGAGCATGACCCATCCTGGCGAATACCCGACGAACTCAGTGATCTCAAAGTCAGTTCTATGAGGCTAGATGACGGGGAGTGGGATATGAGCTTTGTCCGCTCCTTCCTCCCTCCGGCGGTCTGGCATCTAATCAAATTCATACCTGCCCCTATCGCCTCTCCCACACCGGATACATGGGCAATGCCTCAAGAGGATGATGGTAACTTCTCAGTCAAATCTGCTTACACGATCGCCAGGATTGGCAAGTCTATTACAGTCCAGGGAGAGTGGACCAGTATTTGGAAGCGGCGATTACCGGAACGCATCCGTATCTTTCTCTGGCTTCTCCAGCACCGAGCTCTCCTCACCAACATGGAGAAGCTACGCAGACATTTGATCAATGACAGTACTTGCCCTTTGTGCAAAAACAGCCCAGAGACCCTCCTACACTGCTTTAGGGATTGCGTGCACGTCCGGGGCATTTGGGTTGGCCTTCCAGTCCCGGATCACTTCAATGATTTTGACGAAGATGGTTGGATCAAAGCCGTCATCCAACCAACTAATAACCCTGAACACTTTGTTCATTTGGCAGTCGCGTGTTGGCATATATGGCACGCTCGTAATGACAAAGTACATAACAACCGCCGCCCTAATGTGCAGTCAAGCATTGCGTTCATCAAAGAAAGAACAACTTCGATATGTAGGATCCCATCTCCAGGAACTAGAAGCAAGCTGAGTATCCAACAGGATCATGTGATGGTTAGCTACCATGAAGCAATCATCTTTGCAGACGCCGCTTTTCATACCGCCTCCCGGAGAGCAGCCATCGGTCTTCATGCAGTGGATAGCTCCGGACAGTGTTTCCATGGAGAGGGTATCCTGTTTCACTCGGTCTCGGTATTGGAGGCAGAGACACAAGCTCTTCTCGCTGCAGGCAAATTGTGCAAGGACAGGAAAATCAATAATGCCCTCCTCCTCTCGAATTCCAAGCAGGCGGTCACCCTGCTAAATAAAGATTTTTCGACCTCGGCTCTGCTCCTTCCCCACTGGAGACAATTTCAACACCTCAACTCCACTTTCAATTAGCTTCTAGTGCTATATGTACCTAGGAGACTGAACAGTGTGGCTGATGGCATCGCAAAACACATTGTTACCAATTTTGTTCCCTACCACTTCGCCTCTAATAAGCCTCACTGGCTTGATGTAGACATTAATGTCAACTTATCCCTTATTTGGCATGCGTTAGAGAGCGGGATGAATTAATTTTCTCTAGTTTTACAAAAAAAGAAATCAAATTAGTGTAGTTAAGTCTTAATTCACCTTGAATATTTAGATTATGTGATTGAAAGTGCATAAACAAGGAGTTTGAAATCAAAGATTAGAAAAAAGTAAGGGTGATCAAAATCATGTTTTAATCCTCAAACTTATTCCCTAATCTCATGATTAGTGGTAATTATGGGATGTGGGTGTAAAAACTTGGTATCAAAGCTGAGGTTGAGTTGTTATGGACCATTAGGATAGAAAGTCTGAGTTATAAGTGTGGCAGTTATGAGGTGATGTGTCTATAGATCTAGGAGGTCTGAGTATTTAGATACCATGGTCTAGTATCTGAATACTTAGGTTGACCAATATCAAGCTACTCTATCTATTCTTCTCTGGATGCCCTGGCCATGTATGCGGAGGAAGGATGGGCTAGAGAGAAATCCTAGAAATGTTAGGGTTACAAGAATAAAAAGTAAAGAAGGATAAGATAATAAAGATAGAATGCGATAATTTTTTTATTTTATATTGTTTAAATTTGAGAATCGATAAAAATGCTCTTATACATTTGAATTCAGATTATCAATTTGTAGAATATATATGGTTATTTTATATTGTTGTATATTATGAAGTTGCTTCAATTATTGTTTATATTCTTTGTATCAAGTAGACTAGAAGTTATGTTTAAGTGAGTATCCCCTGAGTGGATATTCTTTCCACATGTTTGAGATTAATAGGAGTTGGTTAATCCTAAGTAGCTCTGGGCTTCAGGACTGAAGATTGAGCCTAGTCCAACTGGCAGGGTGCATTACTAGGATCTATTTATTCCTATTAATAATATAATAAGAGTAGACTCTGGATAAATTAGACCCACATCATCGTGAGAATATATATACACTAAGATGTTGAAATATAAGGGAAAGACTAGAATAGCTAAGAATCAATTGGAACTGATATCTAGGATCCAACTTTGGGGCCTCAGATAAGAAACCCTAAATTGGGAATGAAGGAAGAGGGAATATAGATACAAGACATACATTAGTATGTAACATACAAAATGAAGAAGAAAGGATGGATAAAGAGAAATGAACTATATAACTAATTGCGACACTTTACCCAATTTGAAATCAAGGAAAGATAAGAGAAAATTACATGGAAAGCCAACATGGAAAGAATCAATTAGAATGAATGGATCACATAATTGAGTAAGATGCATTTATGTACTCTACAACAAAGGGAGAATAGGAGAAATGAGTTAAGTACACAATAAGTACATAGATGTGACACCCTTTATCACACAAACACAAACCATGAGAATAAAATAAAACTCTACAATGAATTACTGAAAAAATACTAAAAATTAAAACCAATTACAATAAGAACCAACATCAAGAAACTTATTACATTAGGGTCCAAAAACTTGCCATCTGAATGATATATCATAAAGCATCATTATTTACAACATGCCCATAAAAGACTACTTGTCACATGTGATATCTATTCATTTACATAAGCATGTAGAACAACCTACTATATACAACAAGGGCACATAAACCAAAAACTCATATCAATAACACCATCGAGGAACATACATAGCTCCCCCCAAAACTTGAGTGTACATGGACGACTCTAGGACTCTAACAAAAAAAAGGACCACAAGCAACATTCCCAACCTTAGCATCTACTATCCTCCTTATTACTGCTCTACCTCTGCTACAGGATCTCTACCTCCTCGTGCACGTTCACCTAAAAGATGTGGAAACCCATGGGGTGAGATTCCAAATCTCAGCGGGAGATATAACTCTCTACCAACACTATTATTAACATAGGAAACTAAAGAAAGTAGATACAAAACAAAGTCAGATGAACAGATTCAGTTAAATGATATGCATCTATTGAAGCAAATTAAGCACTACTGGGCACTTATTACTGAACAATAGAATAATAAATAATCTAAGAAGGAATACAAAGAACATGTATATTCTCTACCAACTAACATGTACAAAAAGCAAGGCAAGGCTACAACCAATGTTCTTGTATTTGATACTAAGCAAGTGTACTTGAAGGCTGATTACATATTTTATTATGCCCTGAGGATTTGAGTCGTGCCACCCAAATCCAACTGATCACTACAAAGTCAAAATTGGTGCCATACAAGGTCTATGGAAGAGTCAGAATCCACAAACCCACTAAACCTCATGGTCAGTACACAATGGAGACATACCAGTCAACTACAACTTGTGACATATAGTCAAACAGTGAAAGTCCTAGCCCACCTTGGTACAGGTTACAATGCTAGTGAAGCTGACTATGGCTTGTAGTTGCACTCCTGCCAAGGTATGGCTCACAGCCAATCCTATGAAACTACATGAACAACATATCACTAAGCTACGACCCACAACCACACTCATGCCAGGGTATGGCCCGCAACCAATCTTGTGAATGCATATACTCAACAGTATATGACTCCAAGCTTCCTCTAAGGGAAAGCCTGTTTCACCATCTAGCAAGTGTTGAGACTGAGATGGATCTATGGCATAGGGCATAACTACATGTTCATGTTCCACTTGATTAGTTAAATGTATTTAAATGCCTTTTAACATCAATCAAGTTATAATGTATAAAGCCAGAACAAGTTCTACAAAAGTAAGGGGATAACACAACTCTAGAAGATATAAACGTATAGGGTGTGATCTTGTCACACTATCACCACAGGATGCTTGTATTATTGCCATTCACACCATCATCAACAAGTCCACATATCATAGGATACCAATCCCTCAAATCATAATTGGGAAAAACCATCTTATATTATGCAACAAGTCACTTCCAGGTCATAGGACCCATTCACATTATTCCTGTATCACAAGTGCCTCAACATGCCTCACAAGGGCATATTCAACATGTGTCATATCATAATCACCATAGTCTACACTAGCTATGATTATCAAGCTCATAACACATGCATGGTTAGAAGTAGATAAGTAAAAAGAGAGATAACCACATAACATCATAATCCTTTCATGATAGAGAAACAAGCAAGATCATTGTTCATTATTAGGGTTAGGGTTTCCTCTTAGCCGATTAGAGTTTATAAGACTAGGTTCAACCATAAACCCTAAAACAGTCACCCTCCACCATCTTGGAGTGTATAAGGATTAGGAAATAACATTAGAGTTTATTAGATAACATTCTAAACAACATTATATATGACTTATGTATCATTCATATATGAATATCATTAAGTGTTCACATGTACTTCTCATCCACCTACCATTACCCTATGTTGACCACATAACCACATAGGTCGCCACCACCCATCATGGTCCATGTCACGATCGTGACACTCATGTGTCTCGAACATCCACCAACATGTCACGACCTCCACCCTCTAGGTCATGTCACACCCACGACACTTAGAGTTAGGGTTTCACAAAGCATATTGACCAAAGGTGTCTCGACCTCAACATGTCTCAACCAAACATGTCCCGGTCTCAAGGGTGTCTTGACCTCCACCCATGTCATGACCAAACATGTCTTGGTCTCAAGAGTGTCTCGACCTCCACCCATGTCATGACCTAAGATCATTATGGTTGTGACCCTACACTCTAGGGTGAGTCTCAACCCAAGCAAGGTAAGAACAAGACACCAACACCAAGGGTGACTAGGCCAATTAACACCAAAAGCCTTGACCTAACACTGCTAGGTCAAACTCAACCACAAGTAAGAATCTCGACCAAAGCTATCAAGGTCACGACCACCAAGAGGGAAGTGTTGCGACCACACCAAGATGCACCATCATGTCTCAAATCAAAACTGAAACCAAGGGAAGAACTTAGGTCACAATGAAGGAAAACTCAAGCAACTAGTCACCAAATCCTAAAGCATAGGTCAAGAAATAACTAAGAAAGAACCTCTTCCAAAGAAGGGAAAAACCATGCTCAAGGTAACCAAGATCGAACCTAACATCTTTCCAACTTCTAGGTACATGAAAACCATGCATGGGAGTAAGATTAAGGGAAAAACTTAGACAAGAACCTCCACAACTCATCATCTAGCAAATCAGGTACACATAGAGTAGGGTTTCAGATTTCTACCAAACTGAGCAAGATGTATATACCAAAAAAACTCTAGAGGTTACCACTAAGTACAAGCATGATGAGGAAGCAATCTAGAGAGAGAAGATAGTAATAAAAAGCATACATAAGTGCCATAATAGAGGAAGTTTAGTTTTATATAACCCGCCTTAAGTTGATCACCACCAAGAGCTCCAAACTCCAAGATCAAGAGATCCAAGCACACGATCCAAGGGTTGAAGAAGCTTCACCAAAATCTCCACTCTTGGCCACAAGAGAACCTCAAGAAGGAGAAGCAACCAAGGTCAAATCTAGCCCAAGGAAAGAAGCAAAGAAGCTCTTGGCTGAACCAAAAGAAAAAGGGAGAAGGAGAGGAAAAATCCTCTTCACACTTGGGTCTACCTTGTCAAAACATGGTCTATGAGCCTTGTGATGAGGAGTTTCTCTCCCAAAATGACCACCATGGAAGAACCATAGTCTAGGGCCGATAAAAGATAGGAAGATGAAGGTAGGAGATCAAAAGAAACATCAACTTAGAAGACAAACACTTACCAAGGACAAAAGATGAGCTCGGATCACCACCACCACATGCAAGAGGAGATTGATCCCCCAAGCTCCAAGGACGAACCTCCTTACTCCACCAAGCTCCAAGAATAAGCAAGGAAGGAGCAAGAAGATAAATGGCCGAAAGGGTTGCAAGCAAGGGGAGATAAGGGGTTATATAGATGGAAGACGAGAGAGAGCAAGGGGTGAGGTGCCAACATCTAAGGGACCCAAAGGACATTTATCCACTCAAAAGACCAACAAGCAACCGCTTAAGCATGACATGCAAGACATGGTGATACACTCTAGGTAGTGTCTTGACCACCATGTAAACCCACATAATTGTGGGTGCGACCTCCTAGGGTGCACCTCCCATGGTCGCGACACCACCACCTATCATCACCTCTAGGTCGAGACAAGGTCCCATTCCCATCCCTAGGTCGAGACAACCTATGCTAGGGTAACCATATCGACCGAAGACCACCCTAGACTACCTAGGTCATGATACCCAACATCTAGAGGAGGTATCTTGATTGTGATACCCTCCAAAACCAACCTTGGTCATGACCCAAGGTCGAGACAACACAACCAACACACATGGTCAGGGCATTCAAGACTCGCATCAACCTTAATACCGCATGGGGTGATACTCCTCAACCAAGGCTCAAACAAGGCACCCTCCTCTTTATCTTTCCTATACATGATGTCAAGAAAGAGATAGAATACTATAGAGGTGTAAAATTACACATCAACCCCCTACATTGGGTAAATTGCAATTTACACAAAAACTAGCACATTAAGAACAAACTTCATCCAAACCAGCTCAAACTTGAAACTGAAGTTCTCCACAAAGCCTAATTACATCTAAAAAGATTAGAGCAAGGTTCTAAGCACATGATTAAGTAAAGCAAATAGGGTTACCCCAAAACTCACGTTAGGGGTCATACAAGCCATAAACCCCTAACAAGGATTTCATCCCCAAAATCCTAAGAGAAAAGAGAGGGGTACTTCCTCCTCATCTCTTCCTCAAGCTCCCATGCAGATTCCTCAACACCATGGTGATGCCATAGAACCTTTACAAGCACTGTCTTTCTTCTTCAACTTCTTCACTTTCCTGTCAAGGATCAACATTGGACCTTCCACACATAGGACATATCCTCATCAAGATCCACCTCTACATGATGTAACACTAACTATATATCAGGATGGCATTTCCTCAACATACTCACATGAAACACTAGATGCAACCTATGTAACTCAGGTGGCAGCTCCAACTTATAAGGCACCTTCTCAACATGTGCCACCACATGGTAAGGTACCCTTCTTCCCAAACCTCAATACACCTTTCCAAGGAGAGACCTTGAGGTATACTATGTCTCCTAATTGGAACTCCAAGGGTCTATGTCAGTTATCCACATAAGACTTCTGCCTGTCCTGTGCTACCTTCAACTGTTGTTGAATCACTTTGATCTTTCCTATCATCTACTGTACAAGCTCAGGACCAAGAAGTTGATACTCACCTGTGTCATACCAACATAAGAGAGACCTACAACGCCTCCCATACAATGCTTCATATGGTGGCGGTGCCATGTCGATACTTATTTGATAACTGTTGTTGTAGGTGAACTTTATCAGACTGAGGTGTATGTCCCAACTGCCCAAAAGCTGAAGAACACAAGCCCTCAGTAGGGTCCTCCAAGGTTTGAATGGTCCTCTTAGATTGACCATCTGTATGTGGGTGGAAGTCAGTGCTAAACCTCAACTATGTACCCAAAGTTGTGTGTATTTGCTCCCAAAAGTGACTCGTGAACTAGGGACCCCAGTCAGACACGATGGTAGCTGGAACACCATGCAAACACACTATCTCATTAACATAGATCTGGGGAAGCTTCTCAGTTGTATGCGTTGTCTTCATAGGAAGGAAATGCACTGACTTGGTCAACCTATCAATGATCACCCAAATGGAATCATGACCTTTGACTGCCCTAGGCAGACCAACCACAAAGTTCATAGTCACATGATCTCATTTCCACTATGATATAGGCAACAGTTGCAACATCCTTACAGGCTTTTGATGTTCACCTTTAAACTACTGACATATGACACATCTCACAACAAACTCTGCTACATCCCGCTTCAAGACATGCCGCCAATACATGTCCTTCAGGTTATGATACATCTTGGTACTACCTGGGTGCATAGCATACATGGATGAGTGAGCCTCTTCTAGCACCATCTTCCTTAGATCATCGAAATTAGGAACCACTACTCTACAATATTGACAAACTATCATCATCTGACTCATGGAATCCATCACACTTCTCACTGCCAAACTCTGATCTAATCTACTATATCACAATATCAACCTATTGTGCCTCTCTGATATGCTGTCTTAGCATGGGATTCACCTGCAATTGTGCCAACAAACTTGCTAGCATTGACACCTCCAATCATACATTCATCTAACACAAGGAGACCGACATGTATCACTTGTGACACACTAAAGAACTCAACTAGGCATTATCCATAGGCGAATACAAATACTTCCTACTCAATGCATCTGCCACAACATTAGCCTTCCCTAGATGGTAATGAAACCTTTATCAAGCAACTCTTGCAACTGTCTATTCAACTCTGCCATCTCTGCTGGAGCCATCCTGTACGGTGTCTGAGCTATCGGTTGCGTTCTTATGACTAGATTAGTCTCAAAATTAATCTCTCAAGGTTGGGGAATATCAGGGAACTCCTCAGGAAACACGTCCGCAAACTCCCTGACAACTGGAACCTCCTGAATATTAGGACTCCTTGCCTCAGTATCCAACACATGTGCCAAGAACGCATCACAACCCCGTCTCAACAGCTTCTCAGCTACCATCGCCGAGACCAGACATGTCTGAAGAATCTTCCTATCCCCTTGGAAGATCTAGATCTCATCACCATCTACAAATGTCACCTACTTGGAACCACAATCCAATACTACTTTATACTTCTCTAAGGTTTCCATTCCAAGGATTACATAGAATCCATGCATATCAAGAGGTATAAGATCCACATGTATGTTGTGCCCTGAGAAAGAAAGGACACAGGAAGGACATACCTCTCGTAACACTACAGAACTGACTAATGGAGTTTCTAATAACAAACTATCTCTCTTATGACTAACAGGAAAAAGACAACTGTCAAGCACCTCACGAGTGACAAAAGAGTGTGTTGTACCCGGGTTAACTAAAATAGATATAAAGCAAGAAGAAGCTGAATCAGAATGAAATAACTCCATCTGACCTGTTGCTACTCGTGGGTTGACCACCACCTCCAATTGACTCATGGCGTAGAATCTATCCATTGCCTCTTGTCGCCCCCGTCCTCTGCTTCCTTGAGCAGACGATCCGGCCTACGACGCTTGCCTACATCCTCATCCTCCTACACCGCTGAACTGCTACCTCTGTGAGCCTTGCTGGCTCTGCCTCAGTTGTTGGGTCACCTCGTCGTCTCTCACTGGGCACTCCCACCTCAAGTGTCCTACCTGCCCACATTTGTGGCATGCTTTGGTCTCAAACTATGCCCTAGACGGCCCCGTCACTAACACGAATGTGGTGTTGTGAGTTCCAACAGGTGGAAGGGTATGGCCTCAACCTCTACTCAGTGACCAATGCATTTGAGAACTGAACCTCTGTGGTGCTAGCGGTGTAGAAAACCTTGGCTTCTTAAAGCCTCCTGATGACTATCCTTGCGAATGTGCAGGCCTCTTCCTGGAACTCGCCTCTCGCTTCTCTATCACCGATCTCTTTATCCACCAAACAGACTCCACAAATATGGCAAACATTTCTAGATTCTCTAAAGTCACCGCTGAGGTAGACAACTCAAAATTCAACCCCTTCTCAAAATGGCGAATACTCTCATCACCCGTAGCATCCATGTGAGGATAGAACTGAAGAATCTCCATAAACTTAGCCTCATACTCATTTATAGACATGGATTCCTACCAGATCTACTCAAACTGACTGATCTTCTTGTCCAGATAGGTACGTGAGAAGTACCAACTATCGAACTCACGTCAGAACTCCTCCCAACCTACCTCAACACTAGGCCTCTTCTCCTCTTCTATGGCCCACCAATAACCAACACTCTCCTTCAGAAGGTACCACATGCTTCACCTTATCAACATATGGAATGCTAAGGATCTTGAAGGCTTTTTCAAGCTTGGTTAGCCACAAATATGCATATGCTGGATTAGTCATCCTAGCATACTCCACTACCTCAACACATCATAGACAACATGGCTGCACTGCAAGCAGGCATGGAATATTAGAGCAGTGACAGAGGATCATTCAAGAAGACCAGTTCTGAAGGACCTTTAGTCGAAGATAAGGCTCTAGAAACCATCACGACTCAAATTCTGAAGATTGCCACGGATGTCAAACAACTAAAAGACACTGGAGGCAAGGACAAGAAACATATTGAGAAATTCATGAAGTGTGTCACGTGTGGTGAAGGAGGCCATGGAATCAACAACTATATCTATACACGGTCGGAAGAAAGTGAAGAAAGTAAAAGTGAAGAAGAAACATAAAACATCTCTTATGTGAATTTCAAATGACCATCTCATCCATGATTCAATTATGGCAACAAAGATGCTGCTGAGAATTCTCATCAATTGCGTGGTTCGTCTAAGCCACCCCCAAGATTTGAAAAAAAAGGTAGACCAACTCAGTATACCAGAACTACTAGCTATTAGTCAAACAAGAATAACTATCAAGGTCAATATCAAAACAAAAATGCAAGCCATCAAAATCAAGGACAAAATCAAAGTCAGAATCAGACCAAGGTTAACAACCAACCTGACATGATCACTCAACTGTTTAATTTTGTGAAAAGGCAAGCTCCAGTGAACGACCAACTTATCCAAAGTGCCATCACCAACTCAAGAGTATTAAATATGATGAAAAATCAGATGGTGGACATGCAAACTCATCAAAGACAGATTGATAAACAACTAGCCCATCTGGCAGAGCTCATGGAGAATCCTCCAGGGAAGATCTCATCGAACACATAAACCGCGAAGGTGGCTACTCTCTGGTAGGGGAAAGTTATAGAAAAACAACAAGAAGAGATCCACCATGAAAATGAAAAGGTTATCGATCCAAAGACTATACCCATTGTATTAAAGGATGAATCTGAAAGGGAAGGGCTAGTAAAGGAAGACAAGGCCAAAGAAAAAGACAAAAAGAAGAAAGATGCAAAGGCCAAGAAGTTGGATCCCATCAAAGAGATCCTTACCCAAATAAATCCTTATGCACCAAGAGTCCCATTCCCTTACAAACTGATTAAAACTCATTTAAAGAAGAGATATGAGAAATTCATGGAAGCAATAAAGAAGCTACACCTAGATATTTTGTTTCTAGATGCGATTGAGGAAATGCCTACCTATGCCTAATTCTTAAAGGACCTGATTATGAAGAGGAGGAGAGGTGATCACGTTGAGACAATACAACTAGCCAAGATGTCAAGTGCTTTTGTTCAAGATACCATGCCCACAAAGAAAAGAGACCCATGAGCATTTACTATTCCTTTCAATGTTGGATACAATGTAGAAAGAAATGGACTCACTGATCTAGGAGCAAGTATCAATCTTATGCACCTTTTTTTAGCCCAAATGCTTGGACTGACATACATGGTGAAGATAGGTGTGAGAATTCAGCTTGCCATCCACACCTTTACAAATCCAGTAGGAGTGGTAGAGGATGTCCTAATCCACGTCAGAAGGTTCTTTACACCGTGGTAGAGGATGCCCCAATCCACATCAGAAGGTTCTTTACACCCTGTGATATAGTGGTGATTGACACCATTAAAGATCCAACATGCCCCATGATATTTAGAAGACCATTCCTCACCATTAGAAGATCCCTAGTAGATGCCATGGAGGGATTCATAACTCTTTATGTTGGAGATGACCACATCGATTTTCATGTACAAGATGCCATGAGAGGACCATATCTTTTTGAATCAGCCTATTTCATGGACAGTTATACACAACATTGTGAGGAAGTACAAGAAAGCAACACGATAATCGACCCTCTCATGTGGACCTTGAACAACCATAATTCCAATCTAGAAGACCCTGAAGTGGTTGAGATTCTGGATTACTTGAATCAACTTGAGGAGGAAGGTTTCAATGATGAAGAAGGTATAGTAGAAACTATGATGTACACCTCACTGGAACAGACACCAGAAGAAAAAGTTGTACTGGAACCAAAACTTGAGCTGAAGCAACTCCTGGAAGGACTGAAGTATGAATTCCTGGATGTTGATGAAAGAAACCCTGTTATCATAAACTCTTCTTTGATAGAAGATCTAGAGGAAAAGCTATTGAAGGAACTCATATTGTGAAGAAAATCTATAAGATATTATGTGGAAGATATCAAAGGCCTCAACCCAGCTCTGTGCATGCACAAAACCAACCTAGAGGAAACCGCTAAACCCTTGGCTCAACCACTAAGAAAATTGAATCATATGTTGAAAGAAGTCACAAAAACATGCAAAACACTAAGCGGAAGCATAGATCTCATTGGGATGTCACAAACATGATTATCATTTCATAAAAATACAGTTCATATATTTACCAAAAAAAGGATATAATAACAGTTCTCATATTCAATTCCTCAACATAACTCATGCATGAACAAAACGAAACATGTTTACCCTTAAACATCCTACACTTTCTCATAAAACTCACACTAAAACTAAAACACATGTTTCATAAACATAAAGGAAAACTACTCTATGGATAGTTGGCACCCCACCAGGTAAGGTCTCAGATGTCCATGAGCTTCTTCTTCTTCAACTAGTCCTTAGATGGCTTTATCCAAAAAATATATATGTAAACTGAAAATAAACTTTAAACATTAAACATTGAAAAAGGGACACAATTGCTTTTAAAATACTTCTTTTATCTTGACCTATATAAGAATCCTCGGGTTTTGCACCAAAGTTCCTCTTCTCTTATGTACCGAAGTGCCTCTTCTCTTATGCACCGAAGTGCCTCTTAGTTTTGCTCCGAGTAGCCTCTTGGTGAGGATCTTATATAAGTTGTCTTTTAATCATTATTTTTCTCTTAAAACTCTTAACTTTCTCTTAGAATCTTAATCTTGTCATTACTCTTCATATTCATGCAAGATGATAAAATAAATATTGACAACTTTCAGTTTCTTATATAATCATTGAGTTTTAACAATTGAAATAGTAAATAATCATTCATAGCATTCATTGTACAAATATACTTAAAATCAATCAATAAATATGTTCAAAGTGCATGGACCACTTAGCTCTCTCTTAGAAGGGATCCTGGTTGCTTCCTTAGGTTTAGGAAACCCTAATCTCATTCCTGGGGGTTAAGAAACCCTAATTTCCATGTTATAACAATTATCATTCATTAATAATTATTATTCAACCTAATTTCTAGGGTTTTGGGGTTCTTGATTAAAATAGGGAAAAATGGAGTTGAATCAGGTTTAGAAACTTAGTCCATCTTGTAGATCTCAAAAAACCCTTTCCAATGCATATTTTTGGGAAAAATTCTGACAAAGCATTAATTAGATATGAATTTTGTAAACGCTGACCAATAGAAATTCGAGAAAAAGACATTGTACTCATACACTGCCCAACCCAGCTCCTGGCCCTCACTGAGGTGGATGAATCCGTGCTATCCAAGCTGTACCTGGTTCCAGGAAGGCGAGCAAAATATGCAAAATACCCACAACAGAGCCTGACAAGTTGGAATCCTATCAAGGGCAAAATCTGCAAAATACCCACAACATAGCCTGACAAGTTCGCGATGACGAACAACAGATGAAGCTCAACCAAAACTCGCGATCTGCAGACCCTGACCAGATTCATGTTCATTAAGAACCAAGGTGTTGGGCACCATCTACATCACTTGCCGAAACCTACGAGCTGGAGTTCGCAAATAGCGGTGGACAGATAAGTAACATGACCCCATGCATGGAAGGTCTAAGCAAGCAGGTCAAAGCTAGAAAAGGAAGGAATCGCATGGCAAAATTAACTTTTGGGCGCAACCAACACATGCCAATGAAGGCAAACCGCAGGAAAACACGACCGAAAGGGGGTCCGAAAGTCAAATTGCCAATACAGGCTGAAACAACAGAAAAAGGGGGGAAAATGGTACATGCGTCTTGGGACTGAATCAGATGCCAGAAACGGTTCATCGAGTCTTGGGAAAATGTGAGACGGCGTCCCCAAATCACGACGGTTCCCTGGCGTCCTGGTCGTCGCTACGGAATGTCGAAGGAAGCAGAAGCAAGCTGGAGTAGGGCGGGTAGTCCCGAGCGAGCGAGAGGGAAAAGGGGCAATGAAATCTGATTTCCTGATGATCCTTGAACAATTTCGCAGGTTCGTTTATGTAGGCGATGGCCCTAAGGGGCTGGATTCCTAGCCGCTATGGGAAACAGGGGAGGGACATTGCTTCTTACTGTCCGAGGACTCCAAATCATGAATCCCATCGTTGTTGGGATCGGGCGATTGTGGCTGCATACGTGGCTGGGAAATTTTCCCCTACATTTGGATTTTGCAAGTACCTAATTGATTTTGGCTAATGGCCAACGTGATAATCCTTCTGGCACATATGATGGACATTGGAAACCGGCTCATGGATTTTATTTTGATACAAGATTTGGTTCTGTCTTTAAAGTTTAGACTAAATGTTATTTTATTGTTATAAATGAACCATGCATGGTCTATGTTTTATTTCCTATGAAACATTGATAATTGACCAATCTTACTTATGGATAAAGATATTATCTTTATAACTGATTCTTGTATCGAGGGAGTGTTTTTGCCTTGATTGGACTAAATTTCTTATGCTTCCACATGTTTTTTTTTTCTTTTTCAAATCGTATTTTTAGGGCATTACAGGCACAATGGAGAAGGTTAGAAATGTAGAGCGCCATTTTTCTTCTCACCACGGAGGCGCATGAGACTCGCACGGACGAACGAGAGTTAGGGGTCTAGATCAAAAGTCTGGTTGGCTCTTGCATCCTTTCGACTCCACACTTCCAAAGTTACGACTATTCAGTTATGTATGGAGTCCCGTTCAAATCCACTACTTATTAAAATTTAGATGCTAATTTTTTTTCCTTCTTTAATAGCCATATTTTAAATGGGAGTTGACGGAAAAAAAATCAGAATTCCAGTCTTCATAACACACAAGATCACCATGACAATGCATGCAACTAGTACTCAAAATCCCGAATGGGGAATATGAAAACGTGTATGGGAAAAATGGTTGGCACTACTTCTTGTTCACCTCTAATGGGAGGCTGCAACATTATCAGTAGGTCTATGTGCCCATATAGATCATAGAAAGACATGAGAGAAATGATATCTGCTAATCAACGTGAAGCCCCAACTCTTGATTGAGAAGGGCACCGCTGAATAAGTGAAAGTGAGATGGCATCATGCGGATAATGTTTGCCACCTACTCATTTATCTTGTGGTGTTTGTGTGAGTGAGTATTGGAAAGCGCGACTCTATTTAAAACATTGTACATCAAAGTGGATGTCGACCCTAAACTACTGAGAAGCCACATTTTCTTGCAATTCCAAGGGCAGCACGAGGTCAGCTCTTCCCTCCACCACAACACCTTCATCCACCCACCCAATTGCGCGGGCGGGCCTTCCATTGATCGATTACTCGTCGCCTTCTTAATCCATCCATGGAGGCCCCTGCAACACTGGTACCACTTCCAACTACCCGGGCAGGGCCCACATGCTGGGGCTGAGCTTGGGAATGGGAGATGCAATCGCGGCAGATTACCCAACCACCACCAACTCCTTCGCCCGTGCCGGCCCCAATCCATTTCATTTCCTCTTCTCTTTATTCCTTGGGAGTTGGCATAGCCGCCTACGTGTCTCCAATCAGCTCCCTCCTCCAAACCTCGGCATCGCCGTACCGGCCACGAACGGACCTCAATCGCCTCACCCCTCGGGGCATCATCGTTCCTGCTTTTTCTCTTTTGTTATCTTTTTTAATAAATATCACTGCATCTTATTTTCTCCTTTTGATTGATTAAAGAAAAAAAAAAGTAGACAGGCGTGGGAGCAGAAAAACATAGGCTATTGAGTTGTTTCTCGGTCCAACTTTTGCAAGGCCGCGGCCGGACCTCACTGGTGGCCGTGCTGGCCGCTGCAGCTACTGCGGCAAGAGTCAGCCAGAAGTCTCCTACTATTCATCCTCCTCTACCTCTCTCTCTCTCTCTCTCTCTCCTCGTTATCCAGTTGAGCTCCGCTTACGAACTCACTTTCGCTTTTCTTTCCCTCCCTTTCCTCTTGCCCTCCCCCGTCGGTGAGAGGGGAGGGGAGGGGAGGGTCGGTGATAGGAGAGGGAGGGAGGGAAAGAGCGGTGGTTCGTATCCTATGACCGCCACGCTCCGACGACGACCACAGATCCAACGGTTCGCTCTCGACGCCCGGTTCCGTCATCCAGGTTCGCTCCATTACCTACTCTCGCTTCTTCTGGTTTTCCCCTCATTTGGACTGCCTTGCAGTCGCCACTCTCTGGCCTTCCTGTCTGCACTTCATAGATAGACCTCTGGCATAACTCCCCGTTACATTTTGAGAAGCCTGGACTGATACGAGGTTCTTACTGTTCCGGACACTGTACATAGCAATAGATATTGTCAATCCTCTTATTAGCAAAATGTGGTCCATGTTTACCACTGCCAGCCTGCAGTCCCCCTTTCGCTACGCTACAGGAGACTGCCGGGTTCTTGTTGACAACAACAGTATGTTCTTCTGGTATGTATGAAAGGTGTACATGTTTTTTTCCTGACACTAAAGTGTATGTGCTACACCTTTCCCTCCACACGTCCCTCATTAGATTGTTGCTTCTTTCTCTATCCCAACCACTCTCTTCAATCTATTCGTGGTTGGTATGAGGAGGAGATATAGAGGAGAGAAGTAGGAGGGACGACATGAGTTCGGGAGAGAAGAAGGGAGGAAGAAGAGATACGACAAGGATATGTAGGGATTCTTCTATTTTGACCATCGACCTTCCACTTTGTTTATTTGAGCGGGTCACTGGAGTTACGCTACCTAAGTAAGCATTTTTGCACGCTTGTTCCCTTTGAAGGAGGTGTCACTACCTTCAATCTGTGCTTTATACATATTGACTATTCCGATGCTTGTCTGCACTCTCTTATGCACGCTGACTGCTTACCAGTGTGCACTGGCACTCTATAGAGTACTCAACGACATTAGCAACTGAGATAAAGACACCCTCGCCTACTTCATGTCATCGTATGCTACTCCAAAAGTTGCTCTACATTTATTGATCTCTCTTATTACCCGCATTTGGTTGATGCTAGATGTTGACATTATCTACTTGAGGGAAAATGTTGGGCTCTTGATTATGAGTTTTCGAGGGAGTGATCTTCGTATGCGCCCATCATTAGTCTATTTTGCTTTATGACGTGGCATTTTACCATTAAGACGAGGGGACGACTAAAGGGACCAAAACACAAATTGCTACATAGAAGATTAGGGTATAAGACCGAATAACCTTATTTCTTCAAGAGTCTAGAAGATTCTCCAGCACATTTAGCTCCAATTAGGCTCAATAACCCCAAATTCCCTCTCCTTGGACTCAATTTGTGTAGAATAAGAACCAAAAGGGTCAAGGTCGCATATTAAGTGCTTCCGGGTTTAAGAAAAAAAAAACAAAAAATTTCCTTTTATTTTTTTGCCATCAAACATTTTCAGCCGAACTCTTAGTTTAATAGGGAGCCCCATTGAAATCCCCTAAAAAGCCAAACATCTCATTTGAGCTTGATCTGTCTTCAATCCTAAACTAATCCTATGGTTCTAACTCAGATCTAATCCCTTCTCCTCATCAATTAGGGTTTCAATATATTAAGTAAATTCCATTTGAAAAATAATAAATTTCAAGTCAAATAGTCATTGTTTAACTATGCATTTCCACTTATTTATAGTGTTAGAATATTATCCTATTTAGTTAATAGGTTAATTAATCTATTGTGTACATGGGTCTGTTGCCCATGGCTCATTACCGTTTAGTCCGCTTCCTTCTTTGTAATTGCCTCTTCTCCTATATATATATATATATATATATATATATATATATATATATATAGGACAGGGGTGTACATATCAATACAACACAATAACAATGAATACACTTGTTAACATGGTATCAGAGCTATAGCCCTGGGAATAGAACCCTAGTCGCCGTCCCTCCTTTTCTCTCCTCTCGGCACCCGCTTTAGCCCTAGCCATCGCCCCTCTCTCTCCTAGAGAGAGAAATAGGGGGAGAGCCCGCCTGCGGGCAGCTGCCGCCTCCTTCCATGGCTTAGGCTGACCGCCCGCCCGCTAGGCACATCCCGGCCACCATGGTCGCACTATCTTCCTCTTTCACATAGATCTAAATATATGCGCCGACGCCATCATTCCCGCTCCATCTATCATTTTCAATCTGTTCGAGTCTTTGGACGACACCATCCTTCCCATCCAGATCTATCCGTCCGTCGTCACTTTCCCCATCTCCTCAGAGAAGATCAGTTTGTCATGCAACTCCAGCCGCTGCCATTGAAGCAGTTACGCCAAGAGCATCTGCCTTCCGCTCCAACAACCGCCGCCATCATCTTTCCATCCGCCGACCAACCATTGAAGCAGCCACACGGATCACTCCGAGTAGTCTCACCGTCCCTTGCAAGGAGCAGCGACAACGACCACTACAAGGAGCGACGTCCATCAGCAACACCGTCTACTCCAAGCAGTCTCGCCGTCCCCTACATGGAGTAGCGACAACACAACAAGGAGCGACCGTGATCATCACACTTCCATTACATCATGATCTACAAGAGAACAAAAGACGACGCTAATTCCTATCGCCCGTGGTGTATTTATGGGGTCTTTGTTTCCTTGACGACGCCAATTCCCGTCAGGATCATGCTTCAGTGTCATCACACATGGCGTGTTGGACCAACAACATGACGTGTAGAGGCCCAAAATCCACTCGGCGACACAAGGTTTTGTCTAGATCTTAAGTCACACGACGCGTTGACCAACCAATACGTCATGTTGACACAGGTCTGTCATCTTCGACTTCCTCCAGATCGACAGCTACACGGCGTGTTGCAGATCAACACGATGTGTCGACAAAGATCTGAGTTATGCCTCCGACATTGTACACAGCGTGTAGGACCACTACACAGTGTATTACAAGGAGTCTGTCATTTTCGAGCGAAGGAGCTATACGACATGTCAGCAACCTCAAACGACATGTCATCAGGAGTCTGCCTCTCACCCTCGACAATCTACACGGTGTGTCAAGTCACTGACACGACATGTCAGAAGCAGCCAATGCACTTCCAGTTCAATTTTGACGTCCTCCAATACTTGATGATAATCGAATCCTTTTTTTTCAGGGGCTTCCCCCACACCCCCACTTTTGTTGGCATAAGGACCGGACAAATGTCCTTTTCGGATCAAGAAAAGATCCATAAAATTTCTCTATTCGGATCTTAATCGGGTTGTTTTGCATATTTGATTCCGGTTATCGATTTTTCTACCGAGAGCCATTCCGACAGTGCCACTTCTCCTACCGAGTAACATTTCGGTAGTGTATCTCCTCTTCCTACCGAGTTTTCATTCCGATAATCTTTTTTTGTTCTTCTCTACATTCTACACCTCTCGTTTTACCTTTTCCCTTTCTCACCTCCCATCCATCATGTGTGCGTCTTTCCACGTGTCGGGGGGGTCATATTTTCCTTTTTCCACACCATCTACTCATTCTCGTTGTATTTGGTGTGCGGGGGGGGGGATAAGGAGAGAGAGATAGAGAGGAGGGTATGTAGAGAACATGAGAGAGAGAGGATGTGAGGAGAGAGGCATGAGATGGGATGAGATGATATTCCAGGCTATCTTCATGGAGCTTCATGTTCTTCAGCACATCTGTGTTACTGATGTCTTTGTGGCGCGTCATTCCTACTTAGCATCACTTTCCATTTCATACAACATTGAAGGACAAGAGTTGTTCGTACTGCATTATAGTTGCAACATTGACACCAAGAATTTTGCGTTCGTACCGCATTATGTATGTTAGGATAAGAGCAGTTGTAGTTAATTCCGGCCTCTTGTCCATTTGGTGTTGATGACGTTCTAGTTGATCATCCATGCTGCATTAATGGTGTTCCAGATAGTTGGTTGTTCATCTCAGAAGCTCGTCATCTTTAAGCCTATGCAAATTTTGTATGCAAGGATTCATCCAGAGTGATCTTCACCGAGCTACTTCGTCACGTTTTCTCTGAGTTGCATCTGCTATGTCTACGTGTTGAGATGACACCTCAACACCTTGTCCAGGGTGCTCATGCCACGTTATGCACGTTGGTGGTCTTCTGTGCTAATTCCAGTTGACTATACTTCTCAGATGATTAGAAGACACCTCGACTGCTACATCGACATTGCTCCGCGTTCATGCCGTGTTATGTACGTGGGATCTGTTGAGTGCGCTTATTCCACTCCACATTTTTCTGCAATGAAGATGGCGTAGTAGTGGTATTTATGATTGTCTGCTTCAAATATTCTTCATTCCATATGCACTTCAAAAGAAAGACCTCCTTCAAAGCTCGAGCTTCTCCAACCTGCAGAACACATCTCAAAGAGGCGTCATCATGTCTTTTTAGTTAGGGAGTATTGTTTTGAGGGGGAGTAACAATTTTTGTATGGGGAGTGCCACTTCTATCTTTCATTTATCGTTTATTTTTTATCGTTCAATCGAGTCATGTAACTCCCAAGCTTGGACATGTGTTCATCCATGCTCCAGCTTGAGGGGGAGTGTTAGAATATTAGCCTATCTAGTTAATAGGTTAATTAGTCTATTGTGTACATGGGCCTGTTGCCCATGACCCATTAGGGTTTAGTCCGCTTCCTTATGCTTCCTTGTAATTGCCTCCTCTCCTATATATACAGGACAAGCCGACAAGGGTGTACATATCAATACAACACAATAACATGAATACACTTGTTAACAGATAGAATTAGGGTGTGATTGTTAAACCAATTTTTTTACGATGAGTTAGATTATCAACAATCCCATTTAAGTAAAACATCATGAATTTAAGCTCAAATATTTGACATGCAATTCGTATATCCAAACTCATATGACTAACCGGGGTTACCTAAACAAACATGGGGGTGGGTCCTCACATCATAGTATGGAGATCATTTAGGAGAAAAAAGGAGTCACTAAAAGTGTTTTAACAGTTCAAGGACTTAGTGACTTTGCTACGAATAACAGACTTAGGGGAGATTTTGAGCCATGCATGATATCAATAAGAGGTAGATATTTCTATAAACAAACATTTCCTAGACCAATATCAGGGGATAGAGATCCATCAAAAACCAAACACGGAATGGACATGAAAGAGGTTACTGAGACTCAAACACAGAGGCATTGCCAATAATGTCAGAAGAGCTACCACAATCTACTAGCTAATAGCAAGCACGAATACTAGTGGGCAAGAAGTGAATACCTGGCAGATTGACAACCACAACAATTGCACTAGACTAAGATGTGCCAGGGATGATGGAGATTGCAAATGGAGTATGTCACTTTGAAGATAGTAACTTCCTTTGTGTCTTCATGCGTGCTTTGTTGAATATGGGAGCAAAACATCTAAAGGGATAGCCATTTTAAATCCAAGATTGATATGATGAATGATTTGTTCCATGATGATAATAGTAGAGGTTACCTCATTCTCATCCACGTTGAGGAGAAGATTGGCGACCTCACCCCCTGCTTGATGAACTGCCAAAACTCTGACATCTAAGAATTGCCACAGTACAAGACTCAATTTGTACTGTAGAATTAAACACATTAATCAAGATAAAGGGCCCAAAATAACTGCCGATGCATAATTCCCTCATGAGTCATCATTTTGGTCCTTCACAAAAAAAATGTAAGAGGACCAAGAGTAGCAAGAACTTAAACACTTGATGGCTTTATGATGCTTTTTATTTCAACAAATTTAGTAGATAAAAGTTGATAGCTTTTACATTAACATTCTTCCAGAAACATGGATCCTTTTTGAAAGCTACGGAATTTCCTTAAATACCTTTAATAGTCTAGCTAGGAAACACAGACACAGACATGGACGCGAGACACGTCGATATTTAAATATATAGGACACAAAGACGACGCTGAACACCATACAAATACATACACATACGCATACACATACATAGCCGACAAGGAGTGGCTCAAGTGGTCAAGCACGGTGTCTCCTAACAAAGAGACCCAGGTTCGAATCCCAGCTGCCGCCTTGGTTTACCAGCCTCTTGGATGTTCGGCCTCCGTCACGGGCTTGGGAGAAGGGGAGAGAATGCCTCTCTTAATCCCACATATACATATACATATACATGTAGATGCCTCTCTTAATCTCAGTTGCCGCCTTGATTTACCACCCTCTCAGGCATTCGGCCTCCGCCACGGGCGTGGGAGCGGGGGGGGAATCTTTCTCTCTTAATCCTATATACATATACATGTAGATGTACATGTACGTATACGTATACATATACATATACATATACACTATACACTATACACTACACTATACACTATACACTATACACTATACACTATACACTATACACTATACACCATACACTATACACTATAGAATTGATACGAATAACGTCCATCCATCCAAAGCTATAAAACAAGTCATAACAAGAGATTTATAAAAAAACACAAAAAAGTGAAAATTGAACCCAAATCTGACTTACGATGTGAATATAATATGAAAAATGATGAAACCACATGTATGTGTACATTATGAAATTGAACATTATATATGAACAAAAACTATTGTACACTACATTTGTAACATAAAACCAAATTAGTGTAAATGGAAAATGATGAATTAAAATTAGATTTGCTTGTCATATATCTAGAGCCGCTTTTATAAGAATGATGAATTTATATCTACAACAATGATGTTAATAGCATAGTCACAAATTTGGTATTCGGGATATTTTTAGTTGAGTTGAAAAGTTGGGAATTCGGCAATTATGCGGGAGAATTGGGTAAAAAACGGTCAACGTACAAGAAAAGTATGGTCAACTATTCGGGAAAAAGTCGGGAAAAAAATCGGAGGATATATACATATATTGCATACAGATGTATGTATATATATGTTTTGCACATATATATGTACATATGTATTACATAAATATATCTATAACTATATATACATATACATATGTTACATACATACACACATATATTTACATGTACATACATAGACACATATATACACTCAAACTAAGTTGGAGTCTTAATAAGTATAATACAAGAAAAGAACGTATAAAACGGGAAAAAAATTAAACGTGATTAATTTGCAAAAAATACGGGAGTAATACGTAATATGTGGGAATTGGGATTTATTCGGGAGTTTCATACGTCTAGGGAAAAATTCGCGTTTTAAACGCGACTTTTTTAACAAGTTAGAGTATATTGTGACTATGATTAATAGATCATTATTCGTCTAATAGGAGGGGATGAGACATCTAGATGGTGGCGGTCTACTAGAGGAGAAGGGAGGGAGTTGACATAATATTTACATGTTTGTTGTACATGGAGATGGTTTGGGCTACGAAGTGTCCACAACTGTCCATGCCAATGTTTTGAAAAGTGGTATGCAATATGTGTTTAGATAAGATACTGCATAGAGTATTGTAAAATGCGGGCATATACGTGGTTTTGGATTTTTTAATTGATTAAATATATATGAGCATAGTATATAACATCACAATTTTGAATATAAATATTTAAACATATAAGTATACATGTATAGTATGTTATTTATAGGTATACACATATGTATACATAAATGTATATGTAGGTGGGTGTTTGTGTGTCTAAGTAGTTCAAGAAATATCTAAACAAGATAGTTCATAAAAAATACACATATGGTTTTGGATTTTTAATTGATTGAATATATATGAGCATAGAATATAACATCACAATTTTGAATATAGATATTTAAACATATAAGTATACATGTATAGTATGTTATTTATGTTGGATCTAAGGGCTCTAGAGGGGGGGGGGGTGAATAGAGCTACAAAATTTCTCACAAAACAGATTTGACCTTCAAATTATATTAATTAGGAGCAATAGCTTAATGGCAATTTGAAGTCCTATCTAACAAACATAGCAATGATAAGAGAGATTGATAGCAAGCACTTGACAAAGGGATGTAGAGTGGTTCCACACTTCAAACTAGAAGTGAGTCAGTCCACTACCTAGAGAGGTCAACCTCTAGGACTTTGCAAGTGCTTTTCTCTATTATATCACCACAGAGATTTACAACAATAGACCACCAAAGGACTTACCCATCCAACCACAAGGAGATCTCCACCTTAACAAGGAACTTACTCACTTAGCTTGAGTCTTCAGCCTTCACCTAGGTAAGAGCTCAAGTCTTCCGCATTGAAGGACTTTGCTTCTCCTCTTGGATCTTCAGCCTTTGCCTTCTCCTTCACTTGGAGAAGATCACCACCTCTTCAACATCCTTGAAGAGGACCAGCTATAACTCCTTCAGTCGATGGAGCTTACTTTAGCTTTGTTCATGAGAGAAGGGGATAGGGAAGTAGTGGAAGATTGAGAGTTTTACATGCACAAAGGTGGAACTCTTTTACAATAATCCTAACTCACTCACAAATCACGAAATGATGTGTAAACTAGAGAGAGAAAGGGGCTCAACGAGTAGTAACACACTCACCTATAACAAGGACCTTGTATGTAGTGAATGAGCAAACTTGGAATGAACTCCAAGGGGTCCTATTTATAGCTGGGGGTGCTCCCTTGAGTTGGGGAACACTTAGGGCCGAAATATAGCCGTTTTTGCTCAAGGCAACAGATCTATTTTCGTCCAAACAAGTCAGCAATGGTTAGAATCACTTTTTCAGCGTTTTTCGTATAGTACATCCGGTCAAGTTTCAATAAAGGTAACTCGACCGATCGGCTAAAAGACAAACCCAATTTTCAATAAAATGTAGTTACAATATTGAAAAGTCTGAAATTAGTTAACATATATTGTATTTGTCTAGTATTATAATATATTTCAAGTTACATAAGTGTAAAAATACAAAAAAAATAAGAAATTTCATTAAAAAGCCTTTTTTAGCCATTTTTTGGTATAAATACGAAATATATTGATTGCATTTTCAAAATAAGTATACACATACATATTTCACATTATAGTTTCTTAGATCTACAAGTTTCACTTCAAGATCTTGAGTATTTTAGGAGAAATGTCATTCCGAAATTTAGGATTTTCGGAGTATATATTAAGATAGGTATAAAAGAGAGTAGAGATACAAGGGGGAGGAGTAGATGGGCTAGGGAGAGGTGTAATATACCTTAGAATCAAGTAGAGCATCCTCCGGGAGTAAGAGATCTCAAGAAAATCGCCAAACAAGCAAAAACCCAACTCACTCAGCCGGCGGAACACTATTTCGCGAAATAGAAGTTTCGTTCCGCAATGATTTCGCAAATTGAAGGACCAAAATGGGCTTTTTGCACCGACAAACCCCCAGTTTTGCGAAATTTCGATGGCAGCTGCGAAATTTTCGCGAAATTACGGACCAGTCCCTGCGTACATGCGTTTCAATGTCCGATTGTAAAAAAAATGAAATTTTGCAATTTTGATCGAAATTTTGTTCCATGAATGGAATGGTTAAGTCATTATCAAAATATGGACAATGTATAACCTCTAGGTCAACAATTTATAGGTATACACATATGTATACATAAATGTATATGTAGGTGGGTGTTTGTGTGTCTAAGTAGTTCAAGAAATATCTAAACAAGATAGTTCATAAAAAATATACATATATAGTCTCCATACAAAATTCAGCCGCATATGCGCCCATGACCGCATACAGTTCAAAGTGGTGGCCAAAACACAAATTCAAATGCATTTGTGGCCTCACGCGCCACATATAAAAACACTGGTTCATGCCATGTCCACAGACTATATGGGCGTAAAAAAGTGGACGCATCTAAGCCGTGTGCACCGCGTGTCCAGCCATGGCCATGACGTGCCCGTGTTTGACATGTGTCGAGGACGACCACGCCAACCCTTGGAAAGTGTGTGTGCTTCCTAGTAATCTAGCAAAGCTGCTCTCGCAAGAATGAGTTTATGGAGAACATCCTAGGTTTCTTTTGCAGAGGAATAGGCCTGTTACCATAACTTGCTTTGCAAATTATCGTGTCTTGCTATTCGAGATACATGTCACAACCAATCATTCTCAACTTCCCAATCTTTGTTTTACACTTGGTTATAGGTGCTTCCTTTAGAAGAATATATTTCTTTTTATGTGATCCCACATATCCAGAGAAGAGATATAACCCACAAGAGAAAGTTGGTATCATCTAGTTTGATGGATGTGCATTGTATATGAGGAATGACACTCATATGGATATTTTACCCATATTGTTAAAGAAATCTGACAGAGGAACATTGGGCTCCATCTAATTTGTCCCGAGATCAAGCAAAAGAAGAGATGCAAAATAAAGAGATGCTTCATGTTAACAACCACCAAAAATAAAACTAATCTCGGATGACTATAGTTGGTGGGCTACAACAACATTTGAAAGAGATATGGGAGGGAAGAAACTGGGCTAGAAGAGGAAAGGCACCGAAGTCTGAAGGCCTGGTCACCCCTTAGATTCACCCCTAAAAAGAAAGCCTGGGGCAATATTGGGTAGAAACCCATCCCCAAGAGGAGAGGCACGGTGATGCAAAGTCGATTTACAGAACGAAGTTAATTCAATAATACACCTTTGTCAGACAATACCCCTGGGAATGTGTACTTATAGATAACGAGTGGGAAGCCCTGATTGGGTTATTTCTGCTTACGACCATATTGAATCAAAAAACAAAAATTAATTAATTAAGAACTACAAATATTTACAAAAACTAATTAATTACGAACTACAAGTCCCTAATATTACACTAAAGGTCCTAAAACTAAAACAATTGCGTAATGAATCCTAAAACATGATAACACAAAAAAGAAATAATTAGCTTAATCAAATATGCTATCTGCCTTTTGGATCTGGGAGTGGGCTTGTTGTGCATCAGTTGCTTCCGCTGCATGTGATCTCGTCTCGCAATCAAAACCTAGTTGATGATGCAAACCGATGCTATGCCCTTGTGCAAAGAAGACTGGTCGAGCAAACATCATGCTTTCACTATAACCAATCAAGCCAAAAGAATCACTCAAATTGCATTGTGAGTGATGAAAAAAATGGGTCATGAAATGTCGAGATAATTATCGCGAGCTTTGCTAGTGGTGCCTCTACAAGTAGTGGAGTAGTTGGAGATGCATATATATCGTTTGCTTTCTCTGGTATTAGTTATGGCATTGACAATCCAACTAGCATCCCCGGTAATGTAGAAAGGCCCAATGACGACTGTTGACTTTAGTAGCGGATATCTTGATGTTGTAGGCGTCGTGGTAAAGGTCGCTGCTGCATGTGCTTGAACGATGCTCACATCTCTTGTTCAATGCCCTGAATCAAGGCTTCTAGACGGTCAAACCACTTGTCCTAGATGCCAAACGTTCTTCGAGCTTTGTAAGTTCGGCGTTGAACTCCTCATTGTGCACCATGGTTCAAGTTGGTGAAGCTTGGGCACAATCCGAAAAAACAAACTCCGGGTTTGCAGTTTTCACGACAATTGAAGTGGAATATGAAAATCTTGAGATGTTGTTGAAGGCTCTAGATGCACATGGAAGAAAATCACAAAAAAAAACTATATTTGAAGGCACTATGAACAATATCTGCAGTATTGTTCACGGTGAACAATACCACGACATACTGCTCATGAATTTTTTTTGTCCTTTCTTGGGCTGAAATCCTAACAAAAAAAGAGGAAAGAACAGTGTGTGGGTGGGTGGGACAAATTTTTGTGGAGAAAAAAAATTAGAAGAGGAAGATCTATGTGAAGGAGAAGAACCATATGGTGGTGTACTGTTCACATGAACAATAACTCAATTATTTTCGCTTTTTGTGTGGACAGAATTGGATCTAACCTAGGGATTAGATCTAATGGTTGGTGGTGATGGCTCACAAACTTGGGTTTAGGAGACCAACAGGTGGAGGATATGTGGGTTGGGCCGCATCTAGGGTTCTAAACGTCATTTGAGGGTCCTGGTATCTAGATATAGGGTTTACATTCCAAACTATGATACCAATTGATGCAACTCAATTTGCATATAAAATTTAATCTGCTGAACAATACCTCCGGGCATGAGTACTTATAGATAACGCGCGGGAAGCCCAAGTTGGCTTATTTTCACTCATATGCCTACTGAATTAAGAAATTAAAAAAATTAATCATACATAAAAACAATTAATTAAGACTTACAAGTTCATCATATACAATCAGGCCCTAAAATTTAAACAATTGCATAAAACACGATAACAATATAAAAGAACCAGTTAGCCCATCGAATATGCTATCTGTCTTTTGTATCTAGGAGTGGGACTTATCCTGCATTAGGGAGGGAAGGGCAGAACCAGGGTTTCGCTGATTATTTGTAGGAACTGAGATTGGGAAAGACGGACTGATAGAAGGCCGATTCTGGGCCCCCAGGTGAAACCATAATAAGAGCAAGGTATCTAGCTCGTTAATTGCTTGATGTAATTTAAAATCAACTGTAATATATGTAATGACTGTTGGTGATAGGCTTAATGTGTAGCCCATGTGGGACAAAAACGATGTACATATATATTTTAACAAGGTTGCAAAAACTTGCTAGTGTCAAATGATTATGATGATAGGAATTATGATATAGTTATGTAAAACTAGACTACTATGAATTCTAGTTAGAATTTATCATAATTTTGTGCGATTTCCCAGTTTCACGAATTTATCTGGAGGCATGGCACGTGTTATATACATACCTCAGCAAGTAGAACACAACCCTTGATTTGTCCCAACCTCATGATTCAAGCAATTTTTTGCATCATTATTACTTCCATACATGAATTAGAAGAGGATTCTCTTTCTCTCTGACACATTGCTTGCATTGCACCTCCACATATTAAAAATTTGATAAAGAGTTTTTGCATGTCGTATAATGTTTTCCCACAAACTATGGAATGTACAGTTTGCTGCACTCTATCCAAGCCACACACCAGATTCCCAAACTTTGAATTCTTTGTGAAGCTATTGATCATTGAACATTCCCCAATTACAACATTATGACCATAGTTGCAATTCTTACCCCAGTCACATTGATTTGATGACCAACCGGCGATGCCGGGTTGAATGGTCTACTATTATGGTTAGCATAGTGATTGCAACACCACTCATGAGACGAGTTATTTATTACCTCATCAAGCACAACACAACCTCTGATTTGTCCCACCTCATGATTCCAAGCAATGTTATGCATCATATTTACTTCCTTCATATGCATTAGAAGAGGATTCTAATAGTCTCTCTCTCTCTGACACATGCTTGCACTGCACCTGCACATTGGAAATGGATAAGAGTTTTTGCATGTTATATAATGTTTTCCCACAAACTATTGAATGCACATTTTGCCCCATTCTATCCAAGCGACACACAATTCTGTAAGTGCACCAGTTCGGAGTATTGTTATCAAGTCAAATAAAGTTTATAAGGGGATAGGTAGACCTCAATTAACCTCAATTAACATGGTGAGAGCTAACAGGGTGAGATATGGATTTGTTACATCTCATTCAGAATATGACAAAAAACAAGCTGGATTCATGTAGTCAACACCAACATGATTGGAATGGAAGCTTAGATGATTATAGAAATGACTATATAAGAAACAATGTGGGGGTGGCAAGTATCGAGGGCAAAGAGGGCCATCTTAGATAACATGTGCAACGTAGATCTGCAAGTGCACCAGTTGGAGTAGTATTTTCGAGTCAAACAGAGTTTATAAGGGAATAGGTGGACCTCACATAATGTGGTTTGAGAAAACCAGGTCAGATATGCAGTTGGTACATCTCATTGGGAATATGACCAAAAACAGAGCTGGATGTGAAAGGAGGAATCATGTAACCAACCTCAACATGTTTGGAATGGAGGCTTAGATGGTTATGGTTAGAATCTTTCATGACAAAATAAATCTGCTAGTTTTTTTAATGTTCTTAAATATAGATCAGCTGGGCGTAATACTTATCAAAAGGGGAAATACCGAATGCTTATCCTACATTTTCTCACATCATGGTGTTGCGTCTTTTGCAGGGTATCTGAAACTCCTCAAGGTGGATCTTCTCTAAATCACTTTCATGGATAAGATGCGCTCAAAACCAAATGGGTTTTCAAAGGGTATCCGGAAGATAGATCAGATGCAAGGCAGTGGGCCAAACTGGGCGCTGATCATTGGTGGTGCTATATTGAGCACATTGTCTATAAAAATTGGATGCAAACTGAAGAATGTATTTGATGGAAAAGGATCCAAGAGTGCCTCTAATGGCTCAAAAGGTAAATAATACCATGTCATATACTTATAGTCTCATGTTCCAGGAAGTAACGCTTGAACTTTCATTTAACTAGGAACCAATGAACCTGCTGCCAAATCAAGGATGAGTTCTTGTACCATTCACACAGACGCATATAATATTGCTCGGGAGGAAGAAAGTTGTTATTATTGCCGTATGGATACTAATCTCTGTTCCGTAAAGCTATAGTTTTCTTTTTCGGTTGTATATATTTGATGTTTTTGTATAATCCTTTTTTTAATTAAAAAATGAGTTTACTGCGAGAGCATGTCATTATTTTGGTTTATTATCTACAACCTAATCATTAGTTAATAATCACTCACTGCTTCCAAAGTTGCTTCATGCATACTAACTGCATACAACGTTTGACCTCCTATTTCTGCTTTCCCTATGTGTATGCGGGGCAGGATGCGGCCAATGACAACAGGTTTTGCAATAGATATAGCTTTTATAGAAAGGTGTTAATATTTTGTTTTTTAATAATAACTGCTCAACAGTTATGATTGATGAATATGGGAAGATAATTAGTGTACAATCTCTTGTTCCCAATCACAAATTGCTGATTTTTCATAGGGGTATTTTTTCATATAACTCATTAATGATTGAATGCTAATATAAAACCGTATCTGTTTCTGATAAACTTTTCATATTAAATTTACTGTGTTACCCTCCCCACACCCCTTACTGTGTACTGCGTTTTCATACCTTACTGTCACCCAATTTGGTTTTCCACTCTTCTAACCTAACTACTGGTGATATACATCCTAAAGCACTGGACTAGAAATGTTGCTACTAGCTGAACTAGAAATTTCGCTGACAAGTATTGAAGTGTTGTATCTATCAAAAGTTGGGACTGCCATCAGTGAGGTATAAAGGCTTTATACAGGTATAAGGTATTGAATGGAAAGGAACATTTGCAGATATGCAAAAGTCTACCTAAAAGAAATATTTTGAAAAACTTAATATGAATAAACTTACTCGCAAAGCCTGATAAACTTTCTCATGTCTGAAGTGGCATGCGTACATACATTTTTTCTTACGTCACCTTTCTATAAATGTTTAAACAAGAGGTGGAGTACATTTACAAAGAAATGTATAGAACATAGAATAGGCATGAATAAGATTCAAATGCAACAGTAAAGCTTTTATCACACAAAACTGAACTGTAATTTGACTTTTGAAGTTTAATAAGCTCAATCAGATGAAACTAGTGATACAAATTTTTATTCAAGGTCTGCCTTCAATATCTGGAAAAGACATTCTAATAGACAAGCACAGCGTATGCAATCGATAGCGGTACTGATACCCACAAAACTTATATAATCCCTCCTATGTTTTGTAATTTTGTGCCATTATTTCAACCTTGGATGATCTTGTTGATGTCAATATGCTTTGCATCAGAGAAGTAATGAACTGTACTATAAATTGAGAGGTGATCCAGGAACATCCATGCAAGAAACAAGAGACATCTCTTTAGTTGTGATCTCAGGCACCTGCTAACTTTGACTCATCAGGATGTGGAGGCAATGATGGTGTGTCTGTTGATGGTGGTGCTGGAGTTGATGTAATGGTGTAGCGAGTTCCCAATGGGAAAATGCACTAACTCCCTTCTGTAATTGTTGTTGGTGGAGTTGATGATGAGTTGCTAATGAACAGATGCACTACCTACCTTCTCAGGTTGTTGTTGTTGTAGCAAATTGCAGTGATAAGCACCGTCTTCTCAAGTTCGGTTCTATCCAATGAACATCCCATTTTGGATCCACAACAAGACTGAAGCAGGCTGCTAGATGAAGAGATGGGCAGTCAATAGCATAGTCACAAATGTAGAATCTGGGATCATATGGTCAAAGTAAAAAAAAATCAAAGTACAGGAATCAGTGGGAAATCCGTGAAAAATGCAGTAAAAGTTCGGCAGAAGTGCAGTTAACTACTGGGGAAATATGAAAATAATATAGACAAAATACACATGTTTCTGTCAATCACCTACCAAGATTACCTTGGCTATTTATGAGTTAAATATTGAAAACCTATTAAGAAATATAAAAGCAAACCGATTTATGTTAATGCACCAAATAAATACAAAATTGAGTATATATCGCGACATGTCAGCAGCCTCTTGTTTTACTATTACAAGTATACTATTGTCACCCAAAAAATTAAAAATGAATGTAGTCATTTACCATATCAACAACCACTTCTGTATAGCTACTTGTCTAATATTGATTTCGCAAATTCAAAAGGGGAATATTGTTCTACCAGTGATAGAGTATAGAGCTTTATAATTAGAAGCACAAGTGATGACATGATTTAAGTCTTTAAGGTGCAACATATTGCTACATCACGACAGATCGAGAGAAAGATAACCTGCAGAGTGAAGTAATAAGGAAATCATATACAAAAAATAATTCATGAAATAATGTAATAAGTGTTATGAAAATTATACACACTAATATAGGATGAAAATAATGTATATGCTACAGGTGTTTTTTCTTCTTTAATTTATCTTTTTAGATTTTGTTAGGCTTTGTGAATTAGTCCCACACAGTCTGCCATTTGACTTGGATTAATATTAGACACCTCTATATAAGTTTTGTAAGCCTTATGAAAAGGCATACTTGATGATTGAATTCTAACACGTTTTGTTTCCTCTAATTATTGGATAGTTTATTAAATCAGATTTTAGTCATCAAGTTCCCCATTACACATTCATATTATTAATATTCACAAAACATGAGTTATTCAATTATGAAGCACGAGGGAAAAGCTTGTATATGAAGCATTTTTAAGTCAGAGTATTGTGACTACGACCAATATATAGTAGTTCCCAGAGGTATTGCACCCATAAGTATTTGGTTGACTAGGCTGTGACCTCTAGGACACAGGCGACTAGCTGAACAAACCAATTTATAATATATTTTATTCATATATATAATTTTTTTGAAGTATAAATATGACTTGCTAAACATATATGAGAAAGACCAAGTGAAATGGAGAGCGTAGGGTTACACAATGTGTGTACCCTTATATTTATATTAGTAGAACATTTAGAATGAGGTCCATATATAAATGTAAAATAGCAGAACAGTAAATAAAGACATATATATTAACACTCCCCCTCAAGTTGGAGCATAGATGTCAATCATGCCCAACTTGTCTACCAGAGAACAGAAGTGCTTTTTCGCCAGCAGCTTGGTAAATATGTCAGCAACCTGATCTTCAGAGCGGGTGAAAGGAGTGCAGATTTTGCCAGATAGAATAGTTTCCCTGATGAAGTGGCAGTGTGCGCTCATGATATACGGGATTGTTGGCAATAAAAATAGCAGCTTTATTATCACAGTGCATCGGGATAGCAGAAGAAGACTCAACACCGAAGTCTTTCAGAAGGGATTGCACCCACAGAAGTTCACAGGCAGTATGGGCCATGTCCCTGTATTCGGCTTCAGCACTAGATCTAGCAACAACATTTTGTTTCTTGCTTCTCCAGGTGACTAGATTACCTCCTACATATGTGCAGTAGCCATAAGTGGATTTCATGTCAATCTTGCTTCCTGCATAGTCAGAATCAGAATAGCCTTCTAGAGAACAGTGCCCATTTTTCCTGTAATGGAGGCCCTTGCCAGGTGACTTCTTTAGATATCTCAGAATATTGCACAAAGCATCCCAGTGACACTATATGGGTTTATCCAAGTACCTGCTAAGAAGTCCCACAGCAGTAGATATGTCAGCTCTAGTCACCGTTAGATAGATCATCTCTTACCAATCAATCTCTTGTATTTTTTGTTATCAACAAACAACGGAGAAGAATCTTCATCCCAATTAACATTGGGATCTAGAGGAATATCAATTGGCCTTGCCCCAAGCATTCCAGTTTCTTATAAAAGATCCAGTACATATTTCCTTTGAGATAAAACAAGTGTAGTAGAAGTTCTAGATACCTCTATGCCCAGAAAATATCGTAGTTTTCCCAGATCTTTAGTAGCAAAGTGCTTGCAGAGATGTGATTTAGTGGCATGAATAGCAACAGAATTGCTGCCAGATAGGATGATATCATCAACATATACAATAAGTATCACAATGCCAGAAGAAGTCTTTTTTGTAAAGACATAATGATCAACCTGCGATCTCAGAAAACCAAAGGCAGTTAAAATTTTGCTTGACTTATCAAACCAAGCACGAGGACTCTGTTTGAGCCCATAGATAGATTTCTTCAGCCTGTAGACTTTACGTGACTCCCCCTGAGCAACAAACCCAGGAGGTTGCTCCATATAGACTTCCTCTTACAGATCACCATACGAGAAAGCATTTTTAACATCCAGTTGTAATAGAGGCCAATCAAGGTTAATAGCAACAGATAGTAGAACTCTGACAGAATTAAGACGGGCAACATGTGAAAAAGTCTCAAAGTAATCAATACCATATGTGTATACCCTTTTGCAACAAGGCGTGCCTTCACACGTTCTACAGTACCATCAGGTTGATATTTGACAACATAAACCCATCTGCAACCTACATGCTTACACTGAGGAGGTGGATCCACCAACTCTCATGTGTGTCAATCAGCAAGAGCAAGCATCTCCTCCTTCACGGCAGTAGTCCAAGCTGTACTTTGCAAGGCATCATGTACAATCTTTCGAATGGCAATAGCAGATAAAGCAGTGACAAAGTTGCTAGCATGAACACTTAAATGTGCAGTAGATACATGGTTAGCAATATTGTGAGTAGTACATGAACGAGTACCCTTCCTAAGAGCAATAGGCATATCTAGATCAGAAATTACCTCAAGTGATGCAGAACCTTAGGGAGGAGAAGATTGGTTTGGAGTGGGGGGTTCTTGTGCCGGTTGAGATCTGTTCCTGCGCTGATAAACAATAAGAGGAGGTGTCGTATGTTCCGGAGTAGAGGCATCTGAAACACAATCACTAGTAATAGGCAGTGGAGGAGCAATAAGATCAGAATGTAGACTATCTCCTTTAGTAGAGTAGTAGGGCGTATCCTCAAAAAAGACAACATCACTGCTCGTGAACCATCTTTTTGTAGTAGGACTATAGCATCTATATCCTTTCTGTGTACGAGAATACCCCAAGAAAATACATTTTTCAGCACGTGGAGATAGTTTATCATGAGTAGGGCCAAGCAACTTCACAAAGCATGTAGAGCCAAACATGCGAGGAGGTACAAAAAATAGGGGTTTATCAGGGAGAAAGAGAGAGAGGGAGAAGGGAGGGAGGGAGAAAAGCGGCGGCTCCCGGATCTAGGCCTGCTCTGATACCATGAGAAAGACCAAGTGAAATGGAGAGCGTAGGGTTACACAATGTGTGTACCCTTATATTTATATTAGTAGAACATTTACAATGAGGTCCATATATAAATGTAAAATAGCAGAACAATAAATAAAGACATATATATTAACAATATACAAATGTATATATATTATATATATGTATATATATCCATATATATTATTATGTTTTCTCTATGCACAATCAATCCTAATTTCACGTAAATTAGTCCTAATATGACCTACTAAAGGTTGTTACCAGACCAATCAGCATATTGATGAGGCTACTAGTTCTTTGTGATCCAGTCCAACCGATTCCACTTATGATGCCAGCAATGATGTCAAAGATATTTAATATTTACAAAATATGAACCGGCTTAACTGTGATAAACAAAACTTGAAAGTCATATAACAAGTCATAACTTCATACTTTACAAAGCACAAGAGTGTTATACGAAACGGGGGAGAGAATGCCTCTCTTTTTCCCAACAGTGTCATACGAAATGTTAGTCAAACTTAAATCACACACATTTTCAGACACAAAACAATCACTAGTTATTTGTTTGAAAGCCTAATCTAAAACCATTGCTGTCAATTAGGGACAACTAAGTTTGAGCACTGTTCTTAGTACTACGGTGTTTAGTTTACAACATGACATCACACCAAATGTTCAGAGAGTAGCAGTAGTTTGATTCAAATATGTTGAATGATAGTAATAGTAGTAAATATCCAAATGTGAATGGAAACGACCTAATTAAATCAAATGTTAGTAACGTGAAAGCAATTATCAAATCAATGGCATATTCAAACAAAGGCATCCGTAATATATTCAAATACTAATCAAGTTGGAGCGAAGTCTGAAGAGGAAAACAAGTATTGCTTGTGGGTAAACAAGGACCCAATTGATTTTGACTACCTAGCCCGATTCTATATGTTGATTGGTTGGGTCATTCAATGGACCAATTCAGATTGGGTTTCACACCTCATTGTTGGTTTGGATGTGGGTTGAACCAATTCTTTGACAATTTATCTAGTTAGTCTAGTCCAAGTCACCGATCCATCTAGGTTTTGACAATATTATTGAACTAGACCCAATTCATCCTAGTTTGAGCTACCTCAGCCAAAATTAGAACTAGTTTGATCTAATAGAGACCTTACTTGATTTGGTTTGACCAAAATCAGACCTAGCTTGGCCTAACATATGACCAAGGTTTGACCTAGATCAACTCTTATATGGACAAAGTATGCCTAATTTATCCCAACCATATCCAATTCAATCATATTAGGCCACCACTGGCCTAATTCAACTCTAAAATTGCCTAAATTAATATGGTTTGACCTTATTCAACTTTCATAAATCTAACGTAATGTTAACATGACTTAAATTGGGCTTAACAAGCCCTATGCGGATAAGGCACCTATCTGGGGGCGCCTTCTGCGTAACATATCCGAAGGATTATCTTAGTGGATAGAAACGAGAAAAGGATGGCAATATATAAGGAACCGATGAGGTGCGGCACAATGTGATACCCAAGTTGGGGACACTCTAAGGCCGTGATGTTATCCAGAAAATTCCAAGTTTTTTTAATATTGTTTAAGGAATCATGTGATTGGCCATCGAGGAGGTACATAGGGCATACTTGTTAAGGCGCAAAGTTGAACTTCTAGATAAACCAAGACGTCTCAATTTATTTTTCATTTTAAGTCTATTCTTTCTTCACACGTATGAGTATCTTATCGATATCATGTTTATTTTCTAGTTTATGTGCGTAAATTTTATGGTTATATATAAATATATGTGCATACATATGGTTCTATATATGTGCATAGATATGGTTATATACTTAGATACATACATATGTTCTGTGGTCATCCCAAATATATGCTAAACATGCATAAACCATAACCAAAGTATATATAATTGTTGACGAGGGTCTATTTCAAATTCCTATAATAGACAAGAGGGGCACTGTTATGAGTACTTATATTTATATTGCAATTAAAGCCCTAAAAGAGATAATGTACTATTTACAAAGAATAGACAACCATGTTATTTTTACCCTTGTAAGCTGTAAGGCTTATATTCATATATAGTTTATATCATATATGGACATCTGGAAGTTTCCAACAGCATGCAAAGAGTGACTCTAATATAACTACTATGATATTTTACATTGCAATTAAAGGCTAACAAATATTAAAAAAATCCTTGCATAGAAACTATATTATTTAAAATAAATTAAGGCATATAAGAAACTAGATATTAAGGGTATTAATCTCTAATAAAACTGGTACTTATACATTTAATAACAAATACTTTTTCAAACATTATGATCCTAGAAAAGAACAGTAATTATCATTAATAGGCGTGGGTCAAGGTGTACTCCTTGAAGTTCCTTGACGCCTAGAGAACTCTTTGGGTATGCCTAGTTCCGTGCCTTAACTAGAATGGCATAGTATGCTTACGGTTTGTGTATCCTATCATAGGGAAATCCACTCTTGGGTCGTCCTATGTGCTTCAACTCAATGCTGGTGTTTTAGGACAGAAGTTTTTAGGATTTCTAGGGGAAGTCCTATGGGTTTTGAAGTCTCTAGACCGATCCAATGCTTTAGAATTCAAAAGTAGGATGCATAGGGTGCCTATGCCGGGTTGTGTTCGGATAGGGTGCCTATGTTGGGTTGTGTTCTGATAGGACACTGATGGTCAATGTTTCATCAAATTTAGTGTAGCTTAGGGCTTTGATCAAAGTTCGGGAGTTGTTTGCATGGCTTATAAGATTCTTGGAAGCGTGGGGGTTTGACTCATGTGAACATCAAATTGAGGAGCATAAGTTTTCTTAGGGGTGTTATATTTTGAGGTTCTTAGGCTGGGTGCCACTGATGACCCCTTTTTTGGTTTCAGGTTGAGTTTAGGTTTTGCTGTTGAATATGACATCTAAGGCTATGGATTCGGAAGCTATTGGGAGTGGCGTTTTCTAAAGGGATCTGAAAATATATTTGAATGGTTAGGATTGCCGACTCCATTCCTAAGTTACGAATGAAACACAAATTGGGGCAATTTTTTTGAGAGGAAACATAGGTTTCAAGTATAACACGGGCTTTAACTTGAGTTTGGTGACTAAAGTTGGCTTGGATGGGTTCCTCAAGGACAATGATTGCTAGCGGTAGGGTTGGGTTACTTTATTTTTGGGAGAGCATCGATTTATCTTGATGACTAAGATATTTTTGAAATCCTAGTTCATTGGGTTGGGACAGAACAAATCCCAATGTTGTCACTGTTTTGAATGAAATAAGTTTTTTGTTTCCAGTTGTCAGAATACTAATAAACAATTTGTTACAATATTAGCCTATTTAGTTAATAGTTTAATTGGTTTATTCAGTACATGGGCCTGTTGCCCATGTGCCATTAGGGTTTAGTCTGCTTCCTTGTGCTTCCTTGTAATTGCCTCCTCTCCTATATATATAGGACAAGGGTGTACATATCAATACAACTAATACACTTCTTTACATGGTATCAGAGAAATAGCCCTGGGAATCGAACCCTTGCCGCCGCCCCTCCTTCCCTCTCCTCTCTGCGTTCCCTCTTTCCAACCGTAGCCACCGCCCCTTCTCTCCTAGAGAGAACAACAGGGGGAGAGCCCGCCTGCGGGCGGCTGCCGCCTCCTTCCATGGCTTAGGCCGGCCACCCGCCAAGCACATCCCGACCTCCATGGTCGCATCTCTTCCCCTTTCACATTGATCTACATCTATGAGCTGGCGCCATCCTTCTCGACAACCATCTATCCTTTTCATTCTGTCTGAGTCTTTGGACGTCACCATCCTTCCCGTTCAGATCTATCTATCAGTTTGTCATCACATCAACGAGAACAGTTTGTCACGCAGCTCCAGCTGCCGCCATTGGAGCAGCCATGCCAAAGCAGATCTACCTTCGGCTCTAGCAACCGTCTTCACCGCCTTGTTGCCCTGTTGTCTCCGCATCGAGCTACCGCACCAGCCATCAAAGCATCCATCCATCACTCCACCGCTACACCATCTCTTAGGATCCTGGACGACGCTAATTCCTGTCCAGTTTCAGCCGTGGTCAAGCAAGGAGTCGTCACTTTCATGATATATGGAGTACAAAAGACGACGCTCATTCCCGTCGACCCATGGTGCTAATTCCCAAGGTACTTGTCTCCTTGACAACGCAAATTCCCGTCGAGATCGTGCATCAGCCGCCGCCGACACGGCGTGCCGCACTCCAAAAATCGTCCTGGCGACGTGGACTTTCGCTCAGATCGCAATAGACACGATGTGATCAAACAACACGACGTGTTGGATTCTAGAGCAATTCCTGACGTCGCAAATCGTGACATACACGATGTGTCATCCTCGAACACGACGTGTCGACGAAGATCAGAGTTACACCTTGGCATCAGACACGGCGTGTCGACTTCGAACACGACATGTTGACGAAGATCCGGTTTATGCCTTCGACATCTGACACGGCGTGGCACATCTCTACATGGCGTGTTGTTGGGATTCTGTCTTCATCAACCATCAGAGCTACACGACGTGTCAGCAATCCCATACGATCATCATGAGCCTGCCTCTCACCCCCGACAATCGACACAGCGTATTAAGTTACAGACACGACGTGTCCACAACAGTCTGTCCACTTCCAGTTTCAGTAATGACGTCCTCCAAAGGTCTATCTCTCTAATACTTGATGATAATCAGATCCTATTATTTTTTTTGACCTAGCAAAAATTTGTCGGCCTAAGGGCCGGACAAATGTCTTTTCGGGTCAAGAAAAGATCCATTTATTTTCTTTATTCGACTCTTATAATCGGGTTGTTTTGCATATTGATTCCGATTATCGGTCTTCTGCCGAGAGCCATTCCGACAATGCCACTTCTTCTCCTACCGAGTAACATTCCAGTAATGTATCTCCTCTTTCTACTGATTTTCCATTCCGATAGTCTTCTTTTGTTCTTATCTACATTCTACACCTCTCATTTACCTTTTCCTTTTTCCACCCTTCCATCCATATGTGCGTCTTTCCACGTGCGGGGGGGTCATATTTCCCTTTTTCTACACCATCTACTCACTCTCGTCGTATTTGGTGTGCGGGGAATAGATGAGACAAAGAGAGAGATGGAGAGGAGGATATGAAGAGAACATGAGAGAGGATATGAAGAGAGAGATAGAGATACATGAGATGAGAGTAGATGATATTCCAGGCTATCTTCATGGAGCTTCATGTTCTTCAGCACATCTGCGTTACTGATGTCTTTGTGGCGCGTCATTCCCACTTAGCATCACTTTCAATTTCAGACAACATTGAAGGATCTCACAGTTGCAACATTGACACCAAGACTTTCACGTCTGTACCGCATTATGTACGTCAGGACAAGAGTTGTTTGCGGCTAATTCTGGCCTCTAATCGCTTCGGTATTGATGACATTCCAGTTGATCATCCATGATGTGTTCTCATGAGACAGGACAAAAGTTGTTGCGCTAATTCTGACCTCTTGTTCCCTCAACGTTGATGGTGTTCCAGATGGTTGCTTCATCATCTTCAAGCCTGTGCAAATTTTCTATCTGCAAGGATTCATCCAGAGTGATCTTCACCGAGCTACTTCATCACGTCTTCTCCGAGTTGCATCTGCTACTTCTACGTGCTGAGACGTTATGCACTTTATACACGTCGATGGTCATCTGCGCTAATTCCAGTTGGCTACACTTCTCAGACAATTCAAAGACAACTCTACTGCTACATCAACACTGTGCCTCCGCGTTCGTGCCATGTTATGTACGTTGGATATGTTGATGTGCGCCTATTCCACTCCACATCCTCTCCGGTGAAGATGGCGTAGACGTGGTATTTATGATTGTCTGCTTCAAATGTTCTTCACTCCAGTTGCACTTCAAGAGAAAGACCTTCAAAGCTCGAGCTTCTCCATCATGTAGAACACATTTGAAAGAGGCGTCATCATACATTTTTAGTTAGGAAGTATTGTTTAAGGGGGAGTAACAATTTTTGTATGGGGAGTGACATTTCTATCTTTCATTTATCGTTTATTTCTTATGGTTCTATCGAGTCATGTAACTCCAAGCTTGGACATTTGTTCACCCATGCTCCAGCTTGAGGGGGAGTGTTAGAATATTAGCCTATTCAATTAATTAGGTTAATTGGTGTATTCTGTACATGGGCATGTTGCCCATGGGCCATTAGGGTTTAGTCCGCTTCCTTATGCTTCCTTGTAATTGCCTCCTCTCCTATATATATATAGAACATGGGTGTACATATCAATACAACCAATACATTCTTCGCACAATTCATATGCCATTTACAAAATCAATTATATAAAAGTTATGTTTTTTGAACATGCAAATGGGAATGCAGATTGAGATGGCCTTTTCATACATATCTCAAACTGGTTCCAGTTCAACTGCAGTTTAATAGTTGTTTTTGTTGAGCAATGCTTGGGACGTGTCTTCAATTGGATTACTCATTACTGAAATGGTGTATCAATAAGGTCCTCTAGGACATGTTTGTATGCCTTTCTCTCAGCTGTTAAATTCCAAAGCAAGCTGTTTGTACCTGATGTTCCTTGGCCCTCCATATGAGGCATGACAATCTTGAAGATTAAGAGTAAAGGAAACAATCTTGCATCGGGCTTTCCATGTTCAAACCATAGTGGTAAGTTTAGTAAATCTTTTTGGCTGGCCAGAAAAAATTCGGAATTCTAAAAAAATCGGGAAAATTCGGGAAAAGAATGATAAGTTTCCATCAAAGTTCGGTCAACTATTCGAAAATAATCGGGTATTAGTCGGCTGTGTGTGTGCGTGCAAGTGCATGTCTGCGCGTGTGCGTGTGTATGTGTGTGTGCGTGTGTACATGTGTGTGTGTGCGCTCGTGTCAAAGGTGTCAACTCATATTCTCATGTTCCACCCTTACCTTAACATCTCATGCCCTGCTCCTTTACCCCCTTCATCGACTGCAATCCTCCACCTTTTTCGGGTGGGAGTGAACCCAATGTTCTCATATGTCCTTCATCAGGCCGCCTATGCAATTTGGCCACCTTTCCAAACCACATTGGTCTGTGCAACCATTATAATCCTAACCTTTGTAACAAAAGTCTCCGACTTTTACAAAAAAGCAGTGATTTTTTTTTTGCAGTTTAATTGGCTCCCGAATTTCACTATGAATATTACGTTGGTTGCCAATTTTTCACGACTTTTGTCGATTTTCCCGCTTTTTTGCGATTTGTGTGATTTTTGTCTGATTTTTTGTGACATTTCACGATAGTGCATGATTTTATTCTTATAGGTAGCTCTCTTTTTATTAAAAAACACGTATAAAGAACTCCAGATATAACTAAACCCCCAACCCCCACTCTCTTGACAATCCATACTGCTTCTTTGTCCTTTTCCCAATTTCTCCCCTTCTCTGATGTATCCACATCCTCGACTTAATATTCTTCTCTTCGAGCAGCAAACATGCAATCCTCTTAATTTTCATATTTGCATCTTATCTATCATTATCATTACCAAGAGTGCTCAATGTTTCATTAGTTAACACTGTTGTTTCACATGTTTCTCTAAAAAAATGTTATATACACTGTGATCGTTCAGCTTTTTTTTAATTCTTTTACTACTTTTGTTATATATATATATATATATATATATAAAGTTGACCAAGCTTTTTTTATATATATGTATATATATATAAAGTTAAGTTGACCAAGCTTATAATATATATATATATATATATATATATATATATATAAAGTTGACCAAGCTTTTTTATATATATATATGTATGTATGTATATATAAAGTTAAGTTGACCAAGCTTATATATATATATATGTATGTATGTATATATATATAAAGTTGACCAAGCTTTGACCGAAAGATCATTTTTTCACCACATTAACCGTTCTTTTTTCAAATTCTGTTTTTTCCAACCAGCCAAAAAATCGCCGAATCTCGAATTTGTTACTATGGTTCCAACCGCATATGTGGTGCATATGGCGCATATGCAGCTGCTTTTTATATATAGATTATGTGTCTACATGTTGTTATCACATATCTTGTTTAATTATTCATTAAACTACTTATACACACATATATACATTGCGATTACACACACACACTTAATTTAACATGATTGCAATACTATGCAACAAAATGTAACCTTTATAGATTTGATGAATACAGGATACCCTTTAGATTACATGTATCTAAAAAATCAACTCAATCATACATTGATAGATCATGGAAAGAGAGAAGATGTATATTTCTCAATTGATGGTAAGCTGCTAAAAGTGTATAAAAGGTTGAGCTTCATTCATCCTTCTCATAACTTACAGGAGATATTATTGTGAACTTTTAAACACATCTAATCTAGACAACTTATTCAATGTGTATGGTTGGATTTGGTCAATAAATTATGTGCATGTCATTTTGATGGCCAATACACATAAGCTAAAAAAATCAGAATTCAGAATTACTTGGGAAAATTCATGAGAAAATTGATAATGTTCATAAAAATTTGATCAACTATTCGGAAATAATCGAAAATAAGTTGGCTATATATACATATATACAAATATATATATATATATATATATATATATATATATATATATATATATATATATATATATATATATATATATATAGGCTAAAAGAATTGTGTACCCGAGTACATGTAGCTTACATGTACCCACCTTTATTTGTGATGATTGTAAGCTTCTACTGAATAATCCAACCTTATGGATGTAAAGTATGTCCCTTAGATAAGATGTGTACAAAAATTCACCATAATTTGATATTCATAGATTATCCAATGAAAGAAAATGTATATTTTCTAATCAACGGTAAGTCACAAAAATTGTATAAACCATTGAATGATATCTTGCTATATCTCATGATCTATATGAGATATGGTTATGATTTTTTAAACACATCTCATCTATATAATGTTGAATCAATCAATATGGTTGGATTTGATCAACATACACCCCATATCCTATTTTAATGGGCGGTACACATAAGTTACATGTACCGGTCGGTACACACTTCCTAACCTCATATATATATATATATATATATATATATATATCTTACTATTAACGTCACAAGACGTACAATTTTTTTGAGTGAAAATTAGGAAAAGAATTAAAGAATAATCGAGCAATAACAATGGACTGTCGGGAGAGTGGGGGGTTGAAGGTTTAGTGTATAATCAGGAGTTTTGTGTACATGGTTTGGTAAAAAAGAGCAAGCGACTTAAAAGAGAATAATTGTGAAAAGTCATGAAGAATCGTGAAAATTCGTGTAAATCACGGAAAAGCGGGATATATCGTGAAAAGTCGCAAAAAATTGACGAATGGCGTATCAAGCGCGCCAAACATTCAAAAACCTACAAAATTGTGAAAAATTGCGCTTTTTTTCATAAAATACGGAGACTTTTGTTACTATGCTAGACACTTCCTAAACCTTATATATATGTATATATAATACTAGACAGGTATAATATATGTTTACATATATACATAGGTGTCATATTTGTATTTTAAATATATAAATCCATGCTCATGTACTTAATTTGTATAAAAAATTCAAACTTGCATATACTGGGGCACATGCAGCCCACATTCTGCATATACTGGGGCACATGCGCCCACATTCTGCATATACTTTATACAATACCCTGGCTGCACGCATACTGCATACAGCTTTTCAAAACACTGAGTGAGTGGTGAGGTGTGAGGGTTAGCAATGGGTGGAGTGATGGACGATGAGAGAAGTGGAATGCCATCTGGGAAGGTGAGGGAAGAAAGGGTGGTGTCATCATCTGCAGGGAGCACAAGACAAATGGATTACATACACTTGACTACTTGCGTGTATTCTAATTGATATTGTGTCTCTGCGATCATATAAAATGGAAATAACACAAAATATAACAGAAAAATAATAAATAATCGCACTTTGAATAAAAATAAATAATTAAAGGATTTTACATTTTCAACTTGCCATTGAAGAGTTATATAAATTTGAAAAACGGGAAATTAATTAACTGAATAGTTGCTTAAAACATCGACATCAAGTTCCTTAGGTATCATAAAACCAAGTCTCTACATTATAATTTTTTGTGCTTATTTCCAACTGGATTGTCTGACTCCGTTTTTGGAGCAAATAAAGCAGTATATACTAAAATTCCAACTATTGCTACATCTTTTCTTGATTGCTATCTTTGTGATTTCATGTCTTTATTTTTTTCATACAAGTGATACCTTCCGCTATTGGTACTTTACCCTCTACTCAGCCACATTAGATTTTTGAACGGGCTTAGCATATTTCAGGAACCAAAACGTGTCAATGTTCAGAAGAGAAAAACTTCCATATCCCAGATTTCACCTGAATGCTTTGCACACATCAACTAAAAAAAACATTTAATGGTTTGACCGTTTGAGCATATTACACTAGCACACACATAAGGAACTATAACGTAATTACAATTGTCTCCCTTTCCCATCTGTAGATTCCATGATCTTCTCTATATTTACCTGTGTCATGGCTGCAGTTTGTCTTCCTAACCCTAATTAGGCTAAATGTCACTTTTCTTTATATAGCGGCGTCTTTTCCTTCATCTAGTTAAATAGAAGTTTGAGCAAAGAAAAATAATCAGAAGAGGACATATGCAGCTGTTGTTGCAAAGTATAGCTCTGGATATTGTTGAAATATAAATGTTTTTTAGTCTTCACTGCATGGAGACACAACATCAAGTACTACCTTTAATTGCAGGGACATCAGAGAGTCATCTGGAAAACAAAAGGGCTTCCACTAGCGTTGCATCAATGGACAGCTATCCTTCTCTTCCCTTGGTGGTGGTTCCACCTGCGAATTCTCACAAAGAAAATGGTGGAACCTTCCTGCCGACATCATCATCACCTGACCGCTACGAGCTCCCACCAAGACCCTTCAACTCCAACGGCACTGATTCTCCGTGTATCTCGGAGTCTAGCTCTGATATCTTCACCAAACGTGAGGTTATTCACAAGCTCCGCCAGCAGCTAAAGAGGCGCGACGAGATGATCATGGACATGCAGGCTCAAATTGTGGACCTCCAGAGCTCTCTTACCTCCCAGTCCGCCCATTCAGCTGAATTGCTGTGCCAGCTCGAGTCTGCCAACCGCTACCTGTTTGACTCAGAGAAAGAGATCCAGCGGTTGCGGAAAACCGCAGTTGATCATCGTGTTGTGGAGAAGGGATCTCCCAGAAAGTCATTTCCAGCTACACGTTGGCCTGAAGAGACCAACGGCAACGGCCACTCCAATGGCAATGGATATATTAATGGTATGAACGGTTTCGACTATCTGCATGGTAGTTTTGATAAGAACAGAGATGGAGCCCAGGTTGAGACTTTGAAGAGAGAGTTGCTGGAGTTGAAGCAAGTGATTGAAGGAAAGGATTTCCTTCTTCAGAGCTACAAAGAGCAGAAAACAGAGCTAAGCGCTAGGGTGCAAGAGCTCCAGTTGAGACTAAATTCCCACGTGCCCAACATTTTGTAGGGTATTTAGGGTATCTCCCAATATTGATTTCTAACCGGGCAGACAGTTGTCTTTTTATTTTTTGGTTCATGCTTGTATAGTTTTTGACATGGCAGTTTTGTGTGATTCTAAGCATTTTTGTGTGGCTTAACACAAGAAGTGTGATTGTAAGCACTTTTGTGTGGCTAACTGCACTTTTGTTTGGCTAACACAGAAAGCAATTTATAAGATTAGGGGGGAAATTTGTGTTACTTTTTGGATCAGCAGGAAAGGCACTTATAGGAACAACCTGAAATTTTGACTGCACTGGTTTGCGGAGATTTTTTTTTTTGTTTGACAAGCTAAATTTGCAAAGATGTTGTTTCCTTCTATTTATTTGCGGCCTACAACAGCCGTGGGCTACAGGTTTGATACCCTCTAGGTTTGGCTGCACAGGCTTTCGTTCGTACGCCAACCTGACTAAATTCCCGTATCCTTATTTGTACCATACCAATTGACAAATCAAACTCTAGTTATAATCCTTTGCATAGGCGTGTGAATTGAATGTAGTGTATGCATGTAGTGATACTTTTGGTCAGAGTAATACTAATACGGGATAGTGAATTATTTATTTGAATGTTTCAGATATCTGATAAAAATATGCAGAATCAAATAATTGATGGATACATAGCCAAATGTCAGAAAACATGTAAACAGCATAGCCAAATGTCAGAAAACATGTAAACAGTAAGATGTTTCTTTCCTCCTGAAGCATAAATATCCTCTTTCTTCCGTCAAATGCCCATTTTAGTTGGTGTTTTTTTGGACATACTCCCCAGTATTGTATGGTTTATGCTGCCACCACTTACGACCAGCCGTGTTGTATGACAGTATGAAATGGCTAAGAATGCATATACCAGGCATGCCCTTGGCTTTGACACTATATTGTAAATGAATAATATGTATGTTCTACCTCTCGGCAAAAAAGCACGAGGAACGAGCAGAAGAGGCATGACCTGTTGTCATAATCCAACCCAACCCTATGAGTGAAAAGAGTATTTTCTTATGTTCATGCAGTGACGGAGTCATGATTTTTAATAGGATAGGACACCGCATAATCTATATCCCAACATATATATTTTTGAAGTTGGTATCCCAACATACATAAAATTTTCTTATGTGAATATAAACTTAAAAGTTACATAAGATCATAGCTATATGCAAATGAGCGGGGGATAATTTCATATATAATACTAGGTAGAAGAAATAAGCTACTTTTCCTTTGTAAAGCAAGCCCATTGAAGCCATACGGGCTTTTAACTTGCAGATCATTGTATATGTCGCACAACGAACGACTTATATATTGTTCAAAATGCAGGCAGATGTAGACTGCTGTCCTTCTGTCTATTCACAATATAAATAGATGATCTACACAGAATAATTTCTGCCATTCGATTATCATTACTGCGGTTTGTAATTGATCAAGAAAAATGTTTGTCTTATTATATATTTGTAACGGATGACCAAGAAAAGTCAAATCACACAAGATAGACCATACAGAAACTAATTGCTTCACGGGGCAGCTGTGAATAAATTTATTTCTTTCGATTTAGAGATCAGATTGCACAAAGTATATAAAAAAGGTATAAGGCAATGGTCAATGCAAATAGCAGATTAGGCTGATTGAAAAGACTGAAGGAAGGATGACCCTCTTCTGTAGCGTCTCTTACACCTAGCGTCTCCTCCCCCTACCCGAGTACCTCTTCCTCTTTATAGGCCGTTGCTTATGCGAGACGAGGTAATGATGGTGAGGAATGTAAGCCTCTCTCCCCATATCCATTCCTGCCTCCTCTTTCAAAACTCTCCTAAGTCTTACATGTTAGTAACCCCGTCTAGTCTGTGGCAACTTTTTCGACTTCGATAACACCTATATATAGATGTTCTTGTAGTTATCAATAATTTTGTTTACTTTCGAAAGAAGAGAAATATCTGCACAATTTATCTGAATTTTGATGTTCTCTATTTTCTATGTACATTGTACAAGGAAATCCTTTTTGGCGTGAATTCAATTGCAATCTGAAACCTACTCGACTACTCTCTAAAGCCGTCCAGAGGCCTACTTCAGCACTAGCAATGCACATGATGCCAACATACAAGGTCCCAATGCTATTCTACTAGAATTTCTCCACAACCGAATAGACAACGAACAAGCCCTACTACGTCAAGACTAGCATACCTCAAGTAATTGACGATCAAGTTGCAAGTTCCTTGCCTTGAAATCCGATTCAAACAGTTGAAGACCATACGACGGAATACATCAACAGACTTCCCAAGCCATCAACAATTCATTCAAATAGCTTTTCATTCGATTGGCTCTAAGCTCTATAAGATTGGCATCCGACCAAAGAGAGGCGACATGCCTAATCCCGAAAATCACCTATCTCTTATATGAGTTCCCCTTAATCAAACTCCACTAAATTGCCGATGAATTATTTGTTATACCCTTCATCCAGGGCCCATGCCTATAAATAGAACCCCTCCACCAATGCACCTGAGGTTTGGAACTCTACCCACATTCGTACTAATCCACCACACAATGCACTCGTCGTCCATCTTCCGCCCACACCAACATGATATATCCACAAACACCTTCCACTTAGTCAGTCACAGATTGCCATTGCACTCCCTCATTGCCATCCATCCCACCAGAGATATACTATGGGAACATGCCTGTGGCAACACCATAGTGTTGCAGAGCTCAAACGTGCTCAGCATCGGCTCTGACTTGACAACCTTCGACTCGAATATCCCCAACTCCCTGTAACTAGTGATGTAACTCACTTATATCTTAGAGCATTGTTAACTGTCTCAGATATGAGCAACTAATATTCATATCTGGATTGGAGTCCATGTTTCTCGATCTTGCTTTCTACTCATTTGTAATTACAATATAATATAGAATTCAACTAACTTCTCCTACCAATCATATATATATACATACATTAAAAGCCTGTATAGGCTATTCAAGATGGACGTAGTCAATTGGTAAATCCTGATAGATGAGAAGATATGCACTGACTCTAAAAGAGGAAGCCTGCATTGAGTGTTAAGGTTGTCGTCCCATAACACACATGCATAGATATTTAGTCCCAAGAGAGGTGGTGTCCTTGAAAGCCGCAAGCATTGCTCAAATCCGAAAGAAGGTGGGTGTATCAATATTAACAACTGACTCAGTAGAACTTGATTTCTACGTTTGCAATAGTTTCCGATTGGAGGCGGAAAACTCCGATATGGATGTTTATCTCTGAAATTTTTACCATACATGATTGATCAATTTCAAACACTTATATAGAATAGTAGTTTCCAGATCGATTTCAAACACTTATATAGAATAGTAGTTGCCACATTCTTTATCTTAGATCTAGTTTGTAGAATATAATGAACTCGTTTCCATATCAAAACCAAAGTTGCTAATACAAAGCTAGTAGAAATTTGTAGTTCCTTCTGAGATCATGTGAACAATCCCAACACCATTATATCTAAACCTCATACACTTACAAGTATTCAACATTGTGTGATTGATATATAAATTTTAAAACTTCCAACTTTACATTCGACATCAGTTGCTCATATTTAGTTGGATACTTATTCAGTCTTTTGAGTCCTATCACACACACATCAAGTTTTTAACACAATTAGCGAGAATCATAGTAAGCGTGAATACCTATTAGTGTAATTAGTCTATTTCACTTTTATATCCTTTTTGGTTTTAATCTTTAGAATAATATGTATTTCTTTGTTCACTTGAGGGTCAAAATATTGGAAGAAAACATAAGAAAAGGGAAACCCCCTAAGGAAAAGACTATGCTCTATGACATCTCACTCACGGACCACACATCCCCAAATGGATCTCAAAATTCACATATAATAGTAAAACTTCCATTCAACATTGATTACATACAATTCAAAATAAGTTTGATCACCCTAATCCAATCACATCAATACATAGGAAAATGCGAATGAGATTCCCAATTGACATTTACTTAACTTAAAGATTTGTTACAATATAGTAAACATTGAAGGTGTCCCTCAAGATACTATGTAAATTCATCTTTTAAATTTTTCTCTTCAGGATGAAGTTCAGTCTTGGTACAACTCTATCCCTAAGGATACCACTCAAACATGGAAAGAGCTAAAAGATGATTTTATTCATGAACTTTATATTCCATTTAAAATTGCTCATTTTAGGGAGGAATTGTGTAATTTTAAGTAGGGGGCGAATACAAATATCTACGAGTCTTGTGAAAGATATACGAGCTATAAACCTGACTACTCTTGACATCGAGTTCCACAATGTTACTAATCAACAATCTTTATGTATGATTTTTTATGCATGATTGAAGCATGAATTGAAAACAAATCCTTAAACTTTAACAAGGGGATCTTTTGTAAAATTGATATGGATTCTTAAAATTATTGAAGATATGAAACTAATGACTCAATATGGGATGCAAAAACATTTGAATCAAAGTTCCATTGGGAAATCACATCATTACCAAAACTTGGAAAATCTAATTACTAGCCTAAGAAGATTGATAAACTCCCCAAGGAAATTCAAACCTTGTCTTCATTTCAGACTACCTTGAAATCAAAGATTACGAGTTTATTGAAGCCATATCCACATGTCTATATCATGCAAGGATGTGGAATATGTAGATACACATCACATATTGCAATTTCTACAGTATAATAGTTGACAACCAAATTTCTTCAAATGTTTTGAATTAGTTGGCATTAATGCCTATAATTATTCCAATCAGAGCCATCATTTGTTATTTTAGATACTGCCATCTATGGTCCTTTACAACTACAAATGGAATAAAAGGTTGATTCATGAATCTTTTTCCTAAGAAAATGATTTGATGATCAAATTAATTAATTACAAGGTTGTCCTTTGAATGGCAACATGATTGATGGACATGATCAAGAAGCATAATACTTTATTTGAAAGCAAACTATGATCAATAACGAGTACTTTCATAAACCTAGTAAAAAGATAAATGATCTTGAAGAACCACCATGTGATTATGAACAAGTAAAAGATATATTTCAATAATTAGGTAAATAGATCCATTATGGTAATAATTTCAATTAAATTTTGCTCCTAAAAAAATCAAATTTCAATAATTAGATAAATAGACCCATTCTGGTAATAATTTCAATTAAATTTTGCTCCTTCTAAAAAAATATCAAATCGACCATACCTAGTTCCTGATTCTTGAGTGACTACTGAAAAATAGAGGAAACCACCAAAACACCATTTCTGCTATTCTTACAAAACCTCAAATACCAATTGTACTACCAATAAAAAAACATTAGAAGAAAATATTCTCCGATCCAATATTCCAAATTTAGAAACAAAAGCCCTTAATGAAGCTTGATAAGAAGAATGTTTTAAAGAACTTTTATGGCATCATAAAAGGGTTGCACATTGATATTTATTTTATTGATGCCATAACTGAGATACCATCCTATAACATATATTTTAAGGATGTCCTTTTGAAAATGCATAGCACAAACTTAGTCATAACTATCAATCTAGTTGAAACAACTAATGGGATTATTTAAGAAAAAATGCCAGCAAAACTCAGAGACCATGACTCCTTCCTTTTCCCTTGCACAATCGACCTAGTAGAATGCAAAAAAAGATTGTCATATTTATTATCCAACATTAGCATTATTGCTCGAATGGGAGTGATTGATACAAAACCTTCATTCATGACTATCCAACTAGATGACAGTGCTGACTCAAGGTCTAAGTTGACTAAACCCTTGTTTTGATGATGACTAACCATACAAAGTATTTGTGTCTAATGATTCTACTTGAGTGATTTAAAATTAGGTATAGACACACTCCTAATGCCTAAACTTGCCCATCCTAACTTGGAGAAAGACAAGCCAAAATCAATGCAAGTACACTTTTGTGGAATATGCCTTATATTTATTAGAATCATGTTGTGAATCACTTGTAATGATTATATGACTTATAATTAAGACTAGAAAAAATCAAGAGCACTTAAATCAAATATTTAATAACTTCCATGACACTTTCTAAAATTCATCACAAGCACTTCTATTGGCCGAGTTTCACTCTCATGAAACTCGACCAGCAATCCTGTGTGAGTCTTGGTAATTGCCAGGGTTGGCTGTGTTTCCCCAGGACAAACTCGAATGACACCTTTCACTTACAAAACATATTAAGCCGTCGATCAAGTTTCATCAAGGATAAACTCGACCGATAACTCAAAATTGTTTGGTCGTAGTGCCGTCAGTCGAGTTTCCTAAAAGTAAACTCAACCAAAAACACTATATGGAAAAGTGCAGAAAAGTGTTTCTAACCGTTGGAGTGTTGTAAAACTAAAAAATATATCCATTACAACACCCTAGATGGCTAGAATTTGTCCTTAAGTCTCTCTATTGTCTAGTAGGCAAACTAAACTATAAATAGGACCCCTTAGGCTTCATCCCATGGTTAGCCAAGCACTATGAAGGTCCCTACATTATCGTTGAGTGCCTCCAAGAGCCTCCTTCCACTCTCAAGCTTAATCACTTTCTACATCCATTAGAGTGAGTAGGAGATTTATAAGAGAGCTAGTCCTACATGTATATCTTATGGGGCTCTCACTTCCTCCATCTCCCAATCTCCCATTATATCATGAAGATGAAGGTTCTCTTTCTTGTCTAAGATCGGTGAAGAAGAAGGGAAGGAGTCCCTTGATACAAACTTCTCCTTGGTGAAGGCAATGCCAAAGGCGGAAGATCCAAGTCAAGAGTGAGTAATTACTTGAAGGAGGAAGACTTGTTGCAAGAGTGGGTAAGTCCTTGGTAAAGGTGGAAGACTCCTTGCAAGAGTGGGTAAGTCCTTGGAAAGGTAGAAGACTGTTGGTTATGGATAGATAACTCCTTTCTAAGGTTATTAGATCCCTTGTCCTAAAAGGGAAGGATAGGTATCCTTGTCCTAGAAAAGGAAGGTCATATGTTGTAATTCTTATAATGGAATATAAGGAGTGAGACATGGTTGAAAAATTCTAGAGGTTGACCTCTCTAGGTAGTGGATGTACATCTTCTAGTTTAGAGTTTGGAACCATTATATAGAGATTGTGCTAATTGTTCTTGTTCAATCTCTCTCATCCTTTCTATGTATGTTTAGTTGAACTCAAATTTCATATAAGAAACATTATCTTGTGATATACTTTGAAGATCTAATGATTTGGTTTAAGTGTTAAAAGCTCTATTCACCCCACCTCTAGATCTCACCATTGATACAACAACTGGTATTAAACAATCTTCTCCAAGAAATACTTTCACACATAGGAGAAGATGGGAAATATCAAGGTGGGAGATACCTCATGAATATTCCAATTTTTGATGGGAGCAACTTCCTCTATTGGAAAGGAAGGTTACAATTCTACATCCAAGGATAAAGTCTTGAGCTTGGAGAATGGTGGATATTCCACACAAGCTACTAGAGACAAAGGTAGAAGAATGGGATGAAGCTACTTTGAAGAAAGCAACCTTGAGTGCTAGAGACATCAACATTCTCTATGAATCTCTTTACCCCACTGAGTTTGACCAAGTTTCTTCTTGTCAGATGGCCTATGATGTATAGAGAAAGCTATGTGTCACTTATGATAGGACAAAACAAGTGAAGCAAAGTAGAACCTACATGATCAATGGTCTCCTTGAGAACTTCAAGATGGGAAAGAAGGATAGGGTGGATGAAATGTACTCTAGATTCAACACCATTATAAATGGTCTTTCCGTCCTAGGTCATCATATGGATAGAGGAAAGATAAACTCAAATATGCTTAGGTCTCTTATTAAATGGTGGGAATCAAAGGTGACTTCCATTGAAGAAGCAAAGTCTCTTGGTGATATTCCTGTTGAAGAGCTCACAAGAAATATACAAGCCCATGAAGTTAAACCTGACAAACAAGAGTAAGAAGAAAGAGACAAAGAGAAAGAGCTCAAGAGAATGAAGAAGGCAACAATCAAAGCCCACACTGAATATATTGTTGGTCAAGCTTCTCCATCCTCTCAAATTGAAGAAGATGCTATATACTACAAAGATAAACTTCACAAAAGCAAGTTTTCTTCCTCCACTCTGTGCTTCAAATATGAAAAGAAGGATCACTTCAAGGATGATTTCCCACAAGGCAAAAAGACCCATCATCACAACAAGGAGAAATGACACAAAAGCTCTAGTGACTCCTCCAACTCAAGCTCAAGTGAAGACTCTAGTAGAGGATCTATCTCAAGATCTAGTGAAGATGGAGAATGCCATTTTGCTCTCATGTCATGTTCAAATGAAGATTTAAATGTGATAAATCTAAACTCTTTAGATAAAGAATATTTAATTGCAATTATTCATGCTACTCGTGCCTCTCTTAAATCTACTAAAAAGAAAAAAAAAAGCTTGCAAGAATTGTTGATAATTTGCATGAAGAAAAAGATGATCTTGAACATGCTAAAATTAGTTTGCACAATGATGTTGATGATATCAAAATGTCTTTTTATAGAACTTGAATTGAAATTCAATAGTGTTGAGATTGAAGACAATGCCTATATTAATCAAGTAGACTCTCTTAAACTTGAAAATGCTAAATTTCTTGATAAGATTAAATTTCTAGAAGCTCAAACTCTTATGCCTAGTTCTAATGAGGAGCATACTAAATTTGTGAATTCTCTCATGCTTGATATAAATGTTCTTAGAACTATAAATGAGGACAAAGATTTTGTGTTGCAAGGAATATAATATGAAAATAGTGTTTACCTTTTTAAGATTGCTTTGTTTGAAAAAGAAAATGCTTCCTTGCTTGCTACAATCAATGTCCTTGAATCTTGTTCTAGTTCTACTAGTAGAGAGAATAATGTTGCTGCTATTCATATTAAAAAAGATTCTTATATGAAAAAAACTCTTTTATTAGAAACTGATCTCTTGCACGCTAGAGATGATATCAATCAATTGTCTTCTACTATTTCTTCTATTATGCATGATAATCATAGTTTGAGATCCTATATGCAAAGATTCTTAGATGATAAAAAGAATCTTAATCAAATCCTAGATCATACTACTGAACAAATGGGTAGAAATGGTTTTGGACTTGATAATAGCTAAAGGAACAACAAAGACAAAGGATCTTCAATATTCAATGGAGAACCCTCTAGTTCCAAGGCTATGGGCACTTGCAATCATTTTAATGAAAATTCTCATTATTCAATATATTTCCCTTTTAGGAAAGCACCCAAGAGCAATATGACTTGGGTTGCTAAGCTAACCCCTACGGACCTAAAAATATGATCGGGAACCATTTCATATTTCTTCTTGTAGGTCACTTGCTAATGGATTGACTTGAGCTATTGATTTCCCCATTGGTTTCTCAATCCACATTAAAGAATAAAGGTGAGATGTTATGAGGTGGAAATAAGTGGAAAAGAAATGATAAGAATAGAGGTAAAGGTATTCTTGCTTATATCAAATCATAGCTTGTTTTTACCAAGTTTATATGCACTTTACATATGATTTCTAAGTAAATTTTGGTATATTGTGATGCTCATCACCTTCTTGCTAAAAAACTGTCTCTAATTCTTGCATAGTGCTTAACAAAATTGCTTATATGTGTATGGATATGGTTTATATTTTTATCACACCTCTAGATATATATTTTGAAATATATATGCTTTGTAAAAGCACTTGTTGTCATCCGAGTTTGTCCTAAAAGAAACTTGACCAACAAGCACCGATCAGAGTTTGCCAACAATTGTTGTCGGCCGAGAAGTTCAACCCAGAAACTCGACCGACAACATTGTGCACAGAATATACAGATGGCTTTTTTATATGAAAATTTCCCTCTCAACTAGACTTTCTTAACGAATAGCCTTATTCTTCGACACTCTTTTATTGAACCTTTATATGTGCATATTACTATGCTTTAACTTACCTATCTTGCATACAACTCTATCTTTCTAATTGCTCTAAAGTTGGTATCTCTATATGTTGAATTACTTATCTTGAGTTGTTATGCATGTTTTAATAATGATCTCTTTGAATCTCTTGGTTGTAATCCAAATTGCTTCCGTTGTTCTCTAACTTGCTACATTTATATAGTTGTACATCTTACTTTGATACAACCTTGAGTCTCTTAGTGGTAATAATCTTTTGGTAATGGTGCATATTTACTAGTGAGTAATATACTCTCATGCTTCTGGAATTGCATATCTTTTTATTTGGATAATTATCTACATCTAATAGTAGCTTGTTCTTTAAATTGTGCATCTTTTGCTATGATCTAGATTCTACTAGTAGTCCATCTACATGTAGTTTTAGTCTTGTTCATCAATTGGTATCCAACTATATGCTATGATTGTATATTTTTTCATACATACTCAATCTTGCTCCTTAACTTGCATATCTACTATCTTGAGTAGCTTCAATATCCATGAGATGTGAAAAAAATAGAGCTACATTATATGCAGAAATTGGAGCATCTGAAAAATTTATGCAATTTTTGAATTTTCTACTCCAGTGTTAGATTTTGATGCAAAATTAGTGTTTTATATATAGAAACGGCCTTTGGAGTAAGATTCATGGATATAGCCATGAGATATGATGCTTTTTGGGTGAATTATATCATCTTGAGGGTTAAAATCATGCTTTAGTAGTTTTCTCCAGCACATTATGTTATAATTTCAAAGACCCTTTTGTTATTTTTCCCTTGATTATTGCTAGAATAATAACTAGGGTTGTTCATACATGTCTTGATTATCTTTACATACATTACTTGGACAAGTCCTTAGTTTTTGCTATTCTACACTACCTTTTCTAACAAGTTGTGTCTTATCTCTTCAACCCCTACTTTTGAGATGACAAATGGGAAGAAGACATGTCATATGTAAATTGAAGTACACATATATGAGAAGACATATATGAGTAGAATATATAGTTTCTATAAATGTTACGAAAGCTAACCTAATAACACCCAAATTTAGACATCTATGCTAAGCATTTATTTATGGTTTGTGTCATTATAGCCATAATATGCCTAAAATAACCCTATCCCCTTATCTTTTAGTAATTGACATATTTTCATAGATAAATTTGTTCAACTAGTCAATTTTGGGACTTGTAGGCACCAAACCTGAGAACACATCTATTCTCTAAGATTTTTCTCCAACACATGGTTTTTGTAGCAACTAGACTTTCATATATCACGACTGTGGTGGACTAAGTATCACACTATGTGCACCAAGTTAGGAGACGGTGGTCCTGCTAACCGACTAGCGGGCCCAAGAAACTTTTGATATCTTAGACCCTATTTTCGATGGCCAGTCCTTTATCATGATGCATCCTCACCAATCAGAAGGCTCATCAACGTGGGCCAATCAACCACCAGTAATAGCCCCCCCCGTGGGGGTGGGTTTGGGCCATGACACCACGACCGCGACCAAGGAGGATGCCGCGACTACGACCAAGAAGACGATGCCACAACCACGACCAAGACGTTGTGTCGACCGACACTCGACATGGTTGGGCTGAGGGCACAAATGCGACCACGTGATCCACCTCGACCGCAACATGACTGCGACCACATGATCCACCTTGACCGCGGCACGACCACAACTGTGAAGTCTACCTTGACTGCGACCGCAGGATCCACCTCGACTGTGGAGTCTACCTCGACCGACACTCAGTACGGTAGGAATGAGACTAGGGCTGCGGTCGAGGCAGGTGCCACAACCATCTTCCGCCTTCACCTATAAATACCTACCCCTCACAACCTAGAGGGGGGTTCCATATTTTTGGAGGTTCCACATTTTAATTCTGACCTATTTTGGTTCCTAAAGCCCCGTGGGAGAGTTCTGAGGTCTGGAAAGGCTGAAGTACTTATCCTACATCTATGCCTCCTATTTTCTTCCATCTCCCACCATTTCCCACCACCATTCACCCATATCCCACCATTCTCAGCCATCTTCCACCTCCATACACCCACCAAGCTACTGTTTGGGGTGGAATCAAAGAGAAAGGAGGCCAAGGAGTCTAGAAGACCAAGGAGGATGACCCAAAGATGAGATCCAGCCTAAATTTATTCTTCTTCCCCTTTCTTCTACTATTCTCCTTTGTTTCTGTACAAATGATGTTCTTCCATCTTTGTTCTGTGCCAACTATGCTTGTGCATGGCTAGTTGAACTCCTTCTTGGCTATGTAGCCTATTTTGGGCATGTTTATGTACTTTTACCTTAAGCAAGTAGTTTTATTTCAGATCTAGTATGTTTACTATTCTATCTTCTCTTTCTGGTTATGATTGCTAGTTTGGTTGATCTCTTTCTTGCTTGAACTTCTATTTCTACCTATATCGAGAGATTCATTATAAAAATAGATAAGAGAAGGTAGTTTGGATTGAAATCTGAAAGGAGGATGGTTCAAGGTGATCTATGCAAAACCGTAGACTTGGGAATGGCCGGGTCCAGCTCGGCACGGTCGGTCCCACTACCTAGTTCATGCCTAGATCACACCTGTTCATAGCACCTCAGAACATTGTAGACCTGAGAGGGCATCTAGAATATTCTAGGGTGCTAATTTGTCAATCCTCGAGAGATGTTTCATATCATCGATGGGTTTTAGTCACACTGCACGAGAGCGAGTAGGATGACCCCACAAGAACAAATACCACAGTACATACCATGTTTGGATGTAGGTTGCTTGATCGGGTGTTTGAGGATTGTCTATGCCCGAGAACGGGTGCATAGACTGGCCAACTTATGGTTACATAGCTAGGAACTCCTTCTCTCTGATTAGTAGAATCCTATAGACTCTGCTTTGTTTTGTTTTCTTTGTTTTGTTTTATTTCATGACAATCTGCTAGATTGGTTTTAGCTTCATACTTTTATTAACTATTAGATTGGCTTATCTGACTTAAGAATGAGATCTTAAGTGTCCCTACATCCATGTGTTCGACTCCGTATATCTACTTTGACCCCATAATAAAGTTGTGGGGGTCCTTGAAGGTTTTAGGTTATAAATTTAAAGTCCAACCCATCCTCTCGAGGATGCATCATAACCATGCAAGAGAATTAACATCAACTGAGGGGGAGTATGATAACTCCATGAGCATCAATTGTGGGGGAGCATATGAACTCAATTCTATTGAAACACCTAGGTTTCTCTAAAGGTAAATTTTTACTTAAATGCTTTCAATACATTTATGTAATGGTTTGCCATCTTAAAAAAAGGGTGAGAATTTTGACTCAAGGTTTGAATTGACTAAGCCCTAGTTTTGATGATGACTAACCATTCCACTCACCTGTATCTAATACTTCTACTTGAGTGATTTTAGCTAGGTATAGACACACTCCTAATGCCTAAACTTGCACATCCTAACTAAGAGAAAGACAACTCAAAATCAATGTAAATGTACTTTTGTGGTAAAGACCTTATATCTATTAGAATTATGTTGTAAATCACTTATAATGATTGAATAACTTCTAATTGAGTTTAGAAAAAAATCAAAAGCACTTAAATTCAATATTTAAGCACTTTTATGACATTTCCAAAATTCATCAAGGCACTTTTATCAGCCGAGTTTCACTCACATGAAACTTGACTGAAAAGTCTGTGTGGGTCTTGGTAACTGCCAGGGTCGGCTGAGTTTTCCCAGGATAAACTCAACTGATACCCTACACTTAGGAAAACAAACTTAAGATGTCGATTGAGTTTCATTAAGGATAAAAGCAACCAACAACTCAAAATTGTTTTGTCACATAGTGGGCCATCGGTCAAGTTTCCTAAAAGTAAACTTGACCGACAACATTGTACGAAAAAATGTAGAAAAATATTTCTAACCGTCGGAGTGTTGAAAAACTCAAAAATATATCTGTTGTAACACCCCAAATGGTTAGAATTCATCCCTAAGTGTCTCTACTAGATAGTAGGAAACCTCAACTATAAATATGACTCCTTGACCTTCATCCCATGGTTATCCAAGCACTATGAAGGTCCCTATATTATAGTTGAATGCCTTCAAGAGCCTCCTTCTGCTCTCAATCTTAATCATTTTGTACATCCATTAGAGTGATTAGGAGATTTGTAAGAGAGATAGTCCTACATGTATATATTGTGAGGCCTCACTTCTTCCACCTCCCAATATCTCATTCTACCATGAAGATGAGGGTTCTCTCTCTTGGATATGAGAGGTGAAGAAGAAGGGAAGGAGTCCCTTGGTGAAAGTTTCACCTTGGTGAAGGTGAAATCAAAGGCAAAAGATCCAAGTCATGAGTGGGTAATTACTTGAAGGAGCAATACTTATTTCAAGAGTGGTTAAGTCCTTGGTGAAGGTGGAAGACTCATTGCAAGAGTGGGTAAGTCCTTGGAAAGGTAGAAGACTCTTGGTCATATATAGGTAAGTACTTTGTAAGGCTATTGGCTCCCTTTTCCTCAATGAGAAGGCTAGGTATCCTTGTTCTGGAAAAGGAAGGTCATATGTTGTAACTCTTATAATGGAATATAAGGAGTGAGACATGGTTGAAAAATCCTAGAGATTGACCTCTCTAGATAGTGGATGTACATCTTCTAGTTTGGAGTTTGAAACTACTATACATAGTTTGTGTTACTTGTGCTTGTTCAATTTCTCTTATCCTTGATATGTATGTTTAGTTGCACTCAAATTTCAATATGCAACCTTATCTTGAGATATACTTTGTAGGTCTAATGAATTTGATTGAAGTGTTTATAGCTCTATTCAGCCTCCCTTTAGAGCCCACAATTGATCCAACAATTAGTATCAGAGTGGATCTTCTCCAAGCAATACTTCCACAAGTAGGAGAAGATGGGCAATTATCAAGGTGGGAGATACCTCATCAACATTCTAATATTTGATGGGAGAAACTTCCTCTATTGGAAAAGAAGGTTACAATTCTACATCCAAGGATCAAGTCTTGAGCTATGGAGGATGGTGGATCTTCCATACAAACTACAAGAGACAAAGGTAGAAGAATGGGATGAAGATACTTTGAAGAAAGCATCCATGACTACTAGAGCCATTAACATTCTCTATGCATCTCTTTCCCCCATCGAGTTCAACCAGATTTATACTTGTGAGATGCCTATGAGGTATAGAGAAATCTATTTGTCACTTATGAGGGGACAAAGCAAGTGAAGAAAAGTAGAGTCTACATGCTCAATGGTCTCCTTGAAAACTTCAAGATGGGAAAGAAGGAAAGGTTGGCTGAAATGTACTCTAGACTCAACACCATTATAAATGGTCTTGCCTATGGATAGAGGAAAGATAAACTCAAAGATCCTTAGGTATATTCCTATATGGTGGGAATCAAAGGTGACTTACATTGAATAGGAAAACTCTCTTGGTTATATTCCTATTGAAGAGATCATATGAAATCTATAAGCCCATGAAGTTAAACTTGCCAAGCAAGAGGAAGAAGAAAGGGAAGAAGAGAAAGAGCTCAAGATAATGAAAAAGGATGAAATCAAAGCCCAAATTGAAGCTAAATTTGATCAAGCTTATTCATCCTCTCAAGTTAAAGAAGATTCTATGTACTACAAAGGCAAACTTCACAAAGGCAAGTCTTCTTCCTCTACTCGATGCTTCAAATATGGAAAGAAGGGTCACTACATGGATGATTGCCCACAAGGAAAAAAGGTCCATCATCACAAAAAGAAGGGAATATGGCACAAAAGCTCCAATGACTCCTCCAACTCAAGCTCAAGTGAAGATTCTAATGGAGCATCTAGCTCAAGCTCTAGTGAAGATTGGAAAATGTCATTTGCTCTCATGGCAAGTTCAAATAAAGATTTAAATGAGGTAAATCTAAGCTCTTTAGATAAAGAATCTCTAATTGCAATTATTCATGCTACTCGTACCCCTCTTAAATTTAATAAAAAGAAAAAGAAAAGACTTTCTATAATTGTTGATAATTTGAATGAAGAAAAAGATGATCTTAAACAAGCTAAAATTTGTTTTCAAAATGATGTTGATGATCTCAAAATGTCTTTTCTAGAACTTGAATTTAAATTCAATAGTGTTGAGATTGAAAACAATGCCTATCTTAGTCAAGTAGAATCTCTTAAGATTGAAATTGCTAACTTGCTTGATAAGATTAGATTTCTAGAAGATCAACTTCTTATGCCTAGTTCTAATGAAGAGCATACTAAAATTGTGATTTCTCTCATGCTTGATATAAATGTTCTTATAACTGAAAATGAGGGCAAAGATTTTGTGTTGCAAGGAATAGAATCTACAAATAGTGTTTATCTTTCTAAGACTGCTTTGCCTAAAAAAGAAAATGCTTCCTTGCTTGCTTTAATCAATGTCCTTGAACCTTGTTATAGTTCTACTAGTAGAGAGAATAATGTTGCTGCTATTCATATTGAAAATGATTCTTATATGACAAATATCTTTGTTTAGAAACCAATCTTTTGCATGCTAGAGACTAATATCAATCGATTGTCTTATACTATTACTTCTCTTATGCATGATAATCATAGTTTGAGATCTCTATGCAAAGATTCTTAGATGATGAAAAGAATATAAATAAAATCCTAGATCATACTACTAAACAAATGGGTAGAGATGGTTTTAGACTTGATAGTAGCCAAAGGAACAATAAGGAAAAAGGATCTTCAATATTCCATGGAGAATCCTCTATTCCAAGGCGATGGGCACTTGTAATGAAAATGGTCATATTCTACATATTTCCCTTTTAGGAAAGCACCCAGGAATAATAGGACTTGGGTTTCTAGCTAACCCCTCCAGACCCAAAAATATGATTGGGGACCATTTCATCTTTCTTCTTGCAGGTCACTTGCTAATGGATTGACTTGAGCTCTTGTTTGCAAATTGGTTTCTCAATCCAAATAAAAGAATAAAGGTGAGATGTTATGGGGTGGCAACAAGTGGAAAAGAAATGGTAAGAATAGAGGTAAAGGTATTCTTTCTCATATCCAATCATAGCTTGTTTTTGCCACATTGGCAAGCACTTTACGTATGATTTTTTAGTCAATTTTGGTATATTGTGATTCTCATCACCTTCTTTCTCAAAAACTGTCCATGATGCTTGCATACTACTTGCTTATACATGTTTGGATATGGTTTATATTTTTATCACACATCTAGATATGTTTTTCTGAAATATATATGCTTTTTGACAACAACCGTTGTTATCTGAGTTTGTCTTGAAAGGAACTCAACTGACAAGCACCAATGGGAGTTTGCCAACAACTATTGTTGGTCGAGAAGTTCAACCTAGAAACTTGACCAAAAACACTATGCACATATTATACATGTGGCTTTTTGGATGAGAATTTCCCTCTCAACTAGACTTTCTCAACACATACCTTATTCTTTGGCACTATTCTTTTTGGTACCTTTATATGTGCATATTGCCATGCTTCAACTTTCCTATCTTACATACAAATCTATCTTTCTAATTGCTCTAAAATTGGCATCTCTATATCTTGAATTACTTATCTTGAGTTGTTATGCATGTTTTTGATGGTGATCTCTTTGAATTTCTTGGTTGTAATCCAAATTGCTTCCGTTGTGGTCTAACTTTCTACATTTATATAGTTGTATATTTTGTTTTGATACAACCTTGAGTCTCTTAGTGGTAATCATATTTTGGTAATGATGCATACTTTCCATTGAGTAATATTCTCTCATGCTTCTAGAATCGCATATGTTTTTATTTGAATATGTCTCTACATATAAGCATAGCTTGTTATTTAACTTGTGCATCTTTTTCTATGATCTAGATTCTACTAGTAGTCCATCTACATGTAGTTCTAGTCTTGTTCATCAATTGGTATCCAACTATATGCTATGCTTGTATCTTTTTTCATACATACTCAATCTTGCTCCTTAACTTTCATATCTACTATCTTAAGTTACTTGCATAGCCTTAGGATGTGCAACAAATAGAGCTACATTATATGCAGAAATTGGAGCATCCTAAGAATTTGTATAATTTTTGAGTTTTCTGCTCCAGTGCCAGATTTTGCAGAAACAACATTCTGAGCAATAATCATGGATTTTCATGAGCCATGACATTTTTTGGGCGAATTCCATCATCTTGAGGGTCAAAATCGTGCTTTATTAGTTTTCTCGAGCACATTATGTTATAATTGCAAGGACTGTTTTGTATTTTTTTCCTTGATTATTGCTATAATTACATCTAGGGTTGTTCAAATGCATGTCTTAATTATCTTTACATACATTTCTTGGACAAGTACTTAGTTTTTTCTCTTCTAAACTCCCTTTTCTAACAAGTTGTGTTTTACCTCTTCAAACCCTACTTCTTGAGATGACAAAAGGGGAGAAGATATGTTTTATGTAAATGGGAGAAAACATATATCAAAAGACATATATGTGTAGAAGACATAGTTTCTATAAATGTTATCAAAGATAACCATGAAGGGGAATTAGAATCAATTGAAGGGGAGTATGATAACTCCATGAGAATCAATTGAGGGGGAGCATATAAACTAAATTCTATGGAAATCCCTAGGTTTCTCTAAAGGTATGGTTTTACTTAAATACTTTAAATTCAATTATGGAATGGTTTGTCATCTTCAAAAAGGGGAAGAAGGTTGACTCAAGGTCTAAATTGACTAAACCCTTATTTTTATGATGACTAACCATTCCACTCATTTGTGTCTAATGCTTCTACTTGAGAGATTTCAGATTAGGTATAGACACACTCATAATGCCTAAAGTTGTGCATCCTAACTAAGAGAAAGATAAGTCAAAATCAATGCAAGTGCACTTTTATGGAAAAGACCTTATATCTATTAAAATCATGTTGTTAATCACTTGTAATGATTGTATGACTTGTAATTAAGCTTAGAAAAAATCAAGATCAGTTAAATCAAATATTGAAGCACTTTTATGGCACTTACCAAAATTCTTCACATGCACTTTTATCGGCCGAGTTTCACTCAGATGAAACTCGACCAACAACTGTGTGTGGGTCCTAGTAACTGTTAGGTTCAACTGAGTTTCCCCAGGACAAACTTGACTGACACCCTACAGTTATAAAACAATCTTAAGCCGTCGGTCAAGTTTCAATAAGGATAAACTCGATTGACAACTCAAAATTGCTTTGTTGCATAGTGCCATTGGTCGAGTTTCCCAAAACTAAACTCAACCAACAACACTGTATGAAAAAGAGAAGAAAAGTATTTCTAACTGTTGGAGTGTTGCAAAGCCCACAAATATATCCATTACAACACCTTGAATGTCTAGAATTCATCCCTAAGTTCCTCTACTGGATAGTAGGCAAACTCAACTATAAATAGAACCCCTTGGACTTCATCCCATGGTTATCCAAGCACTATGAAGGTCCCTATATTATAGTTGAGTGCCTCCAAGAGACTCCTTACACTATCAAGATTAATCACTTGCTACATCCATTAGAGAGAGTAGGATATTTGTAAGAGAGCTAGTTCTACATGTATATCTTATGAGGCTCTCACTTCCTCAACCTCCCAATCTCTCATTCTACCATGAAAATGAAGGTTCTCTCTCCTTTCTAAGAGAGTTGAAAAAAAAGAAGGGAAAGAGTTCCTTGGTGAAAGATTCTCCTTGGTGAAGATGAAGTCAAAGATAGAAGATCCAAGTCAAGAGTGTGTAATTCCTTTAAGGCAGAAGACTTTTTACAAAAGTGGGTAAGTCCTTGATGAAGGCAGAAGACTCGTTGCAAGAGTGGGTAAGTCCTTGGAAAGGTAGATGACTCTTGGTCATGGACGTGTAAGTCCTTTATAAGTTTATTGACTCCCTGGTCCTCAAAGGGAAGGCTAGGTATCCTTGTCCTGGAAAAGGAAGGTCATATAATGTAACTCTTATAATGGAACATAAGGAGTGAGTCATGGTTGAAAAATTCTAGAGGTTGAACTCTCTAGGTAGTGGATGTACATCTCCTACTTTGGAGTTTGGAACCACTATACATATCTTGTTTACTTGTGCTTGTGCAATCTCTCTCATCCTTGATATGTATGTTTAGTTGCACTTGAATTTCATATAAGTGACCTTATCATGTGATATACTTTGAAGGTATAATGAATTTGGTTTAAGTGTTTATAGCTCTATTTACCCCCCCTCTAGAGCATATCTTTGATCCAACAATTGGTATCAGAGAGGGTCTTCTCCAAGAAATACTTGCACACATAGGAGAAGATGGTCGATTATCAAGGTGGGATATATCTCATCAACACTCCAATATTTGATGGGAGCAACTTCCTCTATTGGAAAAGAAATTTACAATTTTACATCTGTTGATCAAGTATTGAGTTATGGAGAATGGTGAATCTTCCATAAAATCTACTAGAGACAAAGGTAGAAGAATGGTATGAAGCTACTTTGAAGAAAGCAACCTTGAATGCTAGAGCCATCAACATTCTCTACGCCTCTCCTTCACCCCACTGAGTTTAACTAGATTTCTTATTGTGATACGACCTATGAGGTATAGAGAAAACTATGTGTCACTTATGAGGGGACAAAGAAAGTGAAGGAAAGTATAGTCTACATGCTCAATGGTCTCCTTGAGAACTTCAAGATGGGAAAGAAGGAAAGGGTGGCTGCATGTACTCCAGACTCAATGCCATTATAAATGGTCTTTCCATCCTAGGTTATCCTATGGATAGAGGAAAGATAAACTCAAAGATACTTAGGTATCTTCCTAAATGATGGGAATCATAGGTGACTTCCATTTAAGAAGCAAAGTCTCTTGGTGATATTCCAATTCAAGGGCTCATAGGAAATATACAAGGCCATGAAGCTAAACTTGACAAGAAAGATGAAGAAGAAAGAGAAGAAGAGAAAGAGCTCAAGAGAATGAAGAAGGCTGAAATCAAAGCCCAAATTGAAGATATTGTTGGCCAAGATTCTCCATCCTCTCAAGTTGAATAAGATGCTACATACTCCAAAGGTAAACTTCACAAAGGCAAGTCTTCTCCCTCCACTTGATGCTTCAAATATGGAAAAAGGGTCACTTCAAGGATGATTTCCCACATGGAAAAAAGACCCATAATCCCATCAAGAAGGAGAAATGGCACAAAATATCTAGTGACTCCTCCAACCCAAGCTCGAGTGAAGATTCTAGTGGTGGATCTAGCTCAAGCTCTAGTGAATATGGAAAATGCCATTGTGCTCTCGTGGAAAATTCAGATGAATATTTAAATGAGGTAAATCTAAAATCTTAAGATTAAGAATCTTAAATCACAATTATTCAAGAGACTCGTGTCTCTCTTAAATCTACTTAAAAGAAAAAGAAAAAGCTTTCTAGAATTGTTGATAATTTGCATGAAGAAAAGATGATCTTGAACATGCTAAAATTTGTTTGCAAAGTGACGTTGATGATCTCAAAACATTTTTTCTAGAACTTGAATTAAAATTCAATAGTGTTGAGATTTAAAACAATGCCTATATTAGTCAAGTAGACTCTTTTAAACTTGAAAATACTAACTTGCTTGATAAGATTAAATTTCTAGAACCTTAACCTCTTATGCCTAGTTCTAATGAAGAGCATACTAGAATTGTGAATTCTCTCACACTTGATATAAATGTTCTTAGAATTGAAGATGAGGACAAAGATTTTGTGTTGCAAGGAATAGAATATGAAAACAATGCTTATCTTTCTAAGATTGCTTTGCTTGAAAAAGGAAATGCTTCCTTGCTTGCTACAATGAATGTCCTTGAATCTTGTTATAGTTCTACTAGTAGAGAGAATAATGTTGTTACTATTCAGATTGAAAATGATTCTTATATGCCAAAATCTCTTTGTTTAGAAACTGATATTTTGCATGCTAGAGATGATATAAATCAATAGTCTTCTACTATTACTTCTCTTATGCATGATAATCATAGTTTGAGATCCTCTATGCAAATATTATTAGATGATAAAAAGAATCTTAATCAAATCCTAGATCATACTACCAAACAAACATGTATAGATGGTTTTGGACTTGATAGTAGCCAAAGGAACAACAAGACAAATGATCTTCAATATTCCATGGAGAATCCTCTAGTTACAAGGCTATGGGCACTTGAATCATTGCAATGAAAATGGTCATTATTCTACATATTTCCCTTTTAGGAAAGCACCCAAGAGTAATAGGATTTGGGTTTCTAAGATAACCCCCATGGACCCAAAAATATGATTGGGGCCCATTTCATCTTTCTTCATGTAGGTCACTTGCTAATGGATTGATTTGAGCTATTGATTTGAAAATTAGTTTCTCAATCCACATAAGAAGAAAGGTGAGATGTTATGGGGTGGCAACAAGTGGAAAAGAAATCATCAAAATTGAGGTAAAGGTATTCTTGCTCATATCCAATCTTAGCTTGTTTTTGTCAAGTTTGTATACACTTTACATATGATTTCTGAGTCAATTTTGGTATATTGTGATTCTCATCACCTTCTTTCTCAAAAACTACCCTTGATGGTAGAATAGTGCTTTTATGAACTTGCTTATACATGTTTGGATATGGTTTATATTTTTATCACACCTCTAGATATGTTTTTATGGAATATATATGCTTTTTGACAGTAGCTATTGTCATCCGAGTTTGACCTGAAAGAAAAATGACAAGCACCAATGGGAGTCTTCCAATAGCTGTTGCCGATTGAGAAGTTCAAACTAGAAACTTGAACAACAACACTGTTCACAAAATATATAGAAGGCTTTTTGGATAAGAATTTCCCTCTCAACTTGACCAACAACACTGTAACGTCTACATCAATCCTTGATCTACTACTGATCATCTAGTCGATTGTCTAGACACTCTAGTCAGTTGAGTCACATTCCCATCCAGCCAAATGTTAGCCAATGTTGTTTAAGTTGATTACCCAAACACTTTAGTAACCAAGTTAAACCTTATCCATGAGTAAACTCCTATTCCAAGTAAATCCTATGCGTGTGACCCTATAGGTCCCAAATTTCATTGGCAGTGAATGTCTATAACTAGATTATGATATCACAAACAATGAGTGGTATCTAGCAACACATCATTGCTACCCAACTAATTGCAAAATTGGAGAAAAACTTCAACCTACAATCCGTGATTAGTGTTATAATGATTGTATAATTCCTTTGTATTTGTTATCCAGATTAAACTCGAGGCATGGAATCACCATCCTCTTAATATTAAATCCATGCTCCTTGAACAAGAGCAGACTATTTGAGATGAATGTGAGCTCACATTTTACATATTGATTCACATGATCATGATCAATACATTTCTTAGTCTCGCTTAACAAGTGGCCATGATATAAACTCCAGTGGGAGGGCCAAATCCCATTTACATCACTCACAACCAATCCCCATGTGTCATAACAAACCCGGACATCACATATATGGTAACCCTTATTCAAGGTCACGTTAGATGGTGTCAAAGTATATCGAACAATGTGTGATGCTTGTAGTGACTTCAGGTCTAAGAACCACAATCACCACTATCACTGTAAGAGTTGATTTTGACTACCATTATATGGTTTCCATGTATCACTCTCAAGGTATCTGTCCGATACACTATTCTCTAACAAGTGCCTATGTGTTCGGCTTGATATCATATATCATGAAAAATGAGATTTTATCATCAGTGAACACAAATTCTAGTCTTATGTATTATTATTGTCTATATGGTTTCCGTAATAATATCTGACTAGGGACATAACAAGAATGTATATACTCTTATCATACATACAATCTCTTTGTTTAGGTCCTCAACCTAAATACATATGTCATTGAATAATACCATTATTTTAGACATCAATTATGTTATATCATCATCTCATAATTGAACAAACATATAGACAAAAGAGTGCCTTTATTATTAACCAAGTCTATTACATGATGCCTCATTACAATCATAGTATGACTGTCTTTCTGGGCATACATACCAACAAAAAGATGATGCATACATGAAACATGAATTAAACATGCCACATAATTATGGTGAATATGCATGCATATGATGATAGGAATGCACAAAAATAGATACAATAAACACATGTAAGGAAAGTGAAGTTGCCACCCCACCCCACCCCAAGATTATTCAAAATGGTCTCCACACTGTATGGTAAATCTTGTTCAAGGCACAACTAGATGACCACTATGTGGTGTCTGGTTCAAAAGACTCCAACTACTACCCAAGTCATGTGGGTCAGGTGTAGGCATTTTGGTATCCTATGGTGTCTTATGTAGCATACTAGTCACAGTAGTGCCACTGAGTGATGTGCCAGACGTCCATCTGACTGAGGATAGAAGACATCTTATGGTACTAGTTGTGTATGGTCTAAATCTCCATGTCATGGTGGTCTAACCTCACTGAATGCTGCTAGAAGGAAAATGACATGAACATATATGTTTGCTTCCGGTCAACTGTGGACCAAGTATACCCAATTTGGGTCATGGTGGAAGGTGGTGCTAGTAGGGATAGTGGTGTTGAAGATGCACTAGTCCCCTCTATGCCATGCTGCTATTGTTGTGGCTATAACTTGAGGTTCATTAGGTTAGATAAGGTGACCTATTCAGGATAAGGTCGGGAGTTGGAGGCCTAAAGATGACTATGTATATCAATTAGTATTTGTAGTTCCTTGCATCGAACCTTAGAATAGTTCACTTCACCAAAACCAAGGTATCAATCAAGTCACTGATTTCAGGTGCAAGATGTTTGGGGCCAGCTACATCTTCTCTTTTAGCTTAAAGTCAGACCTCTAATGAGAATGTTCCTTTAATCCTTCTTGCAAGCCTCCAACCTAAGAAGTTTATCAGTGAAGAAGTTCCCTGCATTGACCCTCTTCTGTGCACCATGGACAAAAAATATAGCTCATCATGAGAAACCAAACTACATGTCCCATTCCTCCTAAAAATGGTTCGATAAAACATGGTGGAGGATGTGAAAAATGAAATGTGGATGTGGGTTTCCCTAGATTTAGTGGGATCATGAACCAATTTGTCAATGATCATAGTCCAAAAGGTTTGATAGTTAAATTCCAATTTGAGTCAAGAATCACCATCCTCATCAAACCCCATTTTTTGATAAAACCCCCTGTGAGAATCTGGTATCACCCAACTAGAAATCAATCACTAAAATCCCCATTTGTCTTGGTATTTTAGAGTATTAAGAAACTTGAGAATAATAGTGGGGTAGGTCTTTGTGTTACCCTTGGAGTCTACCTTGAAGAGGTACATTTTCTTGAGTAGGGGCTTAACCTTGTTGGTCAAGTCAAAATTTTCTGACATATCTTATCATAGGAAGTAGTCTAGGTGAATACAATGAGTAATGAACGAAGAGCTTCTCATAGAACCTGAGCTCATCCTTGAAGATGATGGTGAAGGGAACAACTATATAGGAGCATTCATACTCCTCTTCCTTACTTCCTCCCCCCACCTTAGGATCAATATTAGGCTCCAAGGTGTGAGATGGGATTTGCCTTTGGCCTCTTACCTCATCCTTGGTCCTAACCATAGTGATAGTTTAAATGGATAGCCGTAGAAACTTGGATTGATGGAGTTATTTAGAATACTAATGCCATGCATGGTGTGTACGTCAGACCACATAATGTGAATGAATCTACAAGGGTTCGTCTGCTTGGTGGTGTGCACTGGTCATCAACATGTCATGGACCATGGATTCAAGGTTGCAAAATGTGAGTAATGGTCCTCTATGGAATGTGGAAGAGTGGTGGAAGGGAATGGTGGTGTTAAGGAAGGTCAAGGGAGGCCTCCGTCGCCAATGAGAGTTTTTAGTGAAGAAGCTCTTCTATTTTGCAAGAAGGTGCAAGCGGTGGCTAGGGGGGATATGGCTATACTCTCTCTCTTGCTCGAGGATGATATGGAAGTATCTGAGGATGTTGGAGGGACTTTGACATAATGGTTCACAGATGTCGCTTCTTGCTGGAGTGGCTTTGATACCAATGATGGTGATTGGGAAGGACAAGGGGGTTGATGTGCTCGAACTAGGGCACATTGTGCTACCTTGGGTCAACACTTACCCTTTATTTTATTTGAAAGATGTCTTTATTCACACTCTCTTGGATGTTTCAGCTTAGTGCACTGACCCAAAGAACTCCCAATTTTCAAAACTTGGTAGCACATTGTGCTTAAGTTTTGCATGCATGCACATTGTTGACATTCTATATATCATTTGGCACACCATTATAAGAGTAGCATGACATGTATCTCCTCATTAGAAGACAATTTCTTGATGAAATGGCTCTACATACCTTAGGACTAGCACATTCTGCATGTTGATTGTAGACATCATTGCCCACATACTAAACATGCACTTGCCATTCACTAAGGAATATCTACCTTCATTTTATCTATCACATGCATTAACTTGTTACATCTAATCTCAAACAACACACATCATGCATGTATCAAAGATTTTTATTTTTCACACATAAATATTTACATGCACAAATGAAGTGGCTTAATTGAAAATATAATTCAAAAAAATCTAAAGGAAATGCAAAATGTAGGATCCCTTCCAATGTCATTTGGGTTTAATGTCCCTAAGGTGAACAATGTTCTTCTCTTTAACTGAATCCACATGGAATGACTTGATCAATGAGGTCTTCATAGAGATCGTTCTTTTCCCTTTCAACTTACATCTAAAGTGTTGCGCCACCCAAGTCTGGAGGATGTAAAGAGAGTGATATTCTTCTCACAAATCTTCATGCTCAGTTCAACTCTATCCACTTGAATCATTGCCTTGATGATCTACAATAATGGCCATGCTAAGATGTTGTCCCCATGTGTTCTACCTTTGTCCTCAATGATTACAAAATCCATTGGAACATTGAACCTTCAAACTTAATCGACACATTTTCTACCATGTCTATAGAATTTTCCCTATAACGAACTTCATTCCAAAAATTAATTTTCACTTTCTTGGGTGCATTTAAATATAAATCAATAAATACAATTAATGACATCGCATATGAGATAGCACCTTGATCACACAACATAGTAGAAAACTAAATATCACCTCTGTTAGCCTTAGATGCATAATGATGCATGGTCTAGGTGTTTGGGAGGAAGATTATCTAATGCTATAACACTCATATCAAGTGCAAGCACCATGCGTTGAAGTTCATCCTTCTATCCTACTTTAGTGATACTACCTTGACTAGAAAATTCCAGAACCATATGTTGCACAAATGGGGTGGCACACATGAGGTTTTCAATTTCTCTTCAAGCTTAAATTGTTTCTCAATAACATGTTAGATTGCTTAGGAAGTAACATGACAAAAACCCGTGACTGTATCACTTGCATGGGCTGTTGCTTTGGTTCACCCTCTTTGTCAACTTGGTTTCAGTAGTTGGATTTTATTGGATTTACATGTCTTGAAATTTCTCCTTCATAGTTGTTGAGTCCACCAATGGTTGATTCTTAAACCCATTTATTCAGGCTATTTGAATTTGCATAAGTGCAGAGGCCCCATTCACAAATTTACAAGGAATACCTTCAATCCAGTTGTTCTTTTTTAGCCGTCTTTGTAGGTTGTCTTGGTGCTCTTGATGTTGATAATCATACTTCTAGCCAAAGTATGGGCGGTTCTCCACCACATATTATAGGAGTTTGAGAATGGGTTATTTGTAGGTTTTCTTCCAACAAAATTAACCTACTCCAGACTGGAACAAAATTGTAGCGTGGACCATGATAGAAGTCACACACCAACACTTGATGAAATTAATGACATTAAAGTCATTGAGTTTCTTAGTTAGTTTGTAACATATGTGCAATAGAGATGAAATGGCTTCCATGTCATTTCCACTTCCATGGTCCATACCCATAGAAGATTGGTTCATGAGCATGATTTGAGCTAGCTTCTTGCCCCCACTTGCATTCTTAGTCAAGAAACTTCCTTCGATAGTTGCCTTAATGGTTGAGGTTGAATCATAGGATATACATCTTTATAAGGTTCTCAATGCATCAACTATAATAGATTGTGGTGTGGACATCATCAAGTAAGCTCTTTGTACATGTCCCAAGCATAAACTAGTGTTTCTCCAGGTTGTTTCTCAAAGCTAGAGATATTCTCTAGGATTTTTCTCATATTGTTTGAAGATAATAATTTCTACATGAAGCTATCAACAAGGCATTATAGGTTTGAATAGACCTTTCTCCATTCCTTGCATTCCTTTCTTGACCTGAGCTAATAGTGTAAAGGGAAAGAGGTAGATACAAAGAGTGTCATCTTCCACCCAGTTGATCTTCATAAAGTTGCATTAGCTCGAGGAAGGTTTTCACATGAATATTTGGATCTTCGTTGTCTAATACTAAAAACTAGTTTTGTTGCATGATGCCAATCAGACCCATGTTTAACTTGAAAAAAGCAACATCCACATCTGGTCTAAAAATTGCCAAACCTACACATCTCATTGGGATAAGGTGAGATGTAGTCAAGCAATGCCTTCTCAATTGCCATGGCTTTTGTAGAATCGGGAACTCCCTTGTCTTTGTTCTTATTTTTCATTCTTTCTCATAGTCACCTATTGCTTAATAAAACCTCAAGGTTGCCTAATATATCTATAAAACAACACCAACTAGACCGAGTGTAAACCATGCATGGTTACTACTGAATAAAAAGAAAATGGCTTAGCTCTCAAAAGACTTGTTGAATTGATCAGTTCATGGTGAACCCATTGGGTTAATGGTGAAGTGACCTATTTGTGATTTGTAGGTTCTGGAAAATTCATAAAATTCCATCTCTTTGACTCCCAGATGATCTAGAAACCTTGGCCCGAGCCCTCCTATAAATAGAGGGGCTATTAAGGATTTCAAGAGACCCAACAATAAGCTTTGAAAATTGTTATCCTCACACAGTTGTGATAATGTGAGAGACCAAGCAAGTCTTACCAATCAAAGGGAGAGACAACAAGGGAGAGACAACATGGGAGAGCAAGTCTAGCTAGAACATTTATGTTTGAAGGAAAACTCCTTCTTGTTAGTTCCAAAACAATGATAGGAGTTCTTGGTGGTTTGTAGAGGCGAGGAAGCCATTGTCACCCACTAGGAGGATGTCGTAGACTGTTGTCTATGGTGCTACACTAGGCGGTCACCACCGACAGCCATCCAGCTGCTACTTGAAGAATAAGCACACTACAGTAAGGATAGTCACATGACTTACTCCAGGACCTGGTATATGCCTTGCAACCTTCCTTCCCAATCTATAGTTGTTGATGTGATCCTCTGGTCAGTTCCTTCTCAGTCATCATATTGACCTACAATGGTATTAGGGCCACATCAATTTACTATGTTTTGGGATTTAATCAGTATGATCAAACTTTTGATTTATCATTTATTTTATTACATACGATGCGAATGTTCACAATGATTAATGTGCATATTAGATGAAATACCACATATAATCCCAATATATATATACATACATATATATACATACATATATATATACATACATACATATATATATATATTATATATATATTATATATATATATATATATATATATATATATATATATATATATATATATATATATATATATATATATATATATATATATATATATATATGCAATTAATATGCTTCACCCTGAAATTGTTTCGATGGTAGATGTAAGTGTGGTTATGGCCAATACCCCCTGGGTATGTGTGCTTGGTTGAATGGTTTATTTCCTACCTTTTAAAATCTAGTTTGCATACTGGGCCTCTCTCTCTTTTTCCATATGTAAAAGTATTAATGTATTCCTTCCTATTCTCCCCTCATGTGTAACTCAAGGTGTATCTATTACAATGTAACAAATGAAATAGGAATAGGATAGTTTTTATTTCCGATTATGACAAAAGAAGGCATTCTACACCAAACGAACCAACTGACTTAGAAATCTAGTTGACCGACTAGAGGACCAAGAAGGCCAGATGACATGAGGTGTCGATCAATCAATTGGTGTCCTAACTGATCGACTAGAAGAGTCCATACATCGCTTGAACCGAAGACCAGACGACTATTCCATGAGACCAACCGACTGACCAGGAGGCCAACTAACCTGCTTAAGAGTTGAGTTGATCGACCTTGACTGGTTCCATCATAAATCTTCTTCAACAATAGATTTCTCTATATGAGGTGGACCTTAGGTGGTAGCAATTCCTTGTGGATCCAATGAATTGCATTAGTATGGAGATAACCATCACTCCTATTTTATGATTGCATATCTCATTTGTGAATATAGTATGTATATGATACACATAATTAGTATGTAGTGATTGAATATGCATATGTATTTATATATAAATAAAATCCCTCAATCAAATATTAAGTCTTAGATGCTTTCAATAAGAAACACACATGAAAATCTTGATTGACTAAGCGTGGGCACACCAAGTGTTGTGCACCATCTATCTCATGGGAGTGTGATGGTAGTTGTGTGGGCCTGTCCTGCAGGGTGCATTACTACCGTGTTGGCTTTTGGGTCAGGCTTAGCAAGCGACCTTAATGGGATGAAGTGCCAAGAAGCATAAAGATGAACTATGGCAAGAATTTGTACATACTATCTATCCAAGAATTGCATGAGATGCAATTGGCAAGTGTGCCTATCTTAATAATTGGGTATGGACTTTTGGGTCTTGGTCCACTAGAATATTGTACACTAAAATCTTCCAAATTGACAAGTTAGGGCTATCAATTTGAATAAAATAGTGGGAGAGATAATTATTTAAAGTCCTATTTAAACATCATAAATTTTATTTTAATAAAATCAAATCAAAAGTGTTTTGACAAATTGCAAAATTTTCTTATAGAATCAGATGACAACCAAAAACACATTTTCTTTGCAGTTGGTCCTTGAGAAGGACAAGTTGAATGGAAATAATTTCCATGACTGGTTTATGATGTTGATAATCATTCTCACACAAGAGCACAATCTCTATGTCCTGGAGACACTAGAGGCAGATGAACCTGCTCCCACTGCGCCTAAGGCTGATAGGGATGCTTACAAAAAGCTCTCTAAAGATGTCATAGATGTCAAGTACCTGATTCTGTGCTCAATGAACTATGAGTTGTAGAGACAAAATGAGAACATAGATGTTATTGAGATGGTAACACATCTTAAGAACATGTACTGAGATTAGGTAAGATAAGAGAGATGTGAATTATCCAAGTCGTTGTTCAAATGCAAGATGGTAGATGGAGATCCAGTTGGTCCCCATTGTTGTCTTAAGAGTTATACATTGTCCAAATTTTGATAATGATTTAATCATTCCATTCCTTTGTATCTAATATATTTGTTCAAGATTGATTTTGGGGTTTAGGTACATGAAAAGGATCAAATTACACAAGCGATAGCTTGTCCAAGTTCAAGTCAAAAGCAATGCCAGTGTGCAATTTGGGAAATCACTTGAAATCACCTTTGATTAATTTTGTAATCACTTGTATTGATGATATGACTTGTAACTAAGATGAGAAAAAATTAGGGACACTTAATTCCAATGTTTAGTCACTCAAAAATCATTTTGGAAATTTTTTCACAGCAACTCTGTCGCTCGAGTTGGAAACTCGACTAATCCATTGATGGATTTTTTGACATGATCAATCGGTCAAGTTGTACACTCACAGAAATTGATCGACCGATCAATTGAACAAAACTGATTTTGACTCATCGGTTGAGTTCCCCAAAACAAACTCGACTAATAGTTTGAAAATTTGCTTTGTCTGTTAGTGGATTGGTCGAGTTATCTTTATTGAAACTCAACCAAATGTATTGTAAAAAAAGTGATTATAACTATTGGAGAGTTTTTGTAAGAAAAAATAGATCCATTGCAAGTTGTAAAATGGTTATTTTTTCGTTATTAAGTGATACCACACTCAAAGGAACACCCCCAACTATAAATAGAACCCCTTGGAGTTCATTCCAAGTTTTCCCATTCATGTTATCCTTGGTCCTTGCTATACTTGAGTGTTTTATAACCCTTTGAGCCTCTTTCTCTCTCTAATTTACAAAGCATTTCATGATTATGAGTGAGTTAGGCATGTTGTAAGAGAGCTACATCCATGTGGTTGTAAAGCTCTCATTCCTTCCATCTTCCCAATCCCCTTTCTCTAAGAGTAAAGGTTGAAGCAAGCTACTCTGAGTGAAGGTGAAGCTGCTGGTCTTCTTAAAGGTTGAATGAGAGGTGAATATCTTCTCCATGCAAAGGAGAAGGGAAAGATGATGATTCAAGAAGAGTGGGCAATTCCTTCAAGGCCAAAGACTTGATGCAAGTGTGGGTAAGTCCTTGTTGAAGGCTGAAGACATCTTGATCAAGTGGGTAAGTCCTTATGTATGTGAAAGAATCTTGTCTTGATTAGGTAAGTCCTTGGATGTATGGTGGTCTCGTTGTATCTCTTATGATGGAATATAAGTATACATGGATTGCAAAGTCCTATAGGTTGACCACTCTAGGTAGTGAATTGACTATCTCCTACTTTGGAAATTGGATCCACTCTAACCAACTTTTCCAAGTACATGTTTCAATTTCTCTCATCCTTGCTATGCTTGCTTAGATAGGACTTCAAATTGATCTTAAAAATTTGGTTTAAATTGATATAAGTTGAAGGTATAAATTTTCTTGTGAGAATTTTGAAGCTCTATTCACCCCTCTCTAGATCCCTAGATCCAACAAGTGGTATCAGAGCCAAGGATCTTCTTCAACAATCTCCCATGAGATGATATGATGGGTGAGAACATATTTGGTTCACTCAACCTAGAGGGAGGCTTCTACATGCATCCTCCGGTCTTTGGCGATAGCAACTTCCTCTATTAGAATAAGTGTATGCAATTCTACATTCAAGGGATGAACTTTGATATGTGGAAGGTGATGATCACACAGTATAAGGAGTCAACCAGAGCTGTGTCAACATGGAATAAAGCTGCTCTAAACGAAGCCTAGCTCAATGACAAAGCTATAAGAATCCTCTATGAAGCCCTCACCCCAACCGAGTTCAACCACATCTCCTCATGGGATACAACCTATGAGATATGGGATAAGTTTTACATCACCTATGAAGGCACAAAGCAAGTTAAGGATACAAAGATATACATGTTGAACAACCTCCTAGAGAACTTCAACATGGGGAAGAAAGAAGGAGTTTCTGAGATGTACTCTAGGCTTAACATCATCATCAATGGCCTATCTTCTTTGGGAAACACTTTGGATAGATGAGCAATCAACTTAAAGATATTTAGGTCTCTATAAAAGAGATGGGAGTCAAAGGTGGTCTCCATTGAAGAAGAGAGAAGTCTTGGTGACATTCCAACTGAGGAGCTCATTGGCAATCTACAAGCTCATGAGCTAAGACTTGAAAATTAAGAAGAGGAAGCCAAGCAATAAGAGAAGGAAGCTAGAAAGATCAATGATAGTGCCTTCAAAGCTCAAGTGGAGGATGTCATCCTTCAATAACAACTTGCTTTCTATACCTCTCCTTCCTCCTCTAGTGAAGATGATGGCCCTAGTGAGCATGAAGCCAACTTCACCAAGGGAAAGCACTTCAAGGGAAATCAATTCTCTTCTTCTACTCCAAGATGCTACAAGTGTGGACAAAAAGGGCACTACAAGAGTGAATGTCTAAAATCTAAAAAGTCACACCATCATAGCAGACCCAAGAAGGAGGAAGAGTACAAGAAAGAGAAAAAGTACAATAGGAAAGAAAATAATGAGAGAAGACATAAGAATGTAGCTCATGCAGCTTAAGAAGCAACATCCTCAAGTGGCTCAAGCTCTGACGAAGATGGTGAGTGCCACCTTGTACTCATGGCCTCTACAAGTGAAGATATTGGTGAAGTGATGTAAGTTAGGTAAGCTTGCATGATTTATATAAAGAAACTCTTATTAAATTGCTTGTTTTTACCAGTTCTTCTTTTTCTAAATGTAAATCTAAAAAAATGGTTAGGAAAAATCATTGATGATTTGTATGCTAAACTTGAGATTCTTGAGCAAAATGAAAAATTCATGTTGAAACAATTGATAACTTGCAAGGCCAAATTCTTGATCTTGAGCTCCAATACAATGGAGTTGAGGTAGAGAATGGTGTTTACCTTAAGAATATTGAAACTCTTAAGGATGATAACCAAAAGTGCCCAAATGATCTTGAAACACTTAAAACTAAAAATGCTAAATTCAAGCTTATTGTTGATGCTCGTAGAGATGGGAGGGATGTTTATCTTAAAGAAATTCAATTGCTTGGATCTCAAAATTCTAGGTTGCTTGGTCAAGCTAATGATTAATCTTCTTGAGCTATTTTTCTTAGTAATGATGTTGCTTCTATCTCTTATGAAAGAGACACTTATTTGGCTAAAGCCCTCTGTTTAGAGGCTGACCTTGTTCATGCTATAGATGATCTTGTTAGTTTTTATTCTACTATTATATATCTCGCTGATGACAATCATAGACTTAGGCCTCTATGTAAAAATTCCTCAAAGGGAGAAACTTCCTAAATGAAATCCTTGACCATTCTACCAAACAAAGTGGTACTAGTGGTTTGAGATTTGTAGGGGGAGAACCTAAGGGCAAGAACAAAGCCAAAGGTAAGAAAAAGAGTAAGGAAACCTCCTTTTCATTGGAGAGTCTTCTGGAACTAAGAACCCTATGATTTGTTCTCATTGCAAAAGTGATGATAATTATTCTAGTTATTGTCCTTACAAGCATAATGGGACCAACCCAAAGATGATATAGGTCCCCAAGCAAACTCTAGATCCCAAAGTTTGAGTTGGGAACTGACACTCTCCTTTCTTGTAGGAAAAAGGAAGATGGATTGTTGATAGTGGCTGCACTAAACACATGACAGGTGATATAATCCATTTCAACAACTTCGCTAAGAAGAAAGGAGGTTAAGTTACTTTCGAGGACAACAAGAAAGGTATGGTAAAAGATGAGGGTGATGTAGCCCAATCCTTATGTATCAAGAATGTCCTTTTTGTGGATGACCTACATCACAACTTAATAATTGTAATTCAATTATGTGATAATGGTTACCTTGTTCTATTTACTTCTTTTGAGTGCTTGATTCTAGATTCCCTCACCTATCATGTCATATATAAGGGAACTAGAAGTGGTAATCTTTATGTAATTGTGCTTGAATCTATTAAACCTATTGTTGGTAGATGCCTAGTAATCAATTCGAATGATATTTCTCTTTGAAATCATCGTCTTGGTCATGTAAATATGCATTAGTTGAAGAAGTTGATAAAAAAGGACTTGGTCAAGGGACTTCCCAAATTGGATTTTAAAAAGGATGAGGAATGACAACCTTGTACCCAAAGAAAGAAAACCAAGTCCTCTTTCAAATCTAAACGAGTCCTTAGTACCAAGAGATTTCTTAAACTTCTCCATATTGATCTATTTGGACCAATGAGAACTCAATCGCTTCACGATTCCAAATATTGTCTTGTTATTGTCGATGATTTCTCTAGATATAGTTGGACCTTCCTTCTCATTTCCAAGAGTGATACACTTAATGTTTTATCTAGTTTTAGCAAACGAGTTGAGAATGAAGCTTCTTGCTAGATTGTTTCCCTCAGTAGTGATCATGGGGGAGAATTTGAAAATAATCTTTTTGAACATTTTTGTGAAGAATCTCGATATGCACATAACTTCTCTTCACCTCAAACACCTCAACAAAATGGGGTTGTAGAGAGGAAGAATAGGTCGGTATAGGAAATGGCTAGGACCATGTTTTTAGAGTATGATACTCCAAAGAAGTTTTTGGCCGAAGCCGTTAGTACCACATGTTTTGTGCAAAATTGGGTTTTCACACATCCTTCTTTGAAGAAAACCCCCTATGAACTATGATGTGGTAGGAAGCCTTCTATCGAGTATTTCCATGTTTTTGAATGTCCTTGTTTTGTTTTGAATACAAAAGATTCTCTCGACAAGTTTGATCTGAAATCTTACAAGGCTTTATTTCTTAGCTATAACACTACTAGAAAGGCTTATAGAGTGTTTAATATTGATCTTGCTAAAGTAAAATAATCCACAAATATTAGTTTATTGAGACTAACCCCTCTATTCCCAAAGATATTTTTCCAAATGATGATGTTTTAGGTGAGGTGATTCATATTTTAAAGAACTCAACATCACCCAAAAGAGAAAAGAGGCGATCACTCAAGAAGAAGAGAAATATGAAGAAAAGAAGGATCCAACTCCCCGCTTTGTAAAGAATCATCTAAAAGAGATGATTTTAGGTGACCCTTTTGAAAGAGTGAAGATGCAGGCTGCCTTCAACAAAGAACAAGCCAACAACACCTTCATCTCACAACTTGAGCCAAAGAATGTCAAAGAAGCTCTTGAAGATTATGAATAGATCCTATCCATGCAAGAAGCATTATAGCAATTTGAGAAGAACAAAGTGTGAACCCTAGTGCCAAGACAAAGTGATAGAAAGAGCATTGGCACCAATTGGGTCTACCACAACAAGCTAGATGAAAGCATCAAGGTGCTAAGAAACAAAGCAAAATTAGTGGCTCAAGGCTACAATAAAAAAGAAGGTATATATTTTGATGAAATATATGCACCTGTAGCTAGACTTGAGTCTATTCGAATGTTGCTTGCTTTTTCTAGTTACAAGAACTTTCTTCTTTATCAAATGAATGTTAAAAGTGTGTTTTTGAATGGTACAATTGAGGAGGAAGTGTATGTTGCTCAACCCCCAAGCTTTGAACATGATAGTTTACCTAACCAAATTTATTTGTTGCAAAAAGCTATCTATGGACTCAAATAAGTACCTAGAGCTTGGTATGAGAAATTAAAGAACTTTTGGTTAGGTCATGGGTAAATCATGGGAAAAGTAGATTCTACCTTGTCCCTCAAACACATATCTAACAATTTTCTTATCATTAAAATATATGTTTATGATATCATCTTTGGCAGAACTAATCTTGATCTTTGCAAGGAGTTTAGTGATCTTATATAGAGTAAGTTCAACATGAGCATGATGGGCGAGCTTACATTCTTCCTCGGCTTTCAAATCAAGAAAACTAAAGATGGGAACTTCATAAACCAAGGCAAGTACACAAGTGAGCTACTAAAGTGCTTTGGAATGGAGAACACCAAGCCTATGGACACACCCATGCCAAACACAGCCAAACTTTACAAAGATGAAGAAAGTGAGAAAGTGGATGAGTAGCTCCATAGAGGTATAATTGGAAGTTCACTTTACTTAACTGCCTCTAGACCTGATATAATGTTTAGTGTTGGCTTGTGTGCTCACTTTTAATCAAATCCCAAGAAATCACATCTTATCGCTGTTAAGAGGATTTTGAGGTACTTAGCTTAAACTCCAAATGGACTATGGTATCCCAAGTCAAGGGACTTTACTCTTACGTTTTATAGTGATGCAGATAACACAGGATGATTGATTGATAGAAAGTGCACAAGTGGCACTTGCTTTCTCCTAGGCCCATGCTTGGTGCCTTAGTTCTCTAAGAAACAGAGCGCACTGGAATTATCAACTTTTGAGGCTGAATACATTGCAACTGGGAGTTGTTGTGCCAATGTTCTATGGATGAAGCAAATTCTCCAAGACTTTAACATTTATTTTGATGCTTCTCCCATTTATTGTGACAATACTAGTGCATTCAATTTATCTTACAATCCTATATTGCATAAAGGCTCGTCATTATTTTCTTCATTATCACATTGCTAAAATGGATATCTATATCATGCATGTGGACACAAAAAATCAGTTGGCACAAATTTTCACTCTAGCTAGAGAGAAATTTAATTTTATTAGATCTAAACTGCTCATAACTACTTTGGATGAATCTGATATGCCTTCTATCTAGTTGTCATCTATCCTATATGCTTTTATTATGACATTATCACCTTTTTTTGCTATAATGCTAAAATGTTCCTGTTTAAATGCCTTGATTTTTGCTTATTTTGGGTATTTTTCGCAAATGTGTGCTTTATCACAAAATAGTACCCAATGATGAGTGATATGTACCTAATTATGTTTAAAATGAAAAATGAACTAGAAAAATAAATTTAATTGACACTCAAATAGCTATAAATTGAAATTTCTAATTATGGTTCAGGTTGATCATCATTCGAGTTGCCAACTCGACCGATCCGTGGCCTGGGGATTTTATAAAAAACCATTCATTCGAGTTTCCTAGTCACAAAACTCGACCAAAGGCCTGACTGGAGCAAACTTAAGTGTGGTTCATCTGACTTTTCTCCCTCTCAACTAGAGAAAAATCAACCGATTCACTCTCAAGCTCCCTCGAGCTCTCAACCCTAGCATCGACCATCCTCTCCCTAGCCCTATTTTGACCTTCCTAGACCTCTTGCTCATCTACCCTCGATGTTTTGTCAGTTTTCGGTGGTGTTTCCTACATTTTTAACCTCTCAATCCTCTTATATCACCTCCATGGCTTCCAATAGGAGAAAGAGAGCCGCCCCATCTAGGACATCATCATCCTCCTGCAACTTGCACCTTATACCCTTTTATGATACCTTCGTTGTCTCCAATTATGATCTAAATAGGTATAAGGAGCTCCTTCCTAGGAAACCCTTTCCTTTTCGTGCCCTATTTGAGCCAATCCCACATAGAAAAAAGGTTATTGATCAAGTTTCTGAGTTGCTATATGACCACCACCTCTCCACCTTGAGTGTTGAATGCGCGTGCTACCACAATTCCATCACAAACACCAAAGCTGTTCATGAATTCTATGCAAATTTGTAATGGGATTACAACACTCTTGTACTCCCACCTAATTTTCAAGTAGTTCTTACTTCCATGATATCCGGGAAGAAATTCCAAGTTTTCGAGGATACCTTGAATATATTTTTCTCAGGTACTCAGGTGACCGACTCATGGAGGAAGGATTACCTTGAGTATTTTGACCTCCTACACCCTAATGCCTTCTACAAGCACTATGATATCACTCTCCCTGACATACATAAATTCTTAAAGAAGCCTCATTTCCCTATAGGAAGAAGTCTACCCTTCCCTCCTTAGCCTTAGACCTCAAGAACCACATACTCACCCTAGTAGTCAACTGCAATATTCATCTAAAGAAAAACCAAATTGAAATTGTAGAAAATACCATGGTGATTATGTTCTGTATATTGAAAAACATCAGAGTCAAGTGGGCTAGATATGTCCTTCATCACATGACCTACTTTGACTCTGGTAAGAACACTCGAGGAACCCACCCACCCTACCCAGCCTTGATTTGTGGTCTTTTTTAGACTGCCACTGGCAAATCTCTTTTTCATGACCTTCATTACAAACCTGCCCAAAAAGGAGTTTGCGTCAGTGAGACCACACTTCAGAAGAGCGTGCCTACCCCTTCCTCTACCACACCTAGAGCCTCTACCTCCACTTGTGCACCTCCACCACCTTATCCATCTTGACCCGCCCACACCTCTTTTGATGTATCAAATGAAACCCTCATGGGCTACATGATGCATCAATAGGCATATAACCTTCAGGTCCAGGAGCACATGCATCAGAATCTCTATTCTATCATGTATACCATGAACTTATTATGTGCCCATCCTTACCCTTCCTACTAACCCTACCTAGGAGGTGATTATGCATCCTATGCATACAATCACTTTTACCCAACCCTTCCACCTACTACTTCCGCTGCTACACCCTCTACTTGTGGTGGATCTACCCCTGCTGTGCTACCTCTTCCTGATGGTCCTATATCTACCTTACTTGTAGGATTTGGCACTTCTGCTCCTTCTTATACTCAAGCCCAGGAGTTACATCATCTTGGTATGTCTTGGGTTGAGCAGAATTCCATGTGGCCCGACCGTGGCTTCGGTCCTTTTGTTGATGAGGAGATTCCAGATTAGGCTGGTGAGAAAGCTGCTGCTGCTGATGAGGAGGCATCTGAGGATGATGGTGAGGATGGTGCAGATGGATCTGATGATGTCTTTTCCAGTGCATCTAGTGATGAAGGTGACACTGCTAAATCAAGTGCGCCTTCAGATGGAGATGATGACTACAAGCCTGAAGCCTCTGATGATGATGCTGATGCTGATGATGATGATGATGCCTTGGACATATATAGCCTAGACATTTATATGTTTTGGTTTTTAGTCTATAGATATTGATCATATATATATTTTTAGACTATTTTGTACTAAAAAAATTTGGGCACATTATCTGATATGTACTATTTCTATCATCATGTTGGTTTCATCGTTTTGGCTTGTAGTTGTTTTTGAAGACATGCTTTTTGTGTTGCAATTTTAATCATATGTACACTTACTATGTGATTTACTATATTTTGATTATGACTTAGCTTGATTGTCTCTCTCGTCTCTATTTGATGTATGCTATTATGTTGCATGTTTCATCTTGTGGATGTATATTTTGGATGTGCTTGGAGAAGACATGTTTCTGTTCTCTTGTACCCCCTTCCTTTTTGAAAATGTCAAAAGGGGGAGAGAAGTTCAATGTTTTGAAGCTTAACCATATTGTTTTTATTGACTATGTGATCCTTTTATTGTTCTATATATGCTTTATCATGTGACTTTCTAAAGGACCATATAGTATACATGTTATATCGCTTTGTGTAGAAAGACTAACTATGCAGGAAAGAGTGAGCATATATTGAGGGGGAGCAATTCACATTGTTAAAGTTCTGAATCCCCTTGCAATTCACAAGGCTAAGGTATAACTTTACATATCCTTTTCAATATGATTGAGGAATGGTTTGTCATTATCAAAAAGGTGGAGAATGTTAACTTGAGATTTATACATTGTCCACATTATCAAAACTCGACCGATAGTTTGAAAATTAGCTTTGTCAGTTAGTGGATTGGTTGAGTTATCTTTATTGAAACTCGACCGAATGTACTATATGGAAAACATAGAAAAATAATTATAACCGCTGGAGAGTTGTTGTAAGAAAAAATAGATCCATTACAAGTTGTAAAATAGATATTTTTCATTCTTAAGTGATCCCACACTCAAAGGAACACCCCCAGCTATAAATAGGACCCCTTGGAGTTCATTCCAAGTTTGCTCATTCATGCTATCCTTAGTCCTTGCTATAGTTAAGTGTGTTACAACCCTTTGAGCCCCTTTATCTCTCTCATTTACAAAGCATTTCATGATTATGAGTGAGTTAGGGATGTTGTAAGAGAGATACCTCCATGTTCTTGTAAAGCTCTTCCATCTTACCAATCTCCTTTCTCAAAGAGCAAAGGTTGAAGCAAGCTACTCTAAGTGAAGGTGAAGATCTGGTCTTCTTCAAGGTTAAAGAAGAGGTGAATATCTTCTCCAAGCAAAGGAAAAGGGCAAGGTGAATATTCAAGAAGAGTGGGTAATTACTTCAAAGATAAAGACTTGATGCAAGTGTGGGTAAGTCCTTATTGAAGACCGAAGCCATCTTGATCAAGTGGGTAAGTCCTTGTGCAGGTGAAAGACTCTTGTCTTAATTAGGTAAGTCCTTGTATGTATGGTGGTATCCTTGTATCTCTTATGATGAAATATAAGTATACATAGATTGCAAAGTCCTAGAGGTTGACCTCTCTAGGTAATGGATTGACTATCTCCTAGTTTGGAGATTGGAACCACTCTAACCCCCTTGTCCAAGTGCATGTTTCAATTTCTCTCATCCTTGCTATGCTTGCTTAGATAGGACTTCAAATTGATCTTAAGCATTTGGTTTAAATTGATATAATTTGAAGGTCTAACTTTTCTTGTGAGAATTTTGAAGCTCTATTCACCCCCCTCTAGAGCCCTAGATCCAACACCCATGTGCTCAAGCTTATTAGGTATGTGGAGAACCTTTCAAGACTAGGATTTTCCTTGGGTCAAGAGTTAACCACATATGTGATTCTAAAGTAAATCCTGAAATCATATAGCTAGTTTGTCATGAACCACAACATGAACAATCTTGACAAGCCATTTTTAGAATTACTTGGCATGTTGATAACCACTGAATCATAAATGAAGAAGGACAAACCCAAATCTATGATTATGATCAACAAAGGAAAGGGGAAGTCCAAGGGCAATGGAAAATCTAAGAAGAGTTCTAAAGCTGGCCAAAAACCTAAGTCTTTTACACTCAAGGAAAAGGGACGGGTGAATAAGGGAGGCAATTGTCACCACTATCACCAGCCTAGACACTGGAAAAGGAATTACCCTCTGTACATGGAGGAACTGAGGAAGAAGAAGGAGGAGATAGAGATCTTCACATCAAGTATTTATGTTATTGAGATAAATATGTCTACTTCTTCATCTTGGGTACTAGATATTGGATGTGGATCTGACATATGTTCGAATATGCATGATATGAAAAGAAGTAAACCTTTAAGAAAAGCGAGGTCAAATTGTGCATTGAAAATGGGGGCAAGAGTTGCTTCCACTATAGTTGGAACCTATAATTTATCCCTATGATTTTAATAGAGTTAGAGAGCTGCTATTTTGTACCTACCATTAATAGAAACATTATTTCTGTATCTTATATGGATAATAATAGATATGAATTTCATATAAAGAATGATCAATGTTCTATTTCTATTGATGAGATCTTTTATGACAGTGTCCCAATGTCTTATGGTCTTTACTTATAAGATTTAGAGACAAATGTTTATAACATAAATACCAAAAGAGTAAAACTTGATAACTCCAACATAGCTTACCTTTGGCATTTTCGTCTAGGGCACATCAATGTGAAATGCATTTGTAGACTCCATAAATATGGATATCTAGACTCTTTTGATTTTGAACCAATAGAGACACTCAAATCTTGTTTATTGGGCAAGATGACAAAGGCTCCTTTCACTGGAAACAATGAGAGAGCGAGAGATGTATTGGGATTCATACATACCAATGTATGCGTGTTGGCTAAATTGGACATTAATATAATCCCTTTGTTTTGATGATGATAAACATTTTTTTCTTATGGTTTTAACTTGCTATTTGAGTGTTTCAGGGACAAACATATAAGGTGGTGGATAGCAAAGACTTGGAAGATCAATTTTCTAAAATTGCTTTATTTTCATGATTGTAATCAAATGTAAAAACTTGTACAAGTATATAATGTACAAGTACTTAGATATCATATAAATCAAGCATTTATATCTTCCCTATCTACACACAACACTTAGATAGGTCATCTCCTAAGTTAGCATCACAATTGCGCATTGATACACACACACTCAATAAATGAATACATTGAATCAGGGATATTCTCAGTCGACAAAAACTTCGACCGAGACACTCTCAATCGACAAAGTCCTCGAATGAGAATAGACCCTCCTAGCCATTATAATGAGTTAGAAAAGTGGTTGGGACTTAGAATCGAACATTACAATATATTGACTTAGACTCCCACTCGTTCGATAAATTCCTCGACCAAGAGACTCTCGGTCGATAAACTTCTCGACCGAGAAAGGTTATAGACTGTACTTTTCAACATTAAACAACTAGCCGTTGCAATGTAATTAGTGGACACATAACGGCTAGTTGAGCACTAAGAACACCCTAGAAGGTGTCTAGAATGTCCCCAAGCATTAGCAAACCACTCCTATGAATAGGACAAGCTATAGGATACCCAAAGCATCACTTGTGCATACAATTACACTTGAGAATCGTTCTTTGTGAGCAACAAGCTTGAGCTACACTTACAATCTGTTCTACATTAGCATCCTATATCTTAGTATCTCCTAGACACCACACTACCACGTTCATCCATAGTGGATAGGAGATCAATGCGCTTGATATAGGATCAAAGGCTGTACTAAATTGGTAACATTGTTCTTTCTTCCAATCTTGTTCCTTTTATTGTATTTTATTCTCCTTTGCTACTCCTAGGTTGGAGTCTATGGAAAGGAGGTTGTAGGAGCTTCTTCTGTGGTGAAGGTAGCTCGGGGTGACTTTGGACTACTTCTAGAAGGTCTCAACAGGAAGCTACTTCAAAGAGGAAGGCTACTTCAAGGGCGAGCTTGAAGTTACTTCAGGTGAAGGCTGCTTCAAGGTTGATGAGACAACTTCGGGGTGAAGGCTGTCCTAAGGGTTGTGAAGGCAGTTGTATCTTATGTAACATCCTTGCAAGGTAATAAAATACAATTTCTTTCAAAATCCCAATTGTAAAAAATTGGGTAGTGGACTGACTTCCTTAGTATTTGCTAAGGGTGGAACCACTCTAAACGCCTTGTTTCCTTCTCCAACATTTTGTGGTTGTTTGGTTGAATTAATTTTAAAATTATCTTAGAACCCTATTCACCCCCTCTAGTGTTTTTCAATTGGTATCATAGCAGGCTTCAAGGAGCTCTAATCGAGTCTTGAAGAAAATGGGTGATAGGGTACTAAATAACCTCAACTTGGAAGGAACACTTGTAGCTCGGCCTCCACCATTTGATGGAACCAAATACAACTACTGGAAGAGGAGGATGCAATTCTACTTTCAAGGGATAAGATGGGATCTATGGAGAATGGTCTCAAATTCCTACACTCTTCCTCAAATAGAGTATGCTACATGGGATGCTAATACGGTAAAGCTAGCCCAATTAAATGCAAAAGTTGTAAGTATCCTTTATTGTTGAATCTCTGTAGTGAGTTTAATAGAATATCAAATTGTAAAACTGCATATGAAATATGGCATAGGCTCTCTATTAATTATGAAGGAACTGTTCAAGTAAAAAAATCCAAAATTGGTATGATTAAACAAAAGTTTGAACAATTTCGTATGGAACCAAATGAGTCTATTAGTGAAATGTATGCAAAGTTTTCTTCTATTGTTAACAGTTTGAATGCATTAGGTAAAGCCATTAGTGAAGAGGATCGAGTGTCTAAAATTCTTAGGTCTCTTCCTCCCAAGTACAAGCCTAAAGTGACTGCAATTGAAGAAGCCAATGACCTCACTCGACTGAGGATGGAATAACTCATTGGCAACTTAGAAGCACATGAGGAAACCTTGGAGGAAGAAGAAAGATTGGTGGCTGAACGCAAAAAGGAGAAAAGAAAGGACATTACATTCAAAGCATCAACCAAGATTAATCATAACACGAGTGAAGAAGACAGTGAATAAGAAACTCTCATTGTAAACGGCAAGCAGTATAGAAGTTTTAAAACTAACAAGACTTCAGTGTTTCTTCCTCCAGGTGCTTTGAATGTGGCAAAAAGGGACACTTAAAAGGTGATTGTTCCAAACTTAAGAAGGGAAAGAAATCATCTCACAAGAAGAAAGAAAAAGTCTACAAAGCTGCATGGGATGATTCAAGTATTGATAGTGAAGATGGAGAAAAAGAAGTAGAGTGCCTTATTGCTACAACAAATGAAGAAGAAGAAGAGGTAAGCCTTTTTTATTTATCTAAAGAAGATTTAGTTGCTAGCATTGAGGAATTACATGATAAATATATTGATTGTAAAAGGAAACTAAAAAGAGTTACTAAAACTAATGAGGATTTGCATGCACAATTAGATGATCTTACTTCTGAAAAGGAAAGTATTATTTCTAAAAATTCTTCCTTGAAATCATCTTTTAATGATTGCAATACAAAATTGCTTACTCTTGAGACAAATCATAATCTGCTTTGTCAAGAAAAGGTTGAATTTCTTGCAAAATTGAATGATCTTCAATCACAACCTATCTTGTGTACTCATCTAGATTATGATTCTATTGTTAAAGAAAGAGATACTTTATCATATGATCTAGATCAAGTGAAGTTAGATATCAAAAAGAAAATGGATGAGTTTGCTAAATTACAAAGAAAAATTAGTAGCTTGAGAAACAATGATGTTCTTGATGAGATTATGAAAAATTCATCTAGTTATAAATGAAGGAGAGGTTTAGGATATGTTCCAAAAGAGAAATCCTATCAACCAAAGCCTAGAAGAACACAAGAACCCAAGACCAAGATCATGTATGTACCCAAGAACAATTCAAAAAGAAATGAAATTGATTCTATTTGTTGTCATTATTGCTTGTGTCTTGGACATTACTCTTTTTCATGCCCATATAAGAAAAGGGATGTTGAATTAGTTTGGGTCCCAAGACCTCAAACTTAGCAAATTTGAATATGATTAAGTTGATATTTGACCTAAAACTTCATTGAATATTTTAATGTCTCATCTCAACCAAATAGACTGGTACTTTATCTTACTGCAATAACTCAAGTTTAAAACTAACATAAATACATTACTGAAAACAGTACAGAAACAATCTCGGTCGACAAAATCTTTGACCGAGACAATGTCGGTCGAGAAAATTATCGATTGAAGTAGTTCCTATCTCTAACCTATAGAAATCTGGAAAAACAGTAACCACACCGGTCAAGAATGACTTCGACCGAGATAAATTTGATCGAACATGTATTGGACTGAATTTTAACTGATAAAACTGGAGATACAACAACCTTCTCACTCAAAAAGAATGTCTACCGAAAATAAGTCAGTCGAGAAAGAGTTCGACCGAATAAGGTTCTGGAAAACCTATTTAACTGATTTAGTTTTCTATAAACTTGCTATAAATTTGGTATAAATGAAAATTCATTGGAAATTATGAATGAATCATAAATCTTAGAGACAACTCTCAAATCACATATTGATAATTTGCATTATGATCTATATGTTGATTCTTATTATCCTTATGAAACATGCTATAAATTTACTAATTATGTGATAAAAAACTATATGCAAATAGAAATCGGAAATGTTTTCTTAAAATCAATGCACACATTGTAAAGCCTTAAATTGCTATTTCTCTTGAAATGATTAAGCATGCTCATTTACATGATTTTTCTAAAATTTGAACATTGATGAACCATGATTGATCATGAAAAAGATATTGCCTTGATAAATCTTCCTTAAAAGGTATGATTCTCTACATTGTGTATCTTAAAATTGAAAAATGTGACAATTTAAGTAAGTTTAATCAAGAAAATCATGGATTTGCTTCTCATGAGATTATTTTGGTTCATCTCCTACATGGTTTGGCTTAAAACTGAAAACTATGAACCGTGTTTATTTAATCAAGAAAATTACTATTTTATCATAATCCACATGGTTTGTCCTAAGTATTCCTTAGTTTATCTATATAGAAATCATGTATCTTGAAATTTTCTTGTAAATGATCATGATCATTGTATTTCATGAAATTATGGATATGCTTCTATTGTTCTATCATGATCATTGTATTGTGGATATGCCTTTACTGTTTCACCATGATCATTGTGTTTCATCTTTTACTTGGTTTGCCTAAAATAATATCTGATATATATATATATATATATATATATATATATATATATATATATATATATATATATATATATATATATATATAAACCATGAATGGATATTGTTTTCAAAATGATCATAGTGATTCAGCTCATTACACATAAAGATGATGTTATCATTGAAAATGCCATTTTTGCATTAAGGTAAATCTCTATGGCACAAATGCATCTTGACATATTAGTTAAATGATTATCTTGTTCTTAGTCTATGGAAAATGATATCATCCTTATTATACATGAATACTTTTTATATGATACTCTGTAAGCTATGTTTCAAATATTCAATCAAGTGAATCATTGTGAATACTTAAACTGGAAATCTGTAGAAATTGCCTCTCGGTCGAAATAAAAATCAACCGAGGGGCACCCAGGTCGAAGTCAAGGTTGACCTAAAATAAGCTTGACAAAATACTTAATTGTAAATCATTTCCTTGCACTCAATCTTAATATATTGAAAACAAGATTTTAGTGCATAACTTTCATAAAAGGTTAAATTATTATGATCTAATGCTTATTATGACCTTAGAATCCTTAAATTATCTTGATTATAAGATTAAGGGGGAGCTCACAAAAACCATCTTGACTATAAGATTAAGACGGAGCTCACAAAAATTCATAAACATTATGATAAATCTTGATCAAATCAAACTTTATAAACTTTCTATGATCTTATGATTATTAAATTATCTTGATCCAAAATGGACTCTCTATATAATATGGGCTTAAAATCCCTCATTATTAATTAGAGATATATTTCTTGATCCTACTATGCCGTAAAGAAAATCTCATATCAGTTTCAGGGTTTAACATCCCTTAAAAAATGGATGGGAAATCAATATATGTATCCATCATGAGCCTAAATGGATCTCATATCATTTTCAGGGATTCACATCCCTTATAAAATGGATGAGAAATCAAAACACATATGCCATGAATATAAAAGGATTACATATCATTTCAAGGCTTAACATCCTTTGAAAATGATTGAGAAATAAATTGGGCTAAATTTTGCATAAAAATAAGTGGTTTGCATTAAATTGTGTTGATTACCCTTGCTTTAAAAATTGAGTATCAAATTATCAAGTTAAGGGGAAAAAATAAAAGCCATACTTAATGATTAGCTTGGTTATCTTTTTGAAATGACAAAGGGGGAGAAATAATATAAAATTAATAAAGTAAAATGAGTTTCATAATCTCTCAGCTAGCACACAAAAACAAGAGAATGGTTGCAAAAGGTAAACTTCAGGTATGAAACTCATATGATTTATATTTTGGAAATGTTTGTCATCTTCAAAAAGGGGGAGATTTTTGCCTAAATTGGACACTAATATAATCCCTTTGTTTTGATGATGACAAACATTTCTTTCTTGTGGTTTTAACTTGCTATTTGAGTGTTTCAGGGACAAGCATATAAGGTGGTGGATAGCAAAGACTTGGAAGATCAATTTGCTAAAATTGCTTTATTTTCATGATTGTAATCAAATGTAAAAACTTGTACAAGTATATAATGTACAAGTACTTAGATATCATGTAAATCAAGTGTTTAGATCTTCCCTATCCACACAGAAAACTTAGATAGGTCATCTCCTAAGTTAGCATCACAATTGCACATTGATACACACACTCAATAAATGAATACATTGAATCATGGATATTCTCAGTCGACAAAAACTTCGACCGAGACACTCTCGGTCAACAAAGTCCTCGACCGAGAATAGACCCTCCTAGCCATTAGACTGAGTTAGAAAAGTAGTTGAGAGTTGGAATCGAATGTTATACTATATTGACTCAGACTCCCACTCGGTCGAAAAATTCCTCGACCGAGAGACTCTCAGTCGACAAACTTCTCGACCGAGAAAGGTTCTGGACTGCACTTTTTAGCATTAAACAACTAGCCGTTGCAATGTAATTAGTGGACACATAACAACTAGTTGAGTACTAAGAACACCCTAGAAGGTGTCTAGAACGTCCCTAAGCATTAGCAAACCACTCCTATAAATAGGACAAGCTATAGGACACCCAAAGCATCACTTGTGCATACAATTACACTTGAGAATCATTCTTTGTGAGCAACAAGCTTGAGCTACACTTGCAATATGTTCTACATTAGCATCCTATAGCTTAGTATCTACTAGCCACCACACTACAACGTTCATCCATAGTAGATAGGAGATCAATACATTTGATATAGGATCAAAGCACTGTCCTAAATCGGTAACATTGTTCTTTCTTCCAATCTTGTTCCTTTTATTGTATTTTGTTCTCCTTTTCTACTCTTAGGTTGGAGGCTACGGAAAGGAGGTTGTAGGAGCTTCTTCGATGGTGAAGGTAGCTCGGGGTGACTTTGGACTACTTCTAGAATGTCTCAACGGGAATCTACTTCAAGGAGGAAGGTTACTTCAAGGGGGAGCTTGAAGTTACTTTAGGTGAAAGCTGCTTCAAGGTTGGTGAGACGACTTCAGGGTGAAGGCTGTCCAAAGGGTTGTGAAGGTAGTTGTATCTTATGTAACATCCTTGTGAGGTAATAAAATACAATTGCTTTCAAAATCCCAATTGGAAACAATTGGGTAGTGGACTGGCTCCCTTAGTATTTGCTAAGGGTGGAACCACTCTAAACACCTTGTCTCCTTCTCCAACATTTTGTGGTTGTTTGGTTGAATTAATTTTAAAATTATCATAAAATCCTATTCACCCCCCTCTAGAATTTTTCAATGTGGACCTTTTAGAACGAATGCTAGAGGTGGCGAGAATTACTTCATTACCTTTAGTAATGACTACAATATGTATGGCTATGTTTACTTGATGAAACATAAGCCAGACACCATTGAAAAATTCAAGGATTTTATGAATGAAGTATAGAACCAACTTGGTAAAAGTATCAAAGAACTTTGTTTCAATCAAGGTGGAGAGTACTTAAGACAAAAGTTTGAGGACATTCTGAGAGATGGTGGTATTGTATCATAATGGAATCCACCTAGAATACCACAACATAATCGTGTATTAGAAAGAAGGAACCATAGATTACTAGATATAGTGCAGTCAATGATGAGTTTTGTTGATCTTATGACTTTCTTCTAGGGACATGCTCTAGAAACTACAACATTTATACTAAATTGTGTACCATCTAAATTGGTTTAAAAGACATCACATGAGATATGGTGTGGGAAGTATCCCTATGTGTCTTTCATGAAGATTTGGGTATATGAAGCTTATGTGATAAATGAGTTTCCCAAAAAGTTTGAACCCAAATCGGATAAATGTTATTTTGTTGGTAATCCTAGGGAAACCAAAGGATACTGCTTCTATACTCCACCTAACAACACAATGTTTGTTGCCAGGGATGTTGTATTCATAGAAAAGGAATTTATTTCCAAAGGAATTGGTGGGAGAAAAGTATACCTTAAAGAGGTTTGAGACTCAAAAGAAAACATTAAACTTGTAGAGGTACAAAAGGAACACAAAGAGTCACAAATTGTTGTCGAATCTCAGGTTCCTCATGAAACACCAGAACTTCACAGGTCTAGTAGGACACACCTTGAGCCTGAAAGATTTGGTTATCTTATGACTCAAGAAGGTGATGAGTTGGTCATTCATGATGAGCCAACAACCTACCTAGAATCTGTAAAGGGACCAAAGTCTAAGAAGTGGCTTGAGGCCATGGGATCTGAGATGGAATCCATGTACACCAACAACGTATGGACCTTGATGGATCCACTTGAAGGGTAAAACCCATAGGGTGCAAGTGGGTCTTCAAGAAGAAGATTGACATGGATGGTAATACACAAACCTATAAAGGCTTATTGGTTGCAAAGGGTTTCAGACAATTTCAAGGTGTTATGATGAAACCTTTTCTCCAGTTGCCATGGTTAAGTCCATTAGGATTGTGCTTGCCATTATATCTTATTATGACAATGAGATTTGGCAGATGGATGTAAAACTACATTCCTTAATGAGAATATGTTTGAGGATGTGTACATGACACAACCGAATGGTTTTATAAATCCAAAGGATGCAAATAAAGTCTATAAGCTACAAAGATCAATCTATGGACTGAAGTAAGAATCTCTGAGATGGAATCTTCAATTTGACTAAACAATCAAATAGTTTGTCTTTAGTCAAAATTAGGATGATCCATGTGTTTACAAGAATATTAGTGGGGGCATGCTTGTATTCCTCATATTGGATGTAGATGATATACTATTGATGGGGAATGATATCCCTACCTTACATATGGTAAAAACTTGGATAGGAAATATATTCTCTATGAAGGACTTAAGAGAAGCATCCTATATCTTAGGAATCAAGATCTATAGAGATAGAATGAGAAGGCTTCTTGGGCTAAGTCAGAGCTCATACATTGACAAAGTGTTGAAGAGGTTCAACATGGAGAACTTGAAGAGAGGAAACCTACCCATGTCTCACTGTGTTAATATTTCTGGAGCTCAATGTCCTAGTTTTTGTGAAGAAAGAGAACACATGAGTAGGATTCCATATGCGTATGCAATTGGATCTATCATGTACACAATGTAATTTACTCATATTAATGTCTTGTATGCCTTGAACTTGACAAGCAGATATCAGTCAGATCCTAATGAAGGCCACTAGATTGCTATAAAGAACATCCTTAAGTACTTGAGAAGAACTAAGGATCAGTTCCTTGTCTATGATGGTGAGGAAGAGTTGGGGGTAAATGGTTACACCGATGCAAGCTTCCAAATTGACAAAGATGAATATATATCACAATATGGATTTGTGTTTTGCCTCAATAGTGAAGCTGGAAGCGTTCCAAGTAAGAAACTATTTCTGATTCTATAATACATGCCGAGTATATTGCTGCCTCCAATGCAATAAAGGAAGTTGTTTGGATCAAGAAGTTCATCTCTAAACTTGGGTGGTTCCAAGCATCAACGATGTTGTAGAGCTATATTGTGACAACAATGGAGCTATTGGACAAGCTAAGGAACCTATATCACATCAAAATTCCAAGAACATACTATGGCAGTTGCATCCCATATGAGAGATCATACAACAAGAAGATACAAGGATTTGTAGAGTATCGACTGAAAGTGATGTAGCTGACCCCTTGATGAAAGAATTTTCACAGTAGAAGCATGAAGGTCATGTTAGATTACTTGGGATTAAGTTCATGGGTGATTGGCTCTAAGTGTAAGTGGGAGTCTATTGGTATGTATGCCCAAAGAGCCAACAATATGATGGTTGTAATGACATGTTTTCTAAATAATTTCATTAATAATAAAGTGATTCTTCATATGTACATTTGTTAAATTATGAAATAATGGTATTATATGGTAGATGTGTAAAGAATGTTGTTACTTGATGATGCATGTCTTCATGTTGAGGACTTGAACAATGAGATCATACATATGATAAGAGTATACATGTTCTTGTTATGTCCCTAGTCAGTTGTTAACATTGAATCTAATAGAAAATAATAACACATAAGACTAGAGTGTGTGTTGGTTGAGGACAAAATCTCATTAGTCATGATATGTGATATCAAATTAAGCACATATGTACTTGTTAGAGAATAGTGTACTAGACAGACACACCTTGAGAGTGATTCATGGAAACCATTGAATGGTAGTCAAAATCAACTCTCATAATGATAGTGGTGATTGTGGTTCTTATACCTAAAATCACTATGTTCATCACGTCATTCACATGTTCAGATACATTGTGACACATGGGGATTGACTGTGAGAGATGTAGATGGAATTTGTCCTTCCTACTGGAGTTGATATCTGCTCTACTTGATAAGCGAGATTGAGAAATGTATGGCCATACTCATGTACATCAATATTTGATATGTGAGTTCACAAGCATCTCAAATAGTCTGCTCTAGTTCAAGAAACATGTATTGAATGTTGAAAAGGATGATGAATCTATGCCTCGAATTCAATCTGGATATCAGTGACAAAGGAACTATACGAACACTATAGCACACAATGTAGGTTGAAGTTGTTCTCCAACTTTTTGATTACTTGGGTAGCAATGATGTGTTGATATATACCGCTCATTGCTTGTGATGTCATAAATTGGTTATGGACATTCACTACCAAAGTAACTTGGGACCTATAGGATCACAAGCATAGGATTTTCCTAGAGTAGGACTTTACTCATGAATATGGTTTTAACTTGATTACTAAAGTATTAGGTATCCAATTTAAACAAGATTGTATGTCAGAAATATGAAACAACTAGTTCAACTAGTGAACCAACCATTTCAGATATATGAATTGTCTGGTTCATGTACCGAACTAGCCAATTGGTTGACCCATAAGATTGAATCAATGATTTATGTTGACGTCATGTTGTGCATTTAAAAATATTAAAAGACAAGATGAGTGTGAATAGGAAACATGTTAAACTGACTGATTCAAGGGTTGAACTTATCAAATCACATGTGAACCAATCGATTTGTGGTTTGCATGTTCTAGAAAATTCATGAAATTCTATCTCCTCAACTCCTAGATGATTTGGAAACACTGAACTTGGCCTTCCTATAAATAGAGGGGCAGTCAAGGCTTTCAGGAGACACAACAATAAGACTTGGAAATTGTTGTCCTCTCATAGTTGTGGTAATGTGAGAGCCCAAGCAAGTTTTACCCATTAAAGGGAGATACAACAAAGGAGAGATGATCAATTCTAGCACATAGACATTGAAAGGGACAACTCCTTCTTCTCAGTTCCAAAAGAAAGATAGGAGTTCCCGATGGTTGGTGTGGACTACATAGAGGCGAGGAGGATGTTGACACATGGTAGGAAGACATCATCAACCACTATCAGTGGTGCTACCCACAAGGCCACATCCGACAGCCGTCCAAGTGTGGCTTGATGAAGAAGCACTCTGTAGCAAGGATAGTCACTGGAATTGTTCCAAGACTAGGTATATGACTTGCAGCCTTCCTTCCCAATCTATAGTTGTTGATGCGATCCGCTGGTCAAGGGGAATATGGTAAGAAATTTTTTTATTTCCACTGCTTTCGCTATCACCATATTGACATACATTGAAATATATAACCAAATAAGAATTCACTGACCTTATTGAATCGAGCTCTTGGGGATTTATTCAAGCCATATAATTATTTTTGTAGTTGAAAGACATAATTGGGTAATATGAATTGATGAAACTAGGAGGCTATTCAAGAAACACTAGTTCTTATAAAACAACATTCAAAAAGGCATTAAAATATCCATCTATATCGTTTTCTAGTGGAGACTCACGATAGTAGTTAAGACTACATGAATAGTAGAATCTATGACTAATTGAATATAGGTCTCAACATAGTGTATACATCCTTCTTGACTATCTATTTTTTCTACAAGACATGCTTTGAACCTCCCTAATGATCCATCGAATTGTAACTTAATTTTTAAGACTCATTTTAATCCAACAACATGAGAATTATGTAGTATGGTAAAAATGAACCAAATTTTGTTCTTAGATAAGCCATGTAGCACATCTTTCACAATATATGTCCATTTGGAACTCTATAAGGCACCTCTTATAGACCTAGGAATTTCAAGAAGAACTTGTGCTATTAGAACATATTTAGGGTTGGTTTAATCACAGTTGTCTTAGCTCTTCTAATCTTAGGATGTATATTATTAAAAAATATTACACCCAGAGCAGTAACATTGTCATTATTTGAAGTAGCAACATCAAAGTTCATTATGTTTGCACAAAAGAGTTAAAGGTTGTTGACGGATGTATAATCATCATTTTTTTAGTTGCATTTTAGATTTAATTTTGCATATTTTGTTTGCATTCTACTCAATATTTCACTTTTTTTAGGATATTAGTGGTTTATCTAATTTATTTTGTATTAATATATTTTTGATGTTTTATTCATAGGATTGGTGCAAGTTCAAGAGAGAAGCAAATATCCCTCCTTAAAGGCCCAATAATTGATCAAAGATTGCATATCCTAACTCTCCACCTATGACAATTGAAGTGAGGACCTCACACAATGATTCAGGATAGACAATACTTCCATGGGAAGCCAATGGTATACTGGTTATCCAATTGGTGAACTCAGACCGTAAAAGTTGGGTATTAAACCCCCCAAATTCTACAACAGGCAAATAGATTGATTGACTTTACAATTAGTCAACTTGCCTTTAGATTTTTCACATTGCCTGCTATATATCCCACACCGAAAAGGTCATATCTTTTACTTACTAATTTGAAAATTTAATGTTTAAATATGATTTGGAAAGGGAATATCATTATCTACAAGAAAAATATATTTTTGGACCAGTTTGGAACTTTAGACCACCCCAAAATTTGCCTAAAACTTCACATCCTAAAATTTGTAGAAAAAGACAAGCAACCGTTAGATTATTCAGATGGATCCAAGATTAGACATAATGATATAAATATCCTTGGGAGATGTCAAGGGCAAGGGGTTCAGACCTATTCTCTCTTAGCCACAACACTAGCCATCACCAAGGGAGGGTAGAGATGAAAGCTATCAGTTTGACCTGGAGACACACTCTCCTACTAGATTTAGAATGGAGACCTGAGTTATCATTTAGGAGTTGTAATGAGACCAGTGATCTTCTCCTCTACACTGCTACTTTCTTTATGAGCTTCTTCTTCTCTCTCTCTTTTTGTATCATGAACAATATAAGGTACTAGATCTCATTACTGGGGAATGGGGAGTGGCCCCTTTGTTCTGGTTGTTATTAACTCTGAGAATTCTATTCGCTGGATGTGTTTCATTCATTCTCTGCACTTGCTTTATGACTTGGTCTATAACATTGCTTGTTTTTTTATAATTGTTGGCTTAGAGACCATGAAACCTAGAATGAAAACACCAATGAAAACACCAAATGAACACATAGAACTCTAGATGAGATTCCCAAAGGAATTCTAATGGACGATTGGATAATGATCAATGGGCACCGAGTTCCCAGGTCCATGATGAATTTGTTCCTTGTAACATTTGTGTTCTATAAGTATGAAATCCACATGGTCCTATTCTAGACATGCTTAATTCAAAGAATTATATTGATTATAATGATCATGCAGGCTACAGTGGTGAACCCCATCATCCTAGTAATTTTATCCAAGTGTTACAATTGTTTCTTTCATAGTTTGATTTTATTTCTTGCATTGTTAATTTAGTTAATCATTCAAACCATCAACTTGATCTATCCTTGTTAAATGCTTTTTTATAGTTGGATTACAATCCAATTAGTTCTTTAAAACATTATCTTTTGGGTTCAATCCTTAGTTATACTATGATAAAACCCGAATTCTTGCAAGTGGTGACTATTGTATGTAGTTTGGGTAAAAATCTAAGGACTTACTCCTAGGTGAGGTTCTTGTGCTATAGTCTACCACATCAAATTTTGGCACCATTTCCATGGACAACAAGACATATGGATTTTTAGTATATTGAAATAAAGTTAGAATTTTTTTCTTTCTAGTTTTTTTATAATATTTTTGTTTGGGTATGCAATTCTTAGTTTTGTTTTATAATTTCTATTTTTTTGTAATTTTAACTTTGTTAACTCATTTTTTTAAATTATAGTTTGTTTTTATAGCTTCTATTCTGATTCAATAATTTCTTTTAGCTTAGAATTTTCTCTCTCTTCTTTTGTCCTATCTTAGATCTGGGTAAATTATTATTTCCTTCCTTTTGTAAAGATTTTTTGTATCTTCATTGATTGAAGTAATTCTTATCATTGAAAATTTCTTTTTTCAGGCATTCATTATAAACGGAGTGGTTAAAACCACAATTCATAAAATGTGGGAAATATATCTCTTTCAATCGTGATATGTGGGGCTTCCGGGAATATACTTTGAATGCTATTGTACTAATGTGTAGGATCATCACTGTGCAAAATGCTAACATCAACACAAGGCCTAGCAGTTGTCCTGAATTGACTCCACAAGCCAAAGATTCCATGGAGAAGCTCATCATCCAACATAAAGACAAACTTTTGAAAAGAAAATATGAAGTAGGCTAGAATCCACAATTTTTAGGGGTTTAATATAAAGAGTCATGCTATATAGATGATTATCCAGACAAGGTGGACTACAATCAACAATATTATTGTGGTTATGGTGAAGAGCCTTACTATGCATATTTTACCCACATGATGAAGATGAGAGGATGGAGGCCCTCTAGGAGATGTTGGTTGCCCAAACAATCAATGGTAGTTGATGGAGAAGCATGGAGCAAAAGAAATGAGGAACAATTAGCTCAATGAAAGAACAACTATCCCAGCCAGTCCCTCCACTTGTGTGTCAATCACAAAGCACCCAAGAAAGATAGATGAGCCCACCTTTATGGTCAATGATGAGGATGACACGTGTGTCACCCCACAAATGACTATGAGTGATTTAGAGATAGTGACACAACCTGAAGAATCAGTGCTAGAGTTGGACATGTACACTTTGTTCTGTTTCTCCACATTAGGGCCCTTAAAACGTTAATATGATATATGCCAAGAAGAGAGTCCCCATGACATGTCTGTGGTTTCAAATAGCCCACCACATTTTCATTTTCTAGGCTCACATCTAGATGATTACAATGATCAACCACTCTTGGTTGAATTTGTTCTGGAAGATAAACATTCTAGCTCTATTGCATATTTAGTTGTTTCATATGAGGAGGTACAACCTCACCAGAAGGTAATTTTATAGATGAGACATCTTCTCTATGCCACCAATACATTTTCTGTATGTTGGTTTAGGTAATGAGAAGCTAGAGCTAGATCCCCCACCTGATTAAACACAATTGGTAGCACAAGTTACAGACTCTTTGCATACTGCCTTTTCCACATCAGAGGATAGTTCACTTGTAGTCTTCACATATGAAAAGATCTTGGGCCACTAGATGACACCACTCCTACATTGTGTCACTTCTTCCTGATCCACACATTGCTACTACACTTCCTCTAATGATGGAGGAATATTAGTAGATCATGCTGGATAGAATGTGGAGTGAAAGAAGAAAACACTTCAAGCATGCATATAGTACCTTTGAGCTACCATGACCACCTAATCACATTTTACACGATGGACATATCATGAACAAGATGCCAACCCTTGTTGATATTCCTTTTAGATGGACCTTCTTTGAGTTGTTAGGACCTCCTGGATCAGCATCAAGGATTTGTTCCCCTACATCTTAAGTTTAATGTTTTCTTGAGATAAGTAAATTTCTAAGCTTAGGGTGGAGGTTGGGGGTACACACTCCTTTCCATCAACATTGTGTATATTATTCTCTTATTTTAAAAAATGACATTTTCTTTGTATGTTTCTTTTGCATTTAAATCACTTGCATTGCATGTTCTTAGAAATGTTATTATTTGAATTCTTAGTTCTTGTAATGTTAGTTGAAGCCATTATCTAGTTGTCTTAGTTTCAATGCATACACATCATTCATCATGTGACCGCCTTAAATGAAGTGAATTCTTGTATAATATTATATCAAAAATTTCCAATGCTAGAACCTAATATGTATTCCCTAGAAATGATGGCAAGTCATATGGGATTGAGAAGAATCAAATACATTGTGTCTCGTAATGATTTGCATAAATTATTGAGGAAATGCCATTATTTTGCATGATACATGATGTATTTCAATTGATTGTTACTATTATTCCTATGCGCAAAATTTAAAAATGTAAGATGCATGAATTGAACCTCTTCTACATTTCTTCCATCATCTTCTTATCCCTCCATTCAAAAGAAACAATTAAAAAGCCAAAAATAGTGCCAAACTCCAAGTTCAGGTTGGCATGGCACACCCTTCCTCCCTCTATAGATTCATCCAGACCCCTCGTATGTAATAGGGAAGTACCACTAATAAAGAAAATATGCCAATGACACATACAAAATGCAATCAATGTAATTGCATCCATAATAGTAATCTCAAGTCGAATAGAGGAGAAATTCAAAAAATTTCTTCCTTCCACACCTCCATTCACTCTATTTTCTACCCAATACCATTTCCCCATCAACAAACCATGTTCTTATGTAAATCTCATAGAATATGCAAAATTATCTTAAGCGTCAATTGTATTCAATTATAACATTGTAGGTTTTAACATGGAAGAATGTTTGTGAAAGCAAAGTCAAGATAGAGAATGTGGAAAGTTGTATTACATGATTTTAGGAAATCAAAGTTTCTTGGATATGTTCGGTGGTATGGACTAAAATCATATCGAGAGAGAGAAAATGACAGACTGGTAGTGTTATTTTGGTGGTTGTTTGTGATTCTGTGTTACTCGAGGACAAGCAATGTTTAAGTTGGGGGTGAATTGTCTAATCATAAGATGTGAACTAATAATATGTACACCGTCATGATCACCACTGTTATCAGAATTAGAAGTAATTGACATATAATTATGCTCATGTTGTATGGAAAACATGTCTTGATCACTAACAATAATATGAGAAGAATAAATATTAATGAAATGAATGCATCATTACAAAAACTTTTAGAATTTGTGATAGAAGCTTCATGTAATTTAGTCATACATTTAGACATAGAACTAGTATCATGTAGATTTTCTATGACAATGGAATCCAATATAACATTGAGATGTTCATTCAAAGTGCAAGAATTCAAATTATGTGTATAAGGTGAGGGAATAACAATTTCACACTCAAAGACATTCTCCCCATAAGAAGTATTTGCAAAATCTAAAAATGTAGATATATCACCAAATGAAAAACTAGATATCACATGTTCCTTGAAAGGAAAAGATTTTACACTAAAACAACATGTCTTGAAAAATAACTTTACTTTAGAAATATGTTAGCATTGATACCCTTTGAGAATAGAACTTTATATTAGAAGTAAAAATGTAAAAGATAATGTCTCCGATTTGTGCTTATTGTAATCTCAAACTTATGGAAAACATAGACAAACAAGAACTCTTAACATGTGATCATAGTCTGGTGTCCTGGCATGTAACTTGAAAAAAGGTGAAATAAAATGATTAGCCTTTGATAGAAAACAATTTATTATATAATTAGAAACAACATAGTGAGACCCAATTCAACAATGTGCATATACTTTCTTTCTACTTATCCCATCCATTCATATGTATAAGGACATATCAACTGATGTACCATTGCACTTTTAGCCAGAATTCTTTCATTGTAGAATTAATGAATTCACCTCCACCATCTATCATTAGTATTTTAAATCTTAGGTTGATTTAATTATGAACAATTTTGCAAAAAGAGTTAAAATAGATATAGAGATAAAAAATAATTTTAGAGGATAAAACCACGAATGTTCAGTACTTCCATCAACAAATAAAGCATTATACTGAAAAATTATCTTAGACTTTAGACAAGATTATTACCAAAAGTCACAATAGATCCAAGAAAAAGGAATATTGTACTTAATGTGATTATTCTCATAATTTAGTCATGAACTTTTAGCTATAATGCAACTATTATAGAAATAGAATATTTTCTTGAAATAATTATGGATATTTTTTCTTTTTCATATAATTATATATTTGTTTATGCAGATGTCCAAGATTTTCCCAAATGTCTGAGCTAATAACTTTTGCCTTAGTTGAGAATAACACTTTCATCACTGATCTCCTGCATCGATGTTGTGTTGCTTTGCAAACTTTAATGAGAAATATATTTCTAAAAAGATAAGTAGCATACGTTATCATTAATGAGACCTGCAAGAAATAAAAGATGTTGCTTCATACTTGGAAGCACTAACACTCTTACAAGAGGAATAACTTGTGTGTATACAATGAGAATTTCTAGTATGTATATAGGAAGAAATGTGTCATCCGCAATCATTATAATATCATAACCTTTCTACGATATACTGCTCAACATACCTGTGTTATGGCAATGTGATTAGTTGCTAAGAAATCCACATGTCATTATTCATGTTGAAGTTCTCCAATTAAAAAATGTGCATCACATCCATAACATTATCTTTCTCAGTGACAACATCCTCAATGAGAGTTCTTGGGATGTCGAGACTCTACAATATAATATCAAACTTGTACATGCATTTGAAGTCATCATGGCCTCTCTTGCTGCCAAACTCTGGTAGACAATAGTCTAGTGACCTTGATTAGGATTTTCCAAAGGCCTCATACTAGGACTGAATTTATGACCTTGAGAAGGAAATTTCCATTAAGTCAGCAAAACTCCAAGGAGACCAGATCCTTGATAAAATTGTTGTTTGTATTGTTGTTGTGGACCGATATGTCGATGGGTGCCTCTTCTAGGGTATCTACCTCCATAGTTAATTATTTGTTTGACAAAGGTTAAATTAGGAGAATAGATAGATTCAAAACTAGTTATATGCATATCATGATCCTTTAGTGGGGGTATAACCTTATTATAGGCGAGAAGGGTTGTCTGCATCATTGGCATTGTGGAATTTTCAAAACCAAAACCTAATACACTTAGAAAGAAGTACACTCTTATCATTATTATATAGAGGCTTACTGATGGAGTGAACTTGATTGCTGATGAGCTTGAATTCTCAAAGATATTCCATCATAGTTCTTCTTCCTTTCTAAATCCTCTTTAGTCTCACCATCAATTTAATACTGTAAGTTTGAGTTGATTCACAAAAGTTATTGTCTAGAGAAGCCCACATTTGTGCTGATGTGGACAATCTGACCACAAAACCTAGAAATTTCTTAGGTAGACTCCCCATAATCCAACCCTTGGTAAGCATGTCAGTATACATCAAGAGAGTGTAGAAAAGATTAGGGGTTACCCTTCCTTATTCATTGATATGAACCTTATATGATTGCTTCTTATTATTGTTTGTGAATACTTTTAATGAATTTCTCTCAATCAGATACCATACTTTAACTTCCTAGTATAGATATTTCATGTTGGTAAGCATAAAGGATACACAATTGGAGGTGTTGACTCTATCTGGATAGGCATCTTGGAGGATGTTGATCCAATTGTGGGGACTAAGGATGCAATTGTTTCTCCAGTTGTTGGAGTCATGATTGAGAGTAAGAAGAGAGGAGAAAAAATGATGCATAAGAGTGCCCTAATACCAAATTAGTTAGTGTAATGTAACCCTAACCCTATATTTTGAATGAAGATGAGGAGGCTAAACTAGAGAACAGTGAAAGAGAGGGATTGTGTTTCTCTCATATATTCAAGAAAAAACACTAAGTTAATGTTTATTGCTCAAGGTTTACATTTGATGTCACACTTGTATATATTTGCTTCACATAGGACGACCTTGAGATAGACCAAGGCCTAGTACATTAATTACAATATCTTCATTAGATACAGAACAAAAGAATGCATAACTTCTCCTTGGTTATCTAGAAATTGATTAATTTCCTAGTTTCTTTATCAACCTATTGATAACATCATCTCTATATCTGCATCATCCAACACTCACGAGTTAAGAGCTTGTTGTTTTTGTTTTTATATCACTCATATTCCCTACATTGTTTTTTCATCTACATCTTGCACTTGCAACATTCACTTTTTTCTTTCATGACTCAAGATCCTTTCTTCAAACATCTTGTTGTATATTTATGTTCACCCACTTCTTTTTTCCCAATCATACCATGCAACTTTTAATCTGACAAGGCTTGAGCCCAGACAACGTAAATATCTTCAAAAATCTATTTGGACAAGGGAAGATGGTTAAAAAAATATAGATAATTTCTATTTTAATTCCTAGTCTCACTGCCTAAGGCTCTAGTAGAGTTTTAGGAATGACGATTGGCCTCACAGACCACTACTGGCCATAACTATGCACTTTGTCCTCAATGATGCATAAGTCTGGATCAACTTCCTGACTGGTCACCCATCCCAATACTACTCCAAGATGAGCATGCTTAATTATGTAGTTCTTAGTTAGGAGTTACCTGAAAAGGAAGCACACCTTAGCGATATGGATTGTTCAATCATTCCTTTTAAGACCATTCTATCTAAGGACTCAAATTTTAGAATTCTAGTATATCCCCAACTTAGAATCTTGACATTCTCATCAAGGCTCAATTATGTACCCATAATCATTCCTCATTTTGGTGTAGATCCAAATGACCCATGTACACCCAGCTCTCAATTACTGCTACCAACATAAGGGTGTCTCCATCACCACTAATAGCCCTTTCCAACATGCCTGGACCACACGGATCAAAGAGTGGGATACCACAAGCCCATATGAGCCCCACCTATTGGAAGGAATTGGCTCTGCTACCAAATATCACAAAATTATTCTTACCCCAATAGCAAACCCACTGTCTAGACAGTGGTAAAGGGATTGAATCACCCATCCCCGATTATATAGAAATAAATAACACAAAATATTTATAATAACTAATCAAACCATTTTATGATTTTGTGGATTTTTCCTTGTCGTGAGAGTTGTCAAGTGCAAAAGCAATCTTAGCCATCTCCTTTATAATACATTGTGTTTGCCTAACAGGGAAAAAGCATGATGTTATTGCAAATGCAATAGTACACTTGGGATGAAGCACTTTGTTATAACAAAATATTTACTAAGTAATAAAATGTTTTGAGAAGAAAACAATTTAGGTGCATAATGTCTATTTTACAGATGTCAATTTAATTTAATAGTAAGTTGGTTTAGATATCATGTACAAATATGATATGGAATATTCATATATTAATGACTCCATATAAAATGTTGATGAGGTGGGGATCTTATGTTATATTAAAAAATATTTTAGTGGAAATGATTAATTACATTATGGAATATATGCCTTGACCAGAAAGTTGTTTGAATGCTCAAACCAAGTAATTATGGGTTTCTTATTACACAAGATGAGTTCAAATCATAAAAGAAGTTTGACCACTGCTAATTCACTTTTCTCCCCAACCTATATATATACTCGCCCCATTGACTCCGTCCACAACTAGAAACTTAGATTGCTCCTTTAACCCCTTTCTTGCATTCTTATTCCAAGATTGTACCAACGACACAGTGCTGCAATGCGACAACATATTGCTCTATAGTTTTACTCGAAGTCATGGTCATCCTATATCTCTAACTCTGTCTCTAAATTTTTCATCATTGAAAACACTCCTATGTTCAAAAAGTTCAATCCGGTAACAAATTTTGCTTAGAAAAATCTAATGTATTACTTAAAATGGTTTCAACTTTCAAAGAACTTGTAACAACCCCCTCTCCATATTATCCCCAATTAAGGTGGACCGAGAGGGACAAGACCATTATCATATATATGATCAAGGTTTAGCAAATAACTAATAATAAAAAGTTTCACTAAATGGAAAAGATAGTTTGATAACAATATGAAGATAAAATCTCTTCAAAGGAGTTACGTGAATGGAAATATAATTATTTGAAATAGAAAATAAATCTAACTAATTTAATCCTTCAGAATAACTTTAGATCTTTTCATTTGGTGTCTTCTTTCCTTGGATGTCGATCTCTCATCATTAAGTATAGTTTAACCTAAAAGTGCATGAAACAAATACACATAATATATATTAAGATATACTGAGTATATGGTGGAGACAAAATATTTGCATGTAGATGTAACAACATAAACAACCATAGTCACAATTAGCATTACATAATCAAACATGCATTTTATTTCTAACTTCTCTACCGTTATTACTCAATCTCTATAGTATACCCTCTCATTGGAGTATTCCTTGTTGGGTACCCTCTCACCAGAGTTTTGTCCCTACAATGGACTTCTCATAACCTTACCGTACCTGGGGTTGGTTTGTTATGTCCTTCCTTCCTTGGCTTGACCTAATAATGACCATCCTATCCAGGCTTGGTCTGATAGTGATCTTCCTATCCCGACCTAATCACCCATCATCACAATGGCATTTCATACATCCCACATATATCACCAATTCACCAGAGATAGTATCATAGAGAAAAGTTATGATTATATAGTGTAATACTGATAGGGGCTTTATAGATTGCACAAATTTAAATAAACAACCAATAGTTTAATTACAATCTAATTGAGAAACTTTAGAGAACCACAAAAGTCGATAAGGTGAGTAGTCAAAGGCGTAACCACATATCTTTCTCAGGGATGACTTAAAGTTGAAGTAAACAAGAGCAATTGTAGTCAACCAAGAAATCATCCTGAAATTAATGCATAGCATCCAACTATTAGTATTTTGTTCATAAACTATCATTAAGACTGACTTGGGTTTCAAGTTAAGGTTTTAGGGTCAAATTAGGGTTTCATTAGGATTAGGCTTCCAAACCCTAATTATCACATTTAAATCTTTTTAACTTACAAACCCTAATTTTTGGCAACATGTGAGTTCTTTATCTTAGATTAGATAAAGATGTCCCTTTTTATCTAAAAATATTAATTTTTACTCTTAAGATCATTTAACCAAGTAATGGCCATCAAATTCATGAAACTAGGGTTTTTACGTGTTATATTACATTAAAGATTGCATCTTTATGTACTTTTAGAACTTGGAATAGAACCATGTCTTGAAACCAATTTTAGCGAATTCCCCATATTCTTATGATCAAAATACACTATGTGTTTTCTATATTTAGATATTCCTATGATTTTCTAGAATTATTAAAAAATAAAATCCTATAGACCAATCACAACTCGCCACATAAGCAGCTATTTGTCTAGGGTGCACTGGAGTAGGGAGAAAGGACAAGTATGACCTTTACCTTACAACGACCAACTGGTCAGGAGTAGAGATGACCTTTCACCTGAGATCTTCTTCTACATCCTGCTCACGAGCAACTTCCTATGTAGGTCAAATCGCCAGTTGACTCTGGGATTCTGGCCTCCTGAGAGGTAGCTGAAGGCACCCTCATCTCTACCACACCTTCCCGAACTTGTCAAAGTTGGTTGATTGATCGGAGGCAATCAGAGCAGAGGGGACGAAGAGAAGGTTCTCCAGTGAAATTCAGAGAGGGGGCAAGAGGTGAAGGACGATGTAAGGAGAAGAATTGAGGGTAGAGGAGAAATCTTGGATTCAGATAGGGTCTCTCACATGGGGTGATTGTCTCACAGAGGGGTACTACCGCTTATACAACCCCATGCTATGGAGGGTTGATCAACAAGTGGCTAGAGAATTTGGAAAATCTTTAACTGCTTCCAAAAGGTGTCCAAACCATAGATCAACAAGTTCATAATCCTTTTTTGAGTTCAAGGAGAGAATTTTTAGAATTTCACCTTGTTCAAGGGGTGAGATACGTGTGAAACCAGGAATCGAAAACTGATCCTGGTTTCCTAATTTGACCGGAGGTGGATGACAACCTCTGAGTCGTCATATCCCTATCCCACGGTCCAAAGATCATGTGAATATCAAAGGGGTTGGGTTTTGGTTCCTTTTTGATTATTTCATAACATGTAATATATATATATATATATATATATATATATATATATATATATATATACACACACACACACACACACACACAAATAATCCCTTTCACTTTAGGAAAACCCAATTAATTCATAACCTCCTCCTCTTTTATCCAATCGATTTCAAATTTTAAAGTAAGATTTTAATTAATTAAATTTTGGTGTGGGAAAGATTTGGGGACAAAAACAAAAGTACAACACTCTTTCCTTGACCCTTAATAAAAGGCTTTATTTGATTCATTTTAGGTATCAATTAATTCATTTTCCATTCCAAAGTTGGAAAACTATATGATTTTAATGTATTTTCTCATTAATTACAATATTAAACTGAATCCAAATCCATTAGTTGCCTTCAACATATCTTTTCTAGAATTTCCACACAATTCCATATTTAAAATACCAATTGTCCATTAATTTTAGTAATTCTTTTATTATTGGATTTTCCTCTCTTTCTTTATCCAATATATACTAATGGATTATTGAAAATAGTAAATCTCTTTGCAAAGGAGAAATTGGATTTTGAATCCATACTTTAAGAAAAGACATAGAATATACCAAGTCTTCTAATGTATCCTTTACAATCCAATATTTGCATTAAAATATATGTATAAATGCGTGTGAAAAGCCATGTTATAACATCCTTTCCATCTTATTAGAATTTTGTCCTCAAAATTCAACTAGTCATACAAAAAGTTCCGGATGAGACTTTTCCATGTTTGTCTCTAGCTCCCATGTGGCTTCATCCTCACCATGGTGCTTCCAAAGAACCTTTACCATCTCAATCTTTTTATTTTAGAGCTCTTTCACCTTGGAATATAGGATCCTCACAGGTGACTCAAGGTATGACAACCTTCCTTGGAGCTCTATAGGTTCAATGTTCAACACATGGGTAAGATCCTTCACATAGTGTTTCAGATTGGATACATGGAACACATCATGCATCCTACTATACTGTGGCAATAAAGTTAGACAATAAGCGGCCTCAAAAATCTATTCTATAACCTTAAATGGACCCACATATAGAGGACTCAATTTTCCTCTATTTTTATCTATAGCTCGGAGGGTTCAGATTTTTAGAAATACATGATCTCCTATAATAAAGTGCAAATTTGTCCACTTTGAATCAACATATCACTTTTGTAGATCCTGGGCTCTCTTTAGACTCTGCTTGATCAAAGTGACCTTTTCAAGATATAATTGTAGTTCCTCTGACCTAAATAAGCTCCTCTCACTAACATCATCCCAATGAAGCAGTGATTGACACAACCTCCCATAAAGAGCTTCATACAGAGGCATCCTGATACTTTCTTGGTAACTGTTGTTGTAGGGAAACTCAACTAAGGGTAGGTAATGTTCCCATGATCCACCCTAATCTAGAACACATTATCTCAAAAAAGCTTCTAGGGTCTGGATCGTGCTTTCTAACTGTCCATCAGTCAGGGGATGATAGGTTGTGCTGAATTTCAACCTTGTACTGAGTTCTTCTTGGAATTGTTTCCACAACTTTGAGGTGAACTTAGGGCCATGATCAGAGATAATTAAACTTGAAACACCATGAAAATAAAATCTCTCTCTTATGTAAATCTCAACTAAGTCTAACACCTTGATAGTGGTCTTCTGGGAAAGGAAGTGTGCTGACTTGGTTAGGCAAACCATCACAACCCATATTGCAATATGAAATTTTCTTGTCTTGGGAAGACCCACCACAAAATTCATCATGATCTAGCACCTTTCCATGAAGGAATCTCAATCTGTTGTAGTAACCCACTGGGTTGTTGGTCCTCAACCTTCACCATATGGCACGTGAGACAACTAGACATATATGAGGCTATGTCTCCATTCCTGACCACCAAAAGTACTGCTGCATGTATTTGAACATCTTGGTGGTGCCGAGGTGTATAATATACTTTGACCCATGAGCCTATTACAAGATATGAGTCTTCAAAGGTGAATCCCTAGGAACACAAATATGAATTTTATATCAGATTCCACCATCCATACCCATCATGGGGTGTGTTTGAGGCTTCTCTATCAAACCCTTCATATTTTCTAACTCTCAGCTGGGTAACTGGGTTGATACAAGTTCAGTCAACATATGAAGCTTGATTAGTAAATTGGTCAAACAAATCCCTATATGCCAAAGGCTGTGGAATCCATTGAGAAAAGTCCTATAGAATTCTCCACTGGCTAACCAAACCCGCTGCATGATTGAGATGTTTTGACTGAGGGCATAAAGTACCACATTGGACTTACCGGGATGGTAGGATATGGTGATATTGAGATCCTTCATATATTTCATCCAACGTCATTTTCAAAAGTTCAGGTCTTTTTGAGTCAACATGTACTTCAGGCTCGATGAAGATGTCAAAGGTATCCCCATACATATAATGTCACCAAATCTGTAAGGCATAGACAATTGTTGCAAGTTCCATATTGTGGGTTGGATAATTCAACTCATTGGGTTTGAGATGTTTGGAAGAAAAGGTGACCACATGCTTGTTATGTTTTAACACACATTGTTATATCCTCATTTTTTTGGAGAAATTGAATTATATATAGATAAGCCATGTATTGATAAGTAAATTCCCTATTGGTATTCTTCATGGAATAATAATTTCCTTGTGGCACAATTTAAAGAAATAAAAGGGATTTCTCATGTAATGAACAATTAATATTGTTAAATATAGAATTGTGTAGCATTATCTAGGAAAGAGAGTTTTCACACATAAATAAAGGATGTAGATTTTGTGAATCCCTAGATAACTAAAATATTGAATAATATGTATGTTTTCAAAAGAAAATAAGATAGACATATTTTATTAAAGGAGTAATTTAAAGAAACTAAGATACTTTTGGTATGCTTGAAAATAATAAAGAAAAGAAAAGAATTCTAGAAATAGGAGGATGTTCCATGGGGCAATGGTATTGTATTAAATAATAAGCAAGTTTTGTATATGAACAAAACTCCACAAGTTAGATATGAGATGGGAAAGATATAAATGAGTTAAGGGATGTATCAAGAAGAGAGAAGACACAATGTGGATTAGTGATCAAGTTAACCAAAGAATGCCATATGGTTGTGCATACTTTCCTTGATAGTTTTACTTTGGAAACCAAGTCTCTTGGTGTTAAGGGGGTTATCTAAATCCGTGAAGGAGATAAAGGATGTTTTCATTATAGTTTTTCTATAATAGGAATATCTAACCAGGACATGAGCCTAATATATAGATTGGTGATTTAAGAGTTTCCATAATCCTGAATCATGGCCATGTTTCTCTCCCTCTCATTTGTGGTTATAAGAAAATGGGGACTTATACTTTCTGTGGGGTCTTTCTCATACTGTGTGCTAGAGAGGATATAGATCATGGCCTATCACCATCTCCCTCAGTCTTACTCCTCATGAGTAGCTTTAGGGTTTCCCATAAGTATGTATATATAGAAGGCGATGCGAGAAGCCCTCACCATGGGAGAGCTTGGACCCAGCTGTGCTAGTTCATGGTGGAACCCTATGAGGAGCTCGTGTGCTTTAGATTCACAATTTCTTTCGGCGTGAAGCCATCTTGGTTAGACCTGCAACATGGTCGTAGTAGGCTACAATATGGCCCACAACCATGGATGAGAATGGGTGGGTCCACTTCAACTTTCTCTACACCACCATCTTTCTTTAGAAGGTATGACTACCCACTCTTCCTCACACTGGCGTCGACGTCTGTCCACACGACAGGGAACCCTGACTGGACTGCTGCTAGGGAAGCGACCACATGAACAAGCTCCAGCCACCTTGGATAGCCTAGAAGTATTGGGCAATATTGTTAGAGGAGAACGACAATGCCCGCAGATGCATGCTTGGCTGAGTAGAATGTGCCCTTGCATGGTTGTTCCTCACCTAGGAGAGGAGGGCTAGCACGTGTGTCAACTTCTTTGGAGCAGTAACATAAATCCCTATGCGAGGTTGAAGGAGAGTTAGAGTATAATGACTCAAATGCCCCTGACTACATATCTGAAGGGTGAGGGTGCATGCGTCTTCCTCCCCTCTCAAATCCCATAGGATCTGGTATTTTATAAAAAACAAAAGGTATATTGTTGACGTGTCAGCATATTATGGTTGAGATCCGGTTTTCTTACAATTAACATAGCTAATTTGTGGCTAATAGAAATATAGAATACCATATATGAAAATTGATGAAAAACAAGAGGAATCTATAGAAAATATTTTGCAGACTCTTATTATGCTTCCTTCTCCAGAAGTAGTGCAAAGATGGGTTTAAGGGGCGATTATTGCATTTAAACCATAGATTTGTGTAATAAGATGGTTGAATATGTTGAAAATGATTTCTTTTCTGTTATAATTGATATTGTTGAACAAGATGAGAAATCAAGGTGATTATGACCATGGTTTTTATAATTGGGGTTTCTAATGTGAATAGTCACGCATATGAATAATTAGGGGTTAAAGATCCTAACTTGATATATTGTTAAAGAAACTATTCGGGTTTAAATCATTATCATGAAAGGATATGTTGGGTATAGTAATTAGGGTTTTGAAGCATAACTCTAATGGTAGCCCGATACCAAGGAAACCCCAACCTAGATTAGGACCCAAGCAGAGTCTAATCTATTTAATGTGATGGTGACACTTTTGGATTTATATACATGCATATGTAAATGATTGGATTACAATATGCTTTCTTGATTGGATGATATGCTAAAAATATAATTTGATAATATGCATGTCTCACCATTAAGGTATGTAGTTATGCTTATGACTACCCACATTAGTTTGTCGGTGTTTTCTGAGTGTTTCTCAAGGATTGAACAACTAAACTGTTGGATGTTTATTTAATTTTGTTCAATAATAATGCCACTATGAGTATCACATAAGAAGATATTAAATGAAGAAAATTCCACTTTTTATTTGAAATATTATAATGAAATATATGTTCTTATGTACATGAACACTTTTGCATGTACCCCATGTACACAATATGTTTCAATGTGATGATCCATGCTTTGGGTTTCATGGCGTTTTAGGTACATTCTTAACTGTGAAGATAACAAGATCTTTGATGGAGAGATCAAATTACTTGAAGACATTAAAGTTAACTTGTAAGGAGGATTAGACAGTTACTTCTTATCATATGTACAATTTTGATGATGGAAAATCATGTAACTCTTTAGGAGAACATTTTGTAACCAATATTTGAATTAATTGAAATTATTTACTATTGACTATTATTTGTTTAAAATCTAGATCCTTGGGAAAAATTTAGGTAATGACTCTCATCTTTTTGGCCTTCCTTAATTGGGGGTTGCATAAGAGTGAGGTCATTACACACATCCTAAGCCCATCTTTGATGTGTTGGTGAAGATGACAAATGTAACGTCCCTAAATTTTCTAAAACTTAATCTGATGTGAGACATCCAAATTGAAACCTCACCTCAGTGAGATTTCCGATTTAAACATCCCACACTGGCTAAGAAGAAGAAAATCAAGGGAGTCAGACGGAAACAATTAGTAGCACATGCACATGAACAATAATAAAACCATACACACATGTTCAGCATTCAACATATAATTACAACATGAATTGTTACATCATTTGATATTACATATTGAACAACAAACTTATACATATACATGCACTACAACTAAACAGTAGGATCTTAAGACAACAGGTCCACCTGTACAACAGCTCACCACACCACTCTCAACTATCTTGGATCTTTAAGATCACGTGTCTACAACCTAAACAAAAGATTACATGTGGTACATGTCAACACAATATTCAAGAATATTGTACTGAGTATGCCTACATGTCTTTTATATACCTCTCATCATATCTTGGCAATAAGATAAAACTAATACTTGGCAACATTAAACAAATATAAGGAAAACATATACTGGCAAAAAGATATTCATTAACAAGAAAGAGAACACATATATTTTAAGCATATTTCCATCATATATCTCATACATCTGCTCCCAAGGGCTTTGATGTTTTTAGGCTTTATGGTCTACTACCAAAGAGTTTGAGATCATATTACGTGTGATCTACTACCAAAGAGTTTGAGATCTAACACATGTGATCTACTACCAAAGAGTTTGAGATCACTTCAATGCACTGTACTACCAAATATTTAGTGCTATCATATGATGGATCAGATATCTTATGTTTCATATGTTTATAGCCATAAGTATGGAAAATCAAGCAAGATATCATACAAGAACAATCATTTCATCCAATACCATATGCCAAGTATTTTACTACATATAACACAAGCATAATGTATAATAAGCCAAGTAAGAGGTAATGGCGTACCTTGAAGAAGGATAATCCTAATCATTACATATCACATTCCTGATGTTAACTATGTCCTTGTTAAACCTGATTAAGATAAGATCATGCACTATCATCAGATTCTCATCATCATTCATCTCATCTTAACCCTAATTGTGTTCATTAGGGTTTCACTTAGTTCATTAGGATATGTGCATCATTACTTGCATTCTTACCTTAGATTTATTTTACTGATGTCATTTTTGAAATTATGGTTCATTATCTGAACATTAGGTTCCATATCTTTTTGTGTGCACATTAACCCTATTTTAGATACATTATACAAATTAGGGTTACAACCCATGTATTAAGGTTTATCTTCATATAATATGGATTTTGTGTATAAAACTGATATCATGTTTAGATACTATCTTCTAGTTACTGATATGAGGGTGTTATGTGAATTTCATCATTAGTTGAGCACATGTGTATTAATTGCATTTTATTTAGGGTTATTAGCCCTAGATAGACATTCTAAGCAAATTACATGATTATGTATCATAAAATGATCATATCTGATGTCTCATGGATTCTAAAACACATTTAAGAGTTACTGAAACATTCTCATCATTTTAGGTCTTCATTTATTATTTATTAGGCATGAAACAAGCATTTTACATCCTACATAATAACTCTGATATTAGTGCATCAAAAGCCTGGTATAAGGGTGCCATGTTGTTCTACTCATTTTTTTGAGAATTTTAGTATATTTTTTGCATTTTTTTAATATTTGAGCTAATTACTATGAATTATCTGAAATATGAGCATTTTCTGAGATATTTACCTTGAAAGGCCAATCGGGTAATGCCACATGGTGGGCAAGGTGCTGCTTTGTCCTTGAACTAGTTGGTCTGTTTGCCTAAACTGGGTTCACTTCTTCTCCTCTTCTCGCATCCGCGAGTCTGTCTTCCATTTCTACGCGAGGCTCCGGCGGGACTCGGTTCTCCGCCCGACACTCGTGTTCTTCCGTGAACACTGCCGTCGTGTTGCAACAGTGGCAAGAGATCGTTCGTGGTGCACCATCAGTCCATCACCTCTCTCTCCAGTCTCAACGCCACCAAGCCATCTCCATCAGATTCACATCAATAATATCACAACCCTAGATCTCCACCTTGTGACCAACTCAGGCCACCGCCACATCTGGCTTCATCTCCGGTGAGCGAAAGTGCCTGGTCTGTGCACCCTCTAGCTCCTCACAGTTCCTCCTTGTCTCCAATAACCCACCGCCATCACAAGGGATCCCTCTAGGTTGAGGTGGCTCCATCACAACCTGCCACCATTGGGGCGGGGTCTGACGCTAGTTCACGCTCTCCTCTTCCTCTCTGTGTTTCCAACCAACGCGAGTCTGCATGCGCCGCCACCGCCTAGTCTAGCTTCGGTGAGGCATCGATGGCCGATCTCTCCTTAGCCGCCTGTGAAGCCTTGAGTGGCTCCCTGTTTTGCCTCCTGAAAATTTGCCGCCTTAAGCCAGAACTTCGGTGATGAGTAGCGGAGGCATCTCTCCTCCTTGCGGCTCGAGGAGGTCACCATTGTGGGGTGCAACTGTGACAGTGAGGAATTTGAGGCCCTCTCTTCCTTCTCAGTCTCTTCTAGTGCCTCCATATATATTTGTACTACACTTCTTGTAGCTACTGGGTGTCAGTTTTGTTCCTTCTCCCCCTCTTATGACTACCTACTGTGAAATGTAGTGGAGAGAGATTCGTTTCTCATTTCACACTACCACACCCTTCATATAAGGGGTCATCATGGAGGACTGAACAATCACACCTAACTATTTTTTGCACTGATCTGAGGTGAATTGCTCACCCACGTCTTGTTGTCAGCCCACGATCCACCTCAAGGAGGGGATGCATGAGCGTGGCTTCGTTCCCCATGGTCTCCAATACGTTTGAAAGCAGGTGATAGGATTATCACCATCATGTTCATAAGCAAGGAATAGGGTCAACTATCGTGTTTTTGATCCGCGACTTACCGCAACAATAGATGTGTGATACAACAGCTAAAGCAAACTTGTCTAGAGGTTATTTCCTTATTCATGGATACATCAAAATATACATTATTTGATATTATTCAAACCTAATAACTTTTTCTAGGAACCTCATTTGATCATGAAATTTGAGACATTGCTTCATCATAATTACAACTACCTTCCATTAAAGTTTGATGCCAACAAATAAATATTTGACACATCAATCAAATACCTTAAAAAGGCATAAAATTAGGGATCTTAGTCGTGATATCAACATCAATCACCATCCAAATCTTATCAAAACACTTGTAACTTTCAACATATCTTAACATGTATGAATTCACTTATGTCATTGGACATTTAGGGATTCCAAAAGTCCACTTCATCACAACAAAACCATCACTACCCCAGGGTATGGTTAGAACATGGGCTGAGGTAAGCTTTTCCTTCAAGTCCTAGAATCGTGCTTCACACATATCAGACAAAATAAACTTCTCATCCTTCTGAGTGAGCTTAGTTAGGAGAAAAGCAATCATTGAGAAATCCTCGATAAATCACCGATAATATCTGGCCAATCTGAGGAAGCTACAAATTTTAGACATATTTTCAGTGCTGACCATTCTCAAATGACTGCCACTTTAGTAGGGTCCAATAATATGGTTCCTCCAAATATAATATTCCCGAGGAACATAACTCGGTCTATCCAAAACTCACACTTCAAAAATTTCCCGTAGAACTTCTACTTTCTCAGGATATCAAGGACCTTGGATAGGTTCTCACGATGTTGTTTTAGATCATCAGAGTAGATTAAGATGTCATTTATGAACATTATAACAAAGGTGTTAGCGAAGGGCTGGAACGCACGATTCATGAGATTCATGAACACACTTGGAGCATTGGACAACACAAAAGGCATATCCAAAAACTCATAGTGACCATAGCGGGATCAGGAAGTTGTTTTTAAGATTCTTTCACTCTTAACTCACAACTAGTGGTATCTGGATCTTAGGTCAATCTTCAAGAAAACCCAAGAAACTTTGAGATGGTCAAAAGTTCATCTATGTGGGTTGTGGAATACTTATCCTTAATGGTAACCTAATTTATCATTTTGTAGTCTATGCACATACATAGCGATCCATCCTTCTTCTTTACAAAAGGGACCGGTGCTCCCCATGGGGATGTGCTGGGTCAGATGAAGCCCTTGTCTAGTAGTTCCTACACTTGCTTCTTTAACTCAAGAAACTCAATGGGATCCATCTTGTAAGGTTCCTAGAAATTAGGTTTGTCCTGGGAGCTATCTCTATTGAGAATTCCACTTCTTTCTCCGGAGGTATGCCTAGCAAATCATTAGGAGAATACATCAACATAGTCCCTGAATACCTCTATTTTCTTTAAGGGATGCACCTTCTCTTTAGGATCAGTCACTATAGCTAGGAACACTAGACAACCCTTAGCTACCATCCGTACTGCTTTGATGGTTAATACATAGAGGCTGGTAGTGGCATCCTTCCTACCTCTAGTAGTAAATGGTGCATGACTTGGCTTCTCTATCATTATTTTCTTTTCCCTACAATCTATCTTTTCATTATAGTTATAAGTGAATCCATTCCTATAATGACATTGAAATCATTCATATCAAGAACGATAAAGTCGGTAGGGAGTTCCTTTTCATATATTTCATAGCTATGATTGGTGTCTTCAATAGGGATGAGAATGTACGACCACTGGGGTAGAAACTTCAAAGACATATCCTAAGTACTTGAAGTCCAAACAAATCATAGTTGAAAGGTTTCTTGAGATGAAAGTATTAGTAGAACAAGAGTCGAATAAAGCTTTAACATTATGGACCATTATATCAAGCAATCCTACATTTTATTCATGAAAATAAAACAATTATGCATTTAATCATAAAGGACAAAAAATAGAGTTGTAGGGATGGTTACCTTCTATGAGTTGGTTGACATTATCATGAGCTTCTTCATTGTCAATGACAAAGACTTAGGCCTGTCAATGCTCTCCTATAGTTGGGGTTTCTCCCTTGGGTGTTGTTGAGAGACCCCTAACCTTGCTTAAAGTGTTGAACACACTTAATTATCATAATTTTATGATTATAACATTAATATAACCTTGTGATATGTTTTTGAATCATAATACAATCTTAAGTTTTAGTTTTGGTCCATTTTAGACACTGTTTGAGCAAGTTATGCAATTTTATGCACATTTTGGACTTTCCTACAATTAACCCAATTGAGGGAATTTATTTGCAATTTTTCACATCAAATATGTTGCTTATATTTTTTCTCATCATCCTTGAGCTTTTTGAGCCATGGGGTGCTGAATTGTACCTTGGTTTAGTGGGGATATCTTTCTATGTTGAATTAGGGTTTACCCCTCACAGATGAGCCACCTTCAAGGCTATCAACCGATGGCTCCACTCCTTGGGCAACAAACGGTGGCCATTAGTCAGTAGTAACATCCATGGGTCATCAGTAGTAGGATCTAGGTCGATTGTTCATGCTGGTTTGGTTCACTTGAACCCATGGTTCACCCATCTTTAGACCTAAACCATGAACAAACGATGGTAACCTTCGACGAACAAGTGATGGCTGGCCTGGGAGACCATCATTCGGTATCCTAGAAGTCCCCAACATCCTATGGACCTTCTGCCTACTCATCCATGAAATATTTAGGCCATGGACACATGGAGAGATGCATGTACACCTCTTGCTTGCTTCCATCCTTATCCATTGGCTATATCTACATCTTCCTTGCCCAAGTACGAAACCTCCACTTGCTTTCTCGTTCCTATAACCTGGATCACCGACCTTGCTCTATTTACCTATGGAAATAGGTAGTACAAGGTAGACGATGACCCGCTTTTTGGAGAACAAGGTCTCCTAGAGCTCCATCGAGCCCTACCTAGGGTTTCCAAGGTCATCTTCTAGGGTCTCTAACCAAGGTAAGTTGTTTTCTTCCTTCCTTCTCCATTTTTATTTCTCTTCTTCTTCCTCAAACCTTCCTCCAAGTTGGAAATCTTCTATTCCATGGTAAGAATTTCTCTAGAGCTCAAGATCCTACCTTTCTTGCTTCTTCTTCTAGGGTTTTGCTTCCTTGTGAAGAAGGGTGCCTAGTTGGCCAAGTTCAGAGCTTCTTCTTGGGTTTTGTACATTCTTGGATCCTGTTTCTTGTTGTTTAGAACCTTTTCTTCTCTGTAGAGGTGAGTTTTATAACCTTATTCACTTATATTGCTTACTCCAAGCTTTCTTGCTTATGTTCTTGCTTAAAAACAAAGATCCACACACTTAGAAGCTATGCTTGCTAGGGTTTCAAAATTTTATGATGCTCCCTATTCTGTTCTAGTTTTAGATGAACATGTAAATAGGTTTATGACCTTCCTAAGGTAGTGGATGGTCTATAAAAGGTTGGTAACACAACTGATTGTGCTTAACACATATCAATCGATGGTCAACATTAGGGTTTAAAGTTGATTTCTTCTATGAACACATCACCTGATGATGACACCATGACAACCGATGGTGTAGTTACCTTGACAACCGATGGTACTGATCAAGGGTGTCCAACTATGGTGACAATCGATGGTCACCCCTTAGGTCAGATTTTGGCTCAATTAGAAGCCTAATGATCAACTACTAAGTACCCTAATGATGCTATCAATCAATGATGACATGCATTATCTTAACATCTGATGGTGTTAAATGAATATAGTGTTGATCTAACAATCGATGGTGCTTAATGATAAAAATTGATGATGGATCATGTCTCCACAACTTATGGTGAGTTAAGGATGTATTTGTAACATCAATTAAGCCCTAACCCAATAGTTTCTTGGTTCAAATGATTTAAGGGTTTGATCTATACTCTAATTGATGGTTTTGAAATATGAACCCAATCCAATGGTTAGGTGCTAACCTTATTCATCTAATAGTTTAGAATAAAAGACTTGATCCAATGGTTGATATTGGATTCTTCAACATCCAATAGCTTGGTTTAAAACCTATAGTATTACATGTGATTTCTAATCATCTGAATTGATGATTTCCCTAATGTGATCAATTTAAGAAGCTTGATGGCTGAGATGATGATGTGGTTTAAACGTTCAACCAATGATGGGTTTTAACCCCACAACCTTTTGTGCCCCTTCAAGTTATTAAATAAGGAATGTCTAGGGTTAAAACGTGACTCTTTGTAGGTCACAACGCAATGACTTCATAGGTGGCTTATTCAAGGTGTTTACTTATGAAAACAACCACTAGTCTTACCTTTTCCACATCCAATGGTTTTGGGTTATGTTGTGGTATGATGATATGGGTTTAATGATGTGGGAAAAAATGGAGGTTTTCCCTTAATAAGGTAGTATTGATTTTTCCCTCATATGAATAGAATGGTTACTGATCATATTGCGTTGATATGTAACCCTAATGGTATATAACTTGTTACACTTAATCCTAATGAACTCAAGTAATGGTGATTAACTATGATTAGCCTTCCTTAGTGGAATAATAGAACAATGGAATACTCTCTTGTTGTTGTAGAACTCTAGCATACTATAACCTAATGGTTACACCTTGAATGGTGTATGTAATCATACTTGAGAATGGTATGGAATGTGATGGTGATGTTGTGCCTTATGCATCCAATATTATATATGGGGATGCTATGGGTGAGTGTTTGTGAATGAATGTTGAACTATAACTTTAATGTAACCTACCTTGCTAAACCTAACCCTAATGCAAGAAGAGATTGGTGGTTAATAATGTTTTCCTTTCTTGAATGATTAAAATAGTGATGGTATATCCTTCCTAATGATTTACTGAAAGGCAGTTCGGTGGGACCGAACCTTAACTCATAACTCATACCGGTTCGGGCTTGAACCAAACCTATGCTTGCCGGTTCGGGCTTGAACTGAACCTATGCTTTCCGGGAAGGTGGTCTTCCCACCTCCCACCTTCCTAGTGTTCCCCCGGCACCCTTGTCGGGGGTTCGCTTCGCTCGTTACCATCTCCTTTTTCTCCTTGAAGCTTGGAACCGGAAATCCAGTCTCTAATTTCTTAACTGGTGGTCATGTTAGCTTGATGATCTATGTTTTATTATGCTAAACTTGTACACTATAAGTGTGATGATGGCCAATCATACTGGCTTCCTTATATGTTGATATAATAAAGGAATGCTCTTAAGTGCTAAGATATTCCTACAATATCATCATGTTAACATCTTTTAGTTCTTTATGCCAATTATGTTGAGCCTGTGAATCACATGTGTGGTGATGTTTGTTGAGCCTTGTAATAAGGCATAGAAATATATGATGAACTTGCAGGAAATGATGTGATGATCTTATTGGCCTTTGGGCATGGTTGAGCCCTGAATGAGGTGTAATCTTCTTATATAGACTAGGGTTGATACCATGTGACGTTGTGATAATGATTTATATCATGTGATAGTGTGATGGCAAGTGTAGCCTCATGAATGGAAATGAATAATACCATGTGATGATGATGTAACAACAAGTATAATCTCTTGATGGGTAGGTGAATAGTTCCTTGTGATGATGAGATGAGGAACAATATGTCTCACACACATTATATCTTCTAAAGTTGTTATATAGCAATGCTTGCTAGAAATGAATTAGGGTTTGTATGTCCATTTGTATGATGCAGCTTTAATGCACTCAATTGGCAATAACTAAACAAGTGAAACCCTAATCATGTAGTTCCCTGTGCCATAGATCCATCTATGTGTCAGAACTTTCCAGATGGTAGAATGGGTATTCCTAAGGGAAACTCAGAGTGCATACTGTTGAGTATGTGGGGTGCTTATCACCCTAACTTCAAGTGTTTAGGGAGGATGACTATAGTCATACCTAGCTCTCAATTTTAGAATGGATGTGGTCGTGTATCAATGATTATATATGTGATAAGATTGGAGGACAACTGTGGTTGTACCTCGCATAGTAGGGTATGCGTACCCACCTCCTTTCACTAGTGTCGTGCCATGTACCAAGGACGAACTAGGCTGTTAGGAGCTTGATCTTATGTCTCGACGTGTCTGACCCGTACTGATCGGGGGCGGAGAAGATCTTAGGAGTACGGCTCTTCCTAGATCTTGTATGGTACTGATTGCGACCAAGTGGTGGTCAGTTGGATTTTTAGTGGTATTCCCAAATTCCTAAAGGCTTAATAAAAAATGTAATACAACTGTGTAGCATATCTGTTAAGGCTTATACACAATGCTTCACATTGGATGATAACCCTTGTTTGCTTTCCTTACATAAAGATGATGTATAGTACAATAACAAATGATAGATATGCTTATGTTGTAGATATACTCATGTTGTAAAAATGCTTATGTTGTCATATATACTAAGATTGATAGTTAAGATTATGCTGCTAGCTATGTTAAATACTTCTAGGCATGCCTATGTAATTAGAAATGCTTAATCTGCTATTCATGCTTATTCAGTTAATTGTGCTTATAATGTTAGCATTACTCATGATGTAGACTTGTTCATTTTATTGAACATGCCGATATTGATAGTCATGTTATGCTTCTAGGCTACTAGTTTGCTTGTTCTATTGCCATGTCATATGATGATAGTCAGACTAATAATGATGATTGTTATAGATGTAATCTTATGAAACCTAAGTAGATATCTGACAGAAGAAATGGATTGATCTATTACCTATATATACATTGATAACCATACTTGTATCTAAGATTATTTACTTAACCTATTTAGCAGGCTTGAACTGTTCAAGCTGCTCAATTGATTACTAAATACTCCAAATGCTTAGTTATTTACTATATAATCAGATGTAATCAATACTTGTTGGAGAGAGTTATATCTCTCGCTGGGACTGGATATCACCTCGTGGGTCACCACATATTTTTAGGTGATTAGTAGTTGTAGGCAACAAATATGTGACAACAAGGATAAACTAAGGTAATGAATCCTAGAGATAGTTCTTAGTTGTCTAGTGTGTCCTAGAGTTGTCCCTGTACTCACATGTCTAGGTGAAAAGTTTGTAATCGGTGTTTCAATCAAATCAGGTTTTTGTAGCATGTTATATGCTTGTTCACATGATAAATTTGGAAATGTTTCTTGTGTAATATGTGTATATGGTTCCTGAGGCCATGGAACAATTGTAAGATATTTTGGAATTATATGAAATAAAGAAAGTTGTGGGGCTTGTATGTAAATGCTTATGAACAATTGGAAAATCTTGAAATAGATTTTAATTTATCGTATTTTCTGGGTTTGTGGTTAATTAATGAGTAATCACATTTTGTATTTTGTGAAATCTCATTCAGTGTAACGAGTTTTAATAGCTACAACCACTGGTTGGGCCTCTATTGGGCTAGAACCCCGAGGGTTAGCACTAGTACAAAAATAGGTTATAACGTCATTACCTGTAGGGTCGGTTTTTCCAAATAACCGACCTTATATGTCTAAAAAAATGTGGGCACCACTTAAGACCTCTTGCGTCGGTTTTCTTAAAAAAACCGATCTTGTAGTGTAACTCTATAGGGTCGGTTTTCCAAATTACCGACCTTATATGTCTATAAAAAACACGGGCACCACTTAAGACCTCTTGGGTTGCTGTTCTTAAAATAACCGACCTTGTAGTGTATCTCTATAGGGTCGGTTTTCATAAAATAAGCGACCTTATAGACAATTGGATTTCGAAAGCCAACTATAGTTTCCCACGGCAAAAATTTGCTTGATTTTGGCTTCGCGCCTCGATCTATAGGGTTGGTTTTTCCAAATAACCGACCTTACATGTCTACAAAAAATGCGGGAGACATCTTGAATCCAGTTTGCCTTCACACATGTATAAGCACCTCTAGGGTCGGTTTTTTTGTTATAACCGATCCTAGAGGTCACCTCGGTCGACAATATTGTCGACTGAGATGAATTTTGGATCACACATGTATATGAACCTCTAGGGTCGGTTTTTTACTTTTAACCGACCCTAGAGCTCCCTCGGTCGATGAATTTGTCGACCGATACCATCTCGGTCGACAAATTTGTCGACCGAAAGAAGAGCCAAACTTCCGTTCGTGCGTGTACAAGCACCTCTAGGGTCAATTGTTTTCTTTAAAACTGACCCTAGAGGGTCCCTCGGTCAATTATATTGTCAACAGAGTTGAGTTTTGGATCCAGTTTAGTTCACGCATGTATAAGAACCTCTAAGGTTGGTTTTTTTACTTTTAACCGACCCTAGAGCTCCCATCGGTCGATGAATTTGTCGACAGATACTATCTTGGTCTACAAATTTGTCCACCGAAATAAGAGCCAGACTTCCTTTCATGCGTGTACAAGCACCTCTAGGGTCGGTTTTTTTCTTTAAAACCGACCCTAGAGGGTCTCTTGGTCGACAATATTGTCGAACGAGTTGAGTTTTGGATCCAGTTTAGTTTACGCATGTATAAAAACCTCTAGGGTCGGTTTTTTTACTTTTAACCGACCCTAGAGCTCCCATTGGTCGACGAATTTGTCGACCGATACCATCTCGGTCGAAAAATTTGTCGACTGAAAGAAGAGCCGGACTTCCGTTCGTGCGTGTACAAGCACCCCTAGGGTCGGTTTTTTCTTTAAAACCGACCCTGGAGGGTCCCTCGGTCGAGAATATTGTCGACCGAGTTGAGTTTTGGATCCAGTTTAGTTCACGCATATATAAGAACCTCTAGGGTCGGTTTTTTACTTTTAATCGACCCTAGACCTCCCATCAGTCGATGAATTTGTCGACCGATACTATCTCGGTCGACAAATTTGTCGACCAAAATAAGAGCCAGACTTCCTATCGTGCGTGTACAAGCACCTCTAGGGTCGGTTTTTTTCTTTAAAACCGACCCTATAGGGTCCCTCGGTCGACAATATTGTCGACCGAGTTGAGTTTTGGATCCAGTTTAGTTCACACATGTATAAGAACCTCTAGGGTCGGTTTTTTACTTTTAACCGACCCTAGAGCTCCCATCGGTCGACGAATTTGTCGACCGAAAGAAGAGCCAGATTTCCTTTCGTGCGTGTATAAGAACCTCTGCGGTCGATTTTTTCTTTAAAACCGACCCTAGAGAGTCTGTCGGTCGAAAAATTCGTCGACCGAGAAGTTTGTTCGGGCATCGCTTACCTGTTGGGTCAGTTGTTTGCAAATAACCGACCCTACATGTTTCGAGGGTAACAAAGCGAGTCGGGGTCTCATTTTCCCTCCATTCTCGCTACCGAGACCTAGCTCTTCTTTTCTCTCTTGCACCGCCGAAGCCTCTTTTTGCCAAAAAATCTCGTTGCCGCTCTGCCAAAGCTTCTCCTTACCAAAAGAGCTGCCGCACCGCCAAAGCTTTGCCAAGAAGATCATCGTCATGTTCGAAGGGATCTCATCGTCAAAGCCTTGCCTCCTCTCCGTGAAGCCCTTGCTACCTCTCTGCGTCGCCAAAGCTTTGCCTACTCTCCGCGAAGAGAGCTCATCGTCTCCGCCTCTCCACACTTCCACGAAGGTCGCCACCTCTCCAGGAAGGTCGTCACATCCTCCACGAAGGTCTTCGTCATTTCCAAGTAAGGCCGCCGCCTTGTTCCCTCATTCCCGAGTTCGTTCCCACCGCACAGTAGCGTCCAGGTCCACTCTCGGTCGACAATTCATCGACTGAGAGCCCACCTGCGCGCAGCGTCTGGGTCCACTCTCGGTCAAGAATTTGTCGACCAAGGGTGGACCTGGACGCCGCGTGCAGGTGGGCTCTCGGTCAACGAATTGTCGACCGAGATTGGACCTGGACTCCTTTAACTATACAATTATATTGTTTTTTCATTTTATATGATTTGATAACCCAACCAATAATAAAACATATATTTTTTCATATGTAATCATTATATAAATTCTAGAAATTAATATGAGATTAGACATGTGTACTCCCAAATTGACACTTTAGGTTTGATGCATGAAAATAATGCATTTATATATTAACTTAGAAACCCGTTCAAAATGTACTCATTAGGAGTAAACTTTGGATAGTCCCCGGTTTGGGACTGTTTTTTAATATTTAATGTCACTTAGGATGTAACTGTATGTATGTTTAGTTTTGAAGAAAATTTCTGTAGGATTTCCTCATTTGTTCTCTGGGTACATATGTGAGTGGTTATTTGCCATTTACATCGGTGTACTTGGATAACTTAGGGGAAATGCTGCTGAAATTTTATTTAAAACTAAACAAACATTATACAATTACTAGTGAGATTAAATATTAAAAAATGGGATAGGTGGTACACTTTAGTATAAAAGTAATTAACTTCCTATCAATAAAAACTTACTACTTATAGTATCAATATTAAACGCTTAGTTTTATAATTAATTTTAATGTGATATAGAAAATGGATCGAAGTTGGATGTCTATCAAGAACCGTTGCAGTCCAAAGTTTGCCAAAGGTCTTGATGAATTTATCAGATTTGCTGAGGAACATAGGAAACTACCTATAGATAGGCTATATTGTTCATGTAGAAATTGTTGTGACAATTTGAAAGTTGATACTGGTGAGGAAATTAAGAATCATGTCATATATAATGGGATCATACAAGGTTATAATGAATGGTATTGGCATGGAGAGAAATTTAATTATGGATCAGAAAATGTCGATACTAATAGTTGTGGCATAGAAGATATAGATAATGATGATAATGTTAATGATGAACTGATTCAAGATGACCGGATTCAGGATGATATGGTTGATGAGATGATACGTAGTTGTCGGGACAATGTCATTGATCTGCCTTCTTTATTTGCAAACATTGTCCATGATGCTGAAAAACCATTATATAAGGGTTGTACTAAGTTCACGAGGTTGAGTGCTATGATGCGATTTTATACTCTTAAATCTCAAAACCAGTGGAGCAATAAGAGTTTCACTTCACTATTGTCTTTGTTAAAGGAAATTCTTCCTGAAGGCAACGAGCTTCCAATTTCAACATATCAAGCAAAGAAAATAATGTGCCCAATGGGAATGGAGGCTAAGAAGATTCATGCATGTCCAAATGATTGTGTGTTATTTCAGAAGGACTATAGTAATTTGATAAATTGTCCAAAATGTGGTGCGTCAAGGTATAAGACCACAAATTCAGCTAAGGCTAAAAATGGCTCTCCTGCCAAGGTGATGTGGTATCTACCAATAATACCATGATTTCAACACTTATTTGCTAATATAGAAGATGCACACAATTTGTCTTGGCATGGGGAGTTAAAGACCAATGATGATGGCATCCTACGACATGCATTCGATTCACCACAATGGAAGAAAATTGATTTATTATACCCTTAATTTGGTAAAGAAGCAAGAAACTTAAGACTTGGACTCTGTACAGATGGAATGAATCCCTATGGTACATTAAGAAGCCAACATAGTACATGGCTTGTTATGATTGTTATATACAATCTTCCTCCTTGGTTGTGTATGAAAAATAAGTATGTGATGTTGTCAATATTAATATTAGGGCCCAAGCAACCTGGAAATGATATTGATGTTTACCTTCAACCTCTAATTGATGACCTAATGAAACTATGGGAAGAAGGTATTATGACATATGATGCTTCACGTAAAGAGATCTTCAGTTTGCGTGCTATGTTATTTTGCACGATTAATGACTTTCCAGCTTATGGAAATTTGTCTGGATATAGCATAAAAGGATACAAAGCATGTCCTGTTTGTGAGGAAAATACTGATTCAATCAGACTGAAACATGGTGGTAAAATCGTATATCTTGGTCATCGAAGATTTCTCCCACCAGTGCATCCTTATCGAAGGCAACACAAAACCTTTAATGGGTCAACTGAGGAACGAAGTGCTCCTAAACCTATACCAGGAAATGTTGTATATGATAGGGTGAAACATATTGTTAATGAATTTGGAAAGAGTTCAAGTAGTCATCCACTCGCATGTGACAAATCTTTATACAAGAAGAGGTCAATATTCTGGGATCTTCCTTATTGGAGATCTTTGACAATTGGACATTGCATTGATGTCATGCATGTTGAAAAAAATATTTGTGATAGCATCATTGGTACGCTATTGAACATACCAGGAAAGACTAAAGATGGTATCAATTCTAGAAAAGATTTAGAATTAATGGGTATTAGAAAAGAATTATCAGTGGAGATCAGGGGTCACCACACATATTTACCACCATCTTGTTACACTTTGTCAAAGAAGGAGAAAAATACTTTCTGTGAGTGCTTGTATAATATTAAGGTTCCACAAAGATACTCTTCTAATATTCGTAGATTGGTATCAATGAAGGATCTGAAGTTGATAGGTCTCAAATCTCATGATTGTCACACCTTAACGCAACAAATTTTACCTGTGGCTATTCGATCTATATTGCCGAAGCATGTAAGGTTAGCAATCACAAGACTCTATTTCTTCTTCAATGAAATATGCAACAAAGTGATACATCCTGATACTCTCGATAAATTATAGAAAGATGTAATTGTTACCATGTGTCAGCTTGAAATGTAATTTCCTCCTTCATTTTTTGATATCATGGTTCATCTTGTAGTACATATTACAAGGGAGGTGAAGATGTTGGGTCCAATTTTCTTACACTGGATGTATCCATTTGAACGCTACATGAGTGTTTTTAAAGGTGATGTTCGGAATCGTTATCGTCCTGAAGGGAGTATTGTCGAGGGTTACGTGGCTAGGGAGGTGATGGACTTTTGTAATTATTTTTTGAATTGCAATGAAACTTCTAGCGATCTAAAAAATTCCCATCACACTGACTCTTATTGTGGCAAAGGAACTCTAGGAGGACGAGTGAAAGGAATCAGTCATGAGTTGTGGGAACAAGCACATTTGTATATTTTACACAACATCGATAAAGTTAGTAGCTACATCACATAACACAATGATCTTATCAAGAGAAATCATCCGTGATCCAGTTCAATGTGGCTTGCAAGAGAGCATAATCGAACATTTATTAGGTTGTTTGAAGAGAAAGTATTTAATCAACTATCTGAATCACTGAATAATGTTGCTGAGAACATAAAATGGCTCGCCTTTAAGCCAAAAATGGATGTCATGTCATATGAAGGTTATGACATAAATGGATTTTCATACTACACAAAGCGTCAAGACGAAATTAGTGTGGTCCAAAATAGTGGGGTCACTGTTCAAGCTTGTTTGTTGTATTTTGCTAGTGCCAAAGATAAAAGACCACGCGAAGCTGAGATGTCATATTATGGCGTCATTGAGGACATATGGGAATTGGACTATACAAATTTTAAAGTTCCTATCTTTAGGTGTAATTGGGTTGACAACAACAAAGGAGCTTTAGTGGATGAGTTGGGTTTCAAATTGGTGAATTTTGAAAAGATTGGTGAGAAAGATGAGCCATTCATCATGGCAGACCAAGCAAAACAAGTATTCTATATTGATGACCCGGCAAATAAAAATTGGTCTGTCGTTCTTCATGGAAAAAGACAGTTTACTTTAGAACCTATAAATGAAGAAGAATACTATGAAAAGTATGATGATTCCAGTCCATTCTCAGTTGGTTTGCCAAGTGTAAATGTTGAAGATAATACCGATGAATATTATAAATGTCATGACCATGCTGAAGGAATTTTACTTGACTAACAACTTAACCAATACTAAAGGCATGTGTTCTTTGAATTATTTATTTTATTATCATGTATACCTTATCACTTGTGCTTTTATTATCACTTATTTTTTATCATGTATACTTGCAGGTTCTAAAATGGTGAGTGAAGATGAACATTCTGAGCATGAGCACCATGAGGATGGTAGTGGTGATGCTAAGAAAAGTAGATGTCCTACATTGATGCGTAGGCTGCAGGAGCTCAGGGCTAAAGGGGATAAATTGCCAGTCCAGTTTGATATGACAGGAGCACCTGTTGGGGAACATGCTAGTGCTTTCAAGCATTACGTAGGGGTGACCACACATAGTAAGGTGGCAATAGATATAGAAAATTGGCATGATGTTCCTAAGGCCCAAAAAGACCTCATATGGAAAGATATATCTGTGAGTGAAAGTGATATTATTTTAATATGTTTTTTATCCATTGATTCTAATTTAGTTTGCTTGGAATTAATTCCTTTTGAAAACAACATTATTAATTGCTTCTTTTGTATGTATAGGGTGTTTTTAATCTAAATGAAAAAGATCACAAGAAAAGAGTGCTCTAACATTGTGGTGTACGATGGAGGGGTTTTAAGACATATCTTGTAAGGGAATTTATAAATAATCCTAAACAAAAGAAGAAAACAATAGATGTATATAATTTTATAGATCCTGAGGTGTGGGAAAGATTTGTTGCAGCTAGGAGATCGGAAGAGTTTCAGGTAATAAAGATTGTGATGTATTGTATGAATATTTAATTTTATAAAATTAAGGAGGTGAATCTTTTTATACATGTTTGCCAAGTCTAAATTGCAATACCTCATTTTAAATGATCAGGCTATTCACCAGGCTCCAAAGGAAATACGGGCAAAAAATGTGCATGACCATCGCTTGGGGCCCGGTGGTTATGCCTTCCACTGCCAACTACAAGAGAAGCAATCCTCTTCTGGAGAAGAATCTAGTACAACTCAAGTTGAGCGACCACCCTGACAGTTGACATGGATTGATGCTAGAAAGAATCAAGTAGGTGAAATTGTCAACCCTGCAACTAAGGGGTTGGCATAAAAGATGGTAGGTTTATCCCAACTAAGTAAAGAGTAACTCCCACAAACTTAGATTTATTTATATCTAATTGATATTGTGATGTAATATTTTTATTAACTATGAATAGATTGATCTCCACAAACAAAGGAAGGAAGGAAAGTTCATCCCAACTGGCTACATGGATGAACTAGCAGTTGCTCTTGGTACTGAGGAGCATCCGGGCCGTGTTAGGGGATTAGGAGTTGGCATAGGATTCAAGTCTTATTTTGGCCCTTCACAATCTAAAAGAGGTCGTGCAGGAGGTCTTATACAAGAGGATGTTGAAGCATTAGTAGCGCAGAAAGTAAGAGAAATAATGTCTTCATTTCAGCCTACTCAACCTTCTCAACCTATGCATACTGCGCGTCACTCAAGTGATGAGGTACAAGCCCGTGCTCCAGTTGTAGAAGGTCATGGGAGTACTCCCGATGACCCACCACAACAATCTGCAGTAAGTTTTAGTTCTATATGTTGTGTTATTAGTATGATAAATATATGATAATATATATAGTTGTAACATGTATCTGTTCTACTGTTTCTTATATAACTTATATTATTTCAATCTAGGTTGGTATGAACTATAAACTTGTAGTGGAGGTTCCAGAATATAATGTTGTGGCAGCGGGCAAGGTGTACAACCTTGGTGGTACATTGTATTTCCAACAAATTACTGATGACATTTGCCGTGTGTCCATCCATCTTGTGTATGACGGAATGGGGGACAAACCACTACCCATACATAATCCTGAATATAGTACAGTTGAAGAAGCTGAGGGTGCTATGGTGGGTTGGCCTAGACACTTGGTTATCAATGACAAGGTATTCCTTATTTCTACCATATTTTTCATATTTGACTGCATATATGAACTCATGTAATATAAGTATGTAATTTAATTAATAGGTTTGTAAACCAAAAAGTAAAACTTCTACTAGTCGTCCTCCTATGCCCAAGCCATCTTTCATTCCCGAAGCTACATTCAACGAATTGGGAAGCAAATCTAAATGTTTGTGTCGATACTTAGCCAACCAAAGCTCGGGATCACATATGTTGGTCAATTTAACAGAAGATGCAGCTGGGAGGGACTTTGAGAATTTTATTTTTCTTGATGATATTATAGAGTTGTTCCGGAATGATTGGTTGAATACTTCGATAATAGATGTATGGATAAGGTAAGGATCTATCAATATATATAGAAAATTCCAATACACATTTTAGCTTATTTCTACATATGAAAATAATTACAAATGTTTAACAACCATTTATATACCGAGGCCACAAACTTTGATATAAAGAATGTTGGATTCTTAGTTCCTTCGGTCACTAGTCAGGTGGAGACACATATTGAGGATGTGAATGAGTACTTCTCTGATGCATTCAAATATTTTGCTAGTGAAGGGAAGGAAATTATCCTAATTCCTTTTAACGTCCAGTAAGTATTATTATTCAATATAATTTTAATAATGAATAAAATTATTTATTTTAATGTTTGTCTTATTCTTACTCAGAGCTAGACATTGGGAATTAGTGGTGATTGTCCCAAAATTGATGACTCTTTATTATCTTGACCCAATGGGTAAAACAACAAGGAGTCACAAACTGAAATTGCCAGCTATGGAGTAAGCATAAATTTAATCAATGCTTCAACATGATATTTCTATTTAGAATTTATATTTTACCAACTATCGTTTAATTGATAGGGGTATAAAGGCTTTTTGTGAAGCTGGAGGACAAATACCCACAAAATTAAAGACATTAACTTTGAAAAATGTCAAGGTAGCTACTTTGACAACTGCTTACTCTTATATGTATTAAATTTCAACTGTAATATGTCAACTCTTATAGTCTTATATCAATTGCTGTTTATAGTAGTTTACTAACATTAAGTATAATTTTTTATTTGTAGTGTCCTATGCAAAATAATGACTGGGCTTGTGGCTACTATGTAATGAAATATATGCAAGCTATTGTCAAACAAGCATCACATGACATTCAGAATATAAGTCAGGTAATAAAGAATAACATTATAAATTTACAAGTGATTGTAGTCATTTTATAAAATATTAGCATGTGCATTTTCTGTTACAGATCTTTACAAATCAGCCTTACACATGTGCACTTGGATAAATTCTGAGAAGAGTGGTCAGAGTCTTTTCTAAATGAAGTCGATATAGCATTGGATTAAATATGTCAGCTCCATTTATGTATGTGGTTTGAGTACTCTTTCATATTTACTTTTGTATCTGTTTAATATCATCTCAGACTTGCACTCTATCATTTTGTAAATAATGATGTGATTTTGAATCATTTTTGTTATGAATGTGTGGTTTTGAATGGTGACGGTTGAGAATCAATGCTCCCCTCTCCCAGAATATATGAATCTTCTTGTTCTTCTGTTCTATTTCAATTTCTACAGAAATTAAAAAAAAAGCGTAACTTCTAGCGTCAGTTTTTTAAATAACCAACCCTAAAGATTGAATTCAGTGTACACTCTTCGGTCGAGAAAATTTTCGAGCGAAATATAACTTCTAGCGTCGGTTTTTGTACAAAACTGACTCTAAATGTACTCTATAAGGTCGGTTATTTACAAAAACTGACCTTAAAGATTGAATAAACATTTTAAGTGTACCCTTCGGTCGACAATTTTCTCGACCGAGTGTTACACTGAAATGTTTATTCAATCTTTAGGGTCGGTTATTTCAAAAAAACTGACCCTGTAAACTCTCTCGGTCGACAATTTTCTCGACCGAGAGAGTTTATAGGGTCAGTTTTTTTTCAAATAACCGACCTTACAAGCTCCTTTTTTCTCACCTGGGTCAGATTTTTTACAACCTTTTGCGTCGGTGTTTACTCTGTAAGGTCGATTTTATTTGGTTAAATAAACTGACGCTATAGAGCAAATTCTATAGCGACGACCACTTAGGCGTCGGTTAAAAAGTGACGCTACAGGCTTAAAAAAACCGACGCTACAGACCATTCATGTACTAGTATAGGGAGAGAATAGTTATCTATGACATGTCCTTCTTATTGATAGTGAAAACATACCCTCTTCTGAAAGTGGAATTTACTAGGGAGCTTCCTCCCATAGGTGCAACACATGTGGTTGTCGTTCTCATGATGATGTTTTCCATTTCCTCCATTTCTATCATTTCCATTGTTACGACCTTGTGCCTTTATGCTATCATTCCTTGGGCCAGAAGTGCCTTAGTGAACCCTAAACATCCCTTGGGAGGGTTCTGAGCAGGCATGGTGGTATTCTCCATGTCTAAGGCAAAGTTGAGGGCCTCAGTGAAGTTCAGGGGTTTACTAATCATCACATGGGGCTTCAACATGGCATGTAGGTGATCAACAAAGTGTTCCACTCACCTTTCGTCCATCATCATATAGGCAAATTGCTCTAGGAGATGGAATTTCTAAACATAGTCCGCAGCTGACATGTTTCCTTGATAAAGGAACATGAAATGCTTTTCCTTCTCCTTCTTATAGAGTTGGGGATGAATCTCTCAGAGAAGATGGTGTGGGAATCCACCCAGACCATCAGCTCCTCATCCATATCTCAGCCCATAATGTAGTTTTCCCACCATAACTTTGGTGCTCCTTTAAGAAGGTGAGCGGCAAAGAGGACCTTCTTGTTGGGTTGCACCTCCATGATGCAAAATCCATTCTCCACGGTTAGAATCTAGACATCCACCTTATCAATGGCTTCTATCTTATCCTCTCCCAAAAATTCTCTATGTTCATTTAGATGGAGTCAAGTATGATGGCCCCAAGGTGAGGGAGGATAGGTAGGGGTTCACCATTCTCATCTCTGGTGACGTCCTTGAGGGCTAGGGAATTGATAGTCTCAGTGAGCTTCTTTTATTGCTCCAGCTAGAGAATCTCATGAGTCTAAATCACCACCCGACCAATTGTAGGTTTAGAGCTAGAAATATGGCTGGGGTCAAGCTTTGGTTCATCTTCCATCATGGGTTCACCTTTAGGGTCAGGACCATATTTAGGGTTTGGGATGCCAAAGGGGATAGCCTTGTGCTCAAGACCTCTCTTGGCAGAGGCCTCGTTTGACCTATTCTGCTTCTTGGATGTCTCACCTTCCACGGACCTCCTCCTCTTCTCTAAGGACAATCTCTTCATGGAGAAGGGCCTCCCCTCTTGGTAGTCCCTGGGTGTGTCATCCATGATGGTGGTGGTCTTGGTGTGGGTCATGTTGTTTCACATATACAAGTTAATCTCAGTTTTATGTTTAGGGCATTTAAAGCATAGTAAAATTATGTCTGTTACATCTTTTTTTTTAACTAACTGCCACAAAACCATTTGTATTTTGATTTGCGATGAAACTAGAACCTATTTACTTTCATATTTTAGTGGCCCTTAAACACCCTTTGAAAGTCTCAACAGTAGCAGTGATATTTTTGTTCACCTCCACGGATCTTACACTCTCCACCACGACATATGGTCTTACATGAATCATTACAACGCTTATTATCTGGTGAATTTAGATTAGACGACACCTCATAAGTACCATTTGGGGGATGATCCCTGCAACACATAGCTTCACTTGGAAACACTAGATCTGCCATTGTTGTTGTTCTCATTGCAACACAAATAAGAAGAAGAAGGGTAACTTTAGCCTTCGACATGGTTTCTCAAAATGACTGATTATTGAGTATAGTTGCTAACAATATTGAGGCGAAGGATTATGTCTATTACATCTTGATCACATGATTTTATGGTTTGGAAGAGGATGCCTTAACCCTAATATTCATAACCCTAATTCTCACAAGGTTAGAGAAAGTGGTTATTGAGTGCCTAGGGTTTTGGTTAGTGAAGCATGGGGTGAATAAGGGATGAATTTAGATGAGAAAAAAACCTAGATGTATTTTATTTCGAGCAAAATCTTCCAAATTTGTCCAGGCAAGATGCACGGTGCCCCAGAAGTCCTCGTAAGATGAATAGCAGTGTGAAGGAAAGTTTTTCTAGACCCTGGGGTCATGGTCCCTTCTAGACACCATTGTCTTTAGAAAATACCCTAATAATTTGCTTGGGCTCTATAAAATGTTTAAAATTTAATATTTATTAAAGACTAAATGGTAAACTTGGGCTCTATATAAAATGTAACAACCCCCTCTCCCTATTATATATCCACAATTAAGGTGGACTAAGAGGGAAAGGGCCATTATCATATATACATGATCAAGATTTAGTAAATACCCAATAATAATAATAATAATATTGAGTGGAAAAGGGAGTTTCATAAAGATACAAAGATAACATCTCTTCAAAGGAGTTACATGAATGGAAATATAAATGTTTGCAATAGAAAATAAATCTAACTATCAAAATCCTCCAGAATAACTTTGGATCTTTTATTTTTCTGTCTTCTTCTACTAGATGTCCATATCTCATCATTAATTGCAGTTTAACCTAAAATGGTGTGAAACAAATATGCGGTCGGTATATCGAGATATACTGAGTATGTGGGGGAAACAAAATATTTGCATGTAGGTGTAACATCATAAACAACCATAGCCACAATCAGCATTACATAATTGGACATGTATTTTCTTTCTAACTTCTCAATCTTATTTACTCAATCTCTATTGTATACCCTCTCAATGGTGTATTCCTTGTAGGGTACCCTCTCACTAGGGTTTTGTCCCTACTTTGGACTTCTCATAAGCTTCCCATTCTTGGGCTTAGTTTTTATGGCCTTCCTTTCTCGGCTTGGCTGAATAATGGCCATCCTACCTGTAAAGACACAGTCTCTACTAAAAAAAACTCATGGAAAACAAAAACACCAATTGTGTAGCAGCGGAAGTTTAAACTTTGACTATTGAATTGTATAAAGAGTACGTTAAAAAATTCCCAAAAGGGTGTACAACTTTATACACAACAATAGGATCTAGGTAGAGGAAGACTAAAACCAAATCAACATATCTCCAAACATAGACAACTTAATTTATATAGGCAGCTATGCCTGAGCTAGAAGGTTGAACTTATATCTCTTAGCCTTAGACAGGTTCACCAAGCTTCAATGCACACTCTGATCCTATACCTGGGTGGTTGGGATTACCCAACAAGAGAGAGATAAAAGTATGTGTTAATAAAAAAGGAATAAGGTCAAATATAAAGTACAACATCACATAAATAAAATGATTATACAAAGAGATTTCAAGAGAATGAGACAAATAATCAAATAAGAAATAGAAGACTTCCATAAATTAATCCATAACAATCACAAAGCATGAATGATATTATGACACAAAATCATACCAATGAAGGGTGAGGGCACCTACCGGACCCTCACCAAGGGGAGAGGGGAATTTACACATCCCAAACCTCAAATATATTTATAATATGAAGGGAATTATCACATCCTTTGGGGGAGAATTATCACATTCCCCTGGGCGAATTTACACATGCCCACTATGGGTGGTTGTACAGATGTACCACTACATTGTCATTTGGCCAAAAATACATTATGCTTAATAGTCCACTTGGCAGTAGGGAAAGTATAAATAACATTTGCATCATAGCATTGGTGAATAAAACCCATGAATTAAATCAAGTAAATGAATGGGCCAACATTGGCCATAACATTATTCAAATCATCCAAATAAATGAGCCACACTGGAAATATAAGATTTAAGTAAATAAAGAGCCAATAAAGGCAATCGAAGGATATCAAGGCTAGCACATTGTGATTGTAGGGTTGGATAAAAGCCCAACTGAGGAATAGGTTAATTGCACATTCTTACACAAGCATTATTATTCATTCATAAATAGGCATAACATACATAAATATGGGTCACATACATAAATAAGTGTCACATACCTTATTGAAGATTCACATAACCATCATTATCACCAATTAGATTGTATCCATGATCACATTATCCTAGTTACAAATATTTCACCATATATTAGTATGTATTAAAGCATAAGGTGTATAAAAAGATACTCATTTTAGACCCTTTATGAAAACCTTCGATTTAGGACTCAAAACTAGGAACAAAAGCTCACTTAAGCTTCACTGATTAGGAAAACATATTTATTTATCAAAATCGGAGTTAGGATGCATTAGTTATCATTTTTAGAATATTTAATATGATTTAGATGATGTACCCAATTAATATTGAAAAATTATAGATATTCAGTAAAAAACCTTAAAATCAAATTCTACATGAAATAAGCTTTCCAACGGGTATTTATTTGAATTTTTTTGATGAAGTATCAATTTTCTATGATTTATTTGCTCTGAGCTGATCAGAGAGCAGGAAAAGGCCACGTAGGCTAACTTGGCTAGCACAAGGGTGAGTAAAAAAAATGCAAAAAGACCTAAATGGCCTTGGCGTTAAAACAAGAGAGGAGGCACGCATGGGTGCAAAATGGTTAAAATCCTGTGGGTCATCTTCTTCCTCTCACATGAGCCATGGCCGCGGAGGAGAAGCTTCTCAGATTGGGTGTTCTCTCGATACTCGACCAAATCAGACGTATAGGTACTCGAAACGAAGCCCAAGGTGAGAGGAACTTATCAGTGTTATTTATTGGGGTGCTTCTATCACCGAGCATCTAAGAAAAGGGCCACAAATAATGGGAGAAGGTGGAGGTGGCAGTGGCTAACTGTGGAGGATACAAGCAAATTAGCAACTGGAAAAGCTTTCAATGGGGCCGAAGGAGGTGAGGGGAGTGCCATATATTGACGAGGTAGTGTGAAACACCGGGATGGTGGCAGAGTTGAGAGGATAATACCAGCACCATGGGGCCTTTCTTCTGTGGTGTACGCGAGACATTGAGTAACGACTCGAACTGAGCGGCTCGAGGAGACGAAGCCAACGATGAAGAAATCTCGTGAAATGGTGGAGGAGAGGGCGAACGAGGTGGAGGAGCCTAGGCGTCATCTTTGTTGGAAAGCTGGAGGTTGAAGATGAGTTGGATGCCATTGGATCGGGATTGGACGGCGATCTGGGGCGCGTGACAAGGAAATCAAAGGACAAAATGACATAAATGAAATTCGATTGATATTCTATAGTCACACTTTATTGAAACTTGTAAAATCCATTTGAATGGTCAAACGAAGTCCAAATGACTTCAAATTTTAACCATGGGTTTATGACAACACCTAGAACGATGCTATGCATTTAATTTTCTCATTTTACACACATTTTGGCCCTTAATTTCTATATTGAATATTAATGCATATATTAATGTATAGAATGAGTGATTAATATGAAGATAGTCTTTTAATGACATGAATGAGTGAAATTCGAGACATATCATCATTAAGAGTCATATTTCAACATAATAGCATCTTTTCATACATTAATATCATTTTTGAGGAGAGAAAAAGAAAAAGATTAATTACTCTCATACATTAACTCAAATACACATTATTAATCATATCTTTATCCAAAAAGATATAAAAGCTCTAAATTAGCATTATCTACTAATTATCTATCATTAATGATCACATTGCATAATTAGTCATCAATAATCACATTAAGTGGGTTATTTGTGCAAAATCACTTACATTATCATGAAATGTGGTAAAATATTGATTCCATCATCAAACTTTGCTCAATTTCAACATTGAGGCCAAAGAAGGCTCAAAAGGATGGGAAATTTATGAAGAAGGTCCAAAAGGACTAAAAAGTAAATAAAAGCTCAAAAGTGGATAAATTGTAGGAAGGACCCTGAGATTCAGTATGTTACATCCCTTCACCCCCTTAAAGAGGATTTTGTCCCTGAAATCACAACAAGAGGAAAGAGAGAGGGTGAGTGTGTAACATCCCAACATTAGATAACTAGGTGTTACTTCAAATCTATGATACTTCACAAGCTCTATACATAAGCCAAGTCTCACTAAGGTTTATGATACTTCATAAGCCAAGTATCACTAAGGTTTCTGTTACCTTTTATCAAACCTAATATAATTAACATGTTTGGCTTATAAGCATAATCTTCATCATGAAAAAGCATTATCATTATTATTCCATTACTTGTGTCACATATTACTCATTAATTACTCTCATACATTAACTCAAATACACGTTATTAATCATATCTTTATCCAAAAAGATATAAAAGCTCTAAATTAGCATTATCTACTAATTATCTATCATTAATGGTCACATTGCATAATTAGTCCTCAATAATCACATTAAGTGGGTTATTTGTGTAAAACCCCCTTACATTATCATGAAATGTGGTAAAATATTGATTCCATCATCAAACTTTGCTCAATTTCAACATTGAGGCCAAAGAAGGCTCAAAAGGATGGGAAATTTATGAAGAAGGTCCAAAAGGACTAAAAAGTAAATAAAAGCTCAAAAGTGGGTAAATTGTAGAAAGGACCCTGAGATTCAGTATGTTACAACCCTCCACCCCTTAAAGAGGATTTCGTCCCTAAAATCACAAGAGGAAAGAGAGAGGGTGAGTGTGTAACATCCCAACATTAGGTAACTAGGTGTTACTTCAAATCTATGATACTTCACAAGCTCTATACATAAGCCAAGTTTCACTAAGGCTTATGATACTTCATAAGCCAAGTCTCACTAAGGTTTCCATTACCTTTTATCAAACCTAATATAATTAACATGTTTGGCTTATAAGAATAATATTCATCATGAAAAAGCATTATCATTATTATTCCATTACTTGTGTCACATATTACTCACATTGTTGTCCAAAGAGTTACATCTCAACATTATGCACAAAACATATGTATTACCCTTATTATTCCCATTAAGGGTTTTAAACACAATTAGGGTTTACTAAGTAATCCCAACATTATTAATGTATTAGGTCACAAACCTAAATAACATGAATTCATTCTCCATTATCCTTATGTTACCATCATATGGAATTATTACATATTATTATGTAAGAAAAGGATAATATTGTCTAACAAGTTATTAAGCCTATAATAATTCCAAATAAGGTCACATAAATTATTTATCACTATATCACACATTGTCACATTATCTTTCATACTCATGTTAGTGACATAATTAATCATTTTCTCCTATTACACTCCATAACATCACATTAGGCCTTAATTTATGACCATGTGAATCCAATTACTCATAATCATGTTTGTGTCATTACTTGCATTTTAGTGGACAATATGAAACACTTTAAATAATAATGAATTGATTTTCATACTAAATCATGATGAGGTGATTAATGAGATGTATATTAGGGAACCAGGTGATATGCCTTATATATATCGATAACTTGGTCACAATTATGATTTGGTGATTACAAACCATCTATATATACCAAGGTATATTATGTGAGGATGACACATAAGTCACTAATGTATCACGAAGGCATTAAAGGTATATATATGTATATGTTGTCGAGACTAGGTGATTACACATTAGGGTTTGGGTCAACATGACCATTACATGTTATGCATCTTTAGAATGCATTAGTTCCATAATCTTACTAACCATACTATTAGGGTGACATGGTCCACATTAAGTGTATTCACAATTAGATATGAGTAAGTTACTAATATGAGTATCAAGAATATGTTATGGTTCAAGCATATGACATATACCTTAGATGACTTATTGTACATATATTCATTTGTGTATAAACAAACAAGATGAATTATAATTATAATCTGTTTGCTCAACACTAACCATATAAGCTCACTAATCCCATGTCTATGGAGTTAGGATTTCCAAATATAGTAACTTGATTTCAAATGTATTAGGGGACTCCACCCCCTTAAAGAGGATTTTGTTCTTGAAATCAAAAACTCCAAAATCTATCAAGGTATAAAAAGCTTTATTACTATAGTCTATTTATCAAAAGGGTTGGGGGAAAACTATGTATGATATCCAACACTTAGTGGTCTTACTAAGCACCATTATAAACTTCAAGCCCAACATAGGGTAGACAACTCCCAAACATAGAAATCTAAGGCTCCTATAAGGAACTTATGGAATCATAAGGTGATTCTGCATGACTAACCAAAGAATCATATACTAGGTTCAAAATGTTACTCAACAATAAGATGATTTTCCCAAAGGTATGCTATTTTGGGACATTTAGTATCAGCTCAGGCCAGGCTGGTGTCATATGGATCTGGGAGTCCTCATAAGCCAAACTAGTGGTGCGGAGGAAAATATTGCCAGCCCCCAGACCCTAACCCATTCTAGACACCTTTGCTTTCAACTTATGCCCTAGTAGCAACCTAATAGACCAATCACCAAAAAGTTGATCAAATTATACTTCTAATATGAAATTATTATGATCTTAAATCAACTTTCATCATTGGTCAACTCTAAGGTGAAACTCTTACTAAAGGGAAACTATATAAGGTAAGGATTTCTAACTAGGATACAAATTGAATTAGTCAATACTCCAACTACCTTGATGCTCTGATACCATGTTGTAAAGATATAGTCTCTACTAAAACAACTCATGGCAAAAAAAAACACCAATTGTGTAACAGTGGAAGTTAAAACTTTGACTATTGAATTGTATGAAGTGTACTTTACAAAATTCCCAAAAGGGTGTACAACTTTATACACAACAACATGATCTAGGTAGAGGAAGGCTAAAACCAAATCAACCTGTCTCCAAACATAGACAACTTAATTTATATAGACATCTATGCCTGAGCTAGAAGGTTGAACTTATATCTCTTAGCCCGAGTAGTCATAGGCGTAACCACATACCTTTCTCAGAGATGACTAAAAGTGCAAGTAAACAAGAGTAGTTGTAATCAACCAAGCAATCACCCTAGAATTACTGCATAATACCTAAGTATTACTATTTTTTCATAAACTATCATTAATAATGACTTGGGTTTCAAGATAGAGTTTTAGGATCAAATTAGTGTTTCATTAGGATTAGACTTACCAAACCCTAATTATCACATTTAATGCCTTTTAACTTACAAACCCTTATTTTTGGAAACATGTGATTTATTTATCTTAGATTAGGTCAAGACATCCATTTTTATCTAAAAATATTAAACTTTACTCATTAATATCATTTAACCAAGTAATCACTATCAAATTCATGAAACTAGTGTTTACACATTATATTACAACAATGGTTGCATCTTTATGTACTTTTGGCACATTTGTAACAGAACTTAGTCTTGAAATTAATTTTAATGAATTCCTCATATCTTTTGATAAAAGTACACTGCTTACTTGCTATATTTGGATATTCATACGATGTTCTAGAACTATTATAAAATTAAATGCTCTAGACCAACCACAACTTGCCACATATGCAGCTAACTGGTCCAGGGCACGCTGGAGCGGGGCTATGACTGAGCCAATCGACTTGTGCTATGCTGGAACTAGGTCGGCTCACTTAGATGAGAAAGAATAGGAGAAAAGGACATATATGACCTTTACCTTACAATGGTAGGTCAGAGGTAGAGATGACCTTTCACTCAAGTTCTTCCTCTACCTCCCATTAGTAGCTTCCTGTATTGGGTCAAATCTCTAGCTGACTTTGGGATTCCAAACTCCTCATCGGTAGCCAAAGAAACCCTTGTCTCCGCCACACCTTCCCAAACTCACCGATGTTGGTTTATTGCACAGTGGAGATCGAGGTAGAGGGGACGAAAAGAAGGTTCTCCAATGAAATTCAAAGAGTGGGAAAGAGGTGAAGGATAGTATTAGCATAAGAATTGAGGATAGAGGAGCAATCTTGGAATTTCCACAGGATGATTGTCTGACAGAGGGGGTTCTATTACTTATATAGCCCTGGGCTATGGAGGGTTGATCGACGAGTGGTCAGAGAATTAGGGAAATATTTAATTGTTTCCCAAAGGTGTCCAAACCATAGATCAACCGGTTCAGAATCCTTTCTCAAGTTCAATGAGAGGATTTGTAGGAGTTTGTAATGATGAAGGAGTGAGATAGGTGTGAAACAAGGAATCCACACACTATGTCTGGTTTCCTAATCTAACCAGAGGTGGATGCTGACCTGTGATTCATCAGATCCCGATCCCATGGTCTAAAGATAATGTGAATATCAAAGGGAATGGGTCTTGGTTTTCTTTTCAATTATTTCGTGGCATTTAATATATATATATATATATATCCATAATCCCTTTCACTTTAGGAAAACCCAATTAATTCATAACTTCCTCCTCTTCTATCAAATCGATTCCAATTTTAAAGAAAGTTTTTTTAATAAGATCTTACCGTGGATAAGGTTTGAGGGCAAAATACACAAGTTAAAAACACTTTTCTTTCTCCTTAAGAAAAGGCTTTATTTGATTCATTTTAGTCATAAATTACTTCTTTTTCCATACCAAAATTGGCAAACTATCCTATTTTAATGTATTTTCTAATTAAGTTCAATATTAAATAGAATCATCCATTAGTTGCATTCAAAATATCTTTACTAAATTTTTTCACACAATCCCATATTTAAAATACCAATTGTCCACTACTTTAGTAATTCTTCTATTATTGGATTTTCCTCTCTTTGTTTATTCAATATATGCTAATGGGTACCAAAGATGTGGCATCCGAGTTGGTAAAGTTGATGTTGTATGACCGAGAAGTCGAAGGCCCAAACCCAAACGATGGGATAAATAAATCATCATTTAAAAAAAGATATACTAATGAATGATTGAAAATAGTAAGACCACAAAATCTCTTTGCAAATGATAAATTTCATTTTAAAATCCATACTCCAAAAGAAGACATAGAAAATTATGGTAATAACGAAGAGTTGGGTGCAAACTAAATTATGGTAATAATGAAGAGTTGGGTGTAAAGGGTTACACTGATGCAGGCTTCCAAAATGACAAAGAGAAATAATGATCGCAATCTAAAATTTGTTTTTTACCTGAAAATAAGAACTGTTGGCTGGAAAACTTCTGAGCAAGAGATAGTTACTTAATTCTACAACACAAGTCAAACATCCTAGTGTTATGAACACATCAGAGGATATGGTATGGATCAAGAAGTTCATATAGATGAACTTATGGGATGCTCTAACCATTGATGACACAATAGAAATGCTATGACAACAATGGAGCTATTGGTTAGGTAAGCAATATAAAATGGCATACTATGACAATTCCAATTCCATCTCTTATGAGAGTTCATACGACGGATATATGTGAAACATGCAATACATCGACTAAAGGAAAATGTTGCTAACCCAATAGATTGGCACTTGTACAGAAGAAACATGATGGACAAGTTTAAGATCACTAAGAATAAGATTCATGGGTGATTGGCTCTAAGTGCAAGTGGGATTTTGTTGGCATGTATGCCTAGAGATCCATTCATTTAATGATTGCAAAGGCATATCTTGTAAACTATTTGATTAATAATAAAGGCAATCTTCTGATTCATTCTATTTTATTCAGTTATGAGATAATGATGAAACATAATGAATGTCTAAATAATGATATTACTCAATGACATATGTCTTCGGGTTAATGACCAACACTGTGAGATCATACGAATGTCAAGAGTGTGTACATTCTTGTTAAGTCCTTAGTCAGATGTTAATGTGGAACGTTGATAGACAACAATGACACATAAGACTACAATGTGTGTTGGTTGATGACAAAATCTCATTAGTCATGCTATATAATATCAAACCAAACATATAGATACTTGTTAGAGAATAGTGTATTAGAGAGACCCACCTTGAGAGTGACAAATGGAAACCATGTTATGGTGGTCCCCAATGTCTTATGGTCTATACTTGATAGATCTCGAGACAAGTGTATATAACGTAAATATGAAAAGACAAAAACTAAATGACTCAAACCAAACATACCTTTGGCATTGTCATCTAGGGAACATAAATGAGAAACACATATTAAGACTCCATAAAGGTGGTTATCTGGACTCTTTTGGTTTTGAATCAATAGAGACATGTGAATCTTCTTTGTTGGGAAAGATCATGAAGACTCCCTTCACTAGAAACAATGAGAGGGCTAGTGATCTATTATGACTCATACATACTGATGTCTGTGGCCCTTTGAGAACAAATTCTAGAGGTGGTTACCAGTATTTCATTACCTTCACTGATGATTTCAGTAGGTATGGTTATGTTTACTTGATGAAACATGAGTCATAAACTCTTGAAAAGTTTAGAGAGTTTAAGAATGAAGTACTAAACCATCTTGGCAAAAGTATTAAGGCACTTCAATCTAACCGAGGTGGAGAATACTTAAGCTAAGAGTTTGAGGACCTTCTAAGAGCATGTGGTATTGTATCACAATGGACTCCACCTGGAACACCAAAACATAATGTTGTGTTAGAAAGAAGGAATCACACATTACTGGATATGGTGCGATCAATGATGAGTTTTTCTAATCTCCAAACTTCCTTCTGGGGGTATGCTCTTGAAACCGTCGTGTTTACACTTAACCGAGTACCATCTAAGTCAGTTCAAAAGACACCATATGAGATATGGCATGGGAAATGTCCCAATGTTTCTTTTATGAAGATTTGGGGATGTGAAGCGTATGTTAGGAAAATGTTTCCCGAAAAGATTGGCCTTGAGTCTGATAAATTTATTTTTTTGGATTTCCCAAGGAAACAAGGGAATACTACTCATACAACCCAACTGACAACAAAATAGTTGTTTCCAGAAATGTTGTGTTCCTAGAAAAGGAATTTATTTCCAAAGGAAATAGTGGGAGGAAAGTAGAACTCAAAGAGGTTTGAGACCAACAAACAAGAAGATTCACAAAATGTTTTGGAATCTCAAATTACTCAAGTAATATAGGAACCTCGTAGATCTAGTAGAACACACCTTGAACCTAAGAGATTTGGATATTTTGTGACTCAAGAAGGCGGTGAGTTGGTCATAGATGATGATTCGACAACCTATCTAGAAGCTATTATGGGACCAAAGTCTAAGAAATGACTTAAGGACATGAGATCTGAGATAGAATCCATGTACACCAACAAGGTATGGACCTTGGTGGAACCATCTGAAGGGGTAAAATCCATAGGGTGCAAGTGGGTCTTCAAGAAGAAGACAAACATGGGTGGTAAAGTACAAACCTATAGGGGCAGCTTGCTTGTAAAGGGTTTCAGACAAGTTCAAGGAGTTGACTATGATGAAACCTTTTTGTCCAGTGGCCATGGTTAAGTCCATCATGATCATGCTTGCTATTACATCATATCATGACTATGAGATTTGGCAAATGGTTGTTAAAACCACATTCCTTAATGAGAATCTTCTTGAGGATGTGTATATGACACAACCTAAGGGTTTTATAAATCCAAAGTTTGCAAATTATCAAATTATGGGTTGTTAATCTCATATTAATCCAAGTTGTCCTTTTCATTAAAAAAGATAAATATTTGATTATTAAGATCAATTCACCACATTAAGATCATCAAAACCTAGAAATTAGGGTTTTAATGCATTACGAACATTAAAGATAGCAATTTTTTGGTACTTTTTGAACTAGAAGCAGATCTAGGTCTTGAATATATTTTTGTTGAATTCCTTATATTTTTTGAGAAAAAATTATATAAAACATGTTACATGAATGAGATGTTATGCAACTACATGACATGCACCAAAGTTTTTGTTGTGCAGGTATGTTTTTCTATATTTTTTCATTTTTTTCACTAATATAAGCAAAAATAAACAACTATTATGCAAGATCTACAATGCAATGTAAATGCAATCAAAAGAAAGAATGATAGTATGTACTCAATCTTCTTATGGTGGAGTGTGATGCAAATGTATGCAGTGGATGGGATCATACAACTAAGAGATGGAACCTTCAGAGAAAATCATATATCCCTCTCTAATGACCTATGTACATGGTAATCAAGGGGTTTCTCTCTTGAATTTTAGTTTAAGGTCACGTTAGTGTTTGGTTGGTTCGGGCTCAACAACCTTATCAATCACTTTCTTTGGACAATTAAGATAGTCATTTATATCCTCATGTCCTGGAGATGACTCTCCCAAGCACTTCCTCAGTTATGAAACTCAATTACTCACAAGATAGGCTCACAAATTTTTTTGAAATACACTCATTTTTCATGTGCACCCAACCCCAAATATTGATATACTCAAATGAAACCATGCGTTTACTTCTCCACAAATTACACTAGATAGACTGGATTCTAAAAATTGAAATAAATAACTAAATTTTTCAAAAATAAAAATCATAAAAGAAATAAAGAAAACATAAGATAAAAGGTTGTTCCAGCACCCCCCCAAGCTTGAATATGACTATGGCCTCATAGTCAAAATTCAAACTTAAGAGGTGGAACAACGGTACCATTCGCTCTGAAGGGTGGTGGAGGTTGATGGTTGGAGGCTCATTTGACCAGGTTGTTCTTGCTAATCTCCCTCTTCTTGGTGGCCCATTTTTTTGTCTTAGTGGTGCTAAGGCATGACATTCTTTAGCCTTCTTTGCACTACAAAAAACGGTGCAAAAAAACTATTTCGGTGTTGTTTATGGCCTTTTTTAGGTGGTTGTCTGCCAGGAGTCGGTGGCACCGACTCTGCCAATCATTTTTGGTGCATCGACGCACCCACCGAACCTGGGACAATAAAAAACTTTAGTGCCACCGACTTGGAAGTCGGAGGTACTGCATGTTTATCAGTTATATGCACCTGTAACTTTCTGAAAAATTTTTAGGGAAGTCGGTGGCACCGACTTGAATTTCGGTGGTACCGACTCTGCCTTTCCGAAGCCGATCCAACTCTGATCAAATCTTGGTACCACCAACATAGATGTCGGTGGTACCGAACTTGTATGTTCTTTGCACTTCCAAACATGAATCAAGGCACCATTTTTACAAAAAAAATATGAAAAATTAACCAAAACTAAATGCATAAAATTAAAAGAACATAAAGAAACAATATAAAAGTTGGGTTGCCTCCCAACAAGCACCCTTGTTTAATGTCCTAGGCTTTACATGAGGAATACCTTCAACCTGGGTTGTCAAGGTGTGGCTCTGATGATTCAGATGGAAGCTTAAACTCAACTCTATCATCACCAATTCCAAGTGTCAAGTAACCTCACCCATTGGCAGTGATCACATCACCCGTAGCTTGGAATGGACTTCCCAATAGAATCTCATATCCTTTCATCTCAGGCATATCCATGACCACAAAATCTACAAGAAAGATGAACTTGTCTACTTTGACTAGCACATCCTCTCATATACCTTGTGGCTTCACAATTGATCCATCTGCCAACTCGATTGTCATGGAGGTTTTTGTTAGCTTCTTCAATCCCAACTTCTGAAAAGTATCAAGAGGCGTGAGGTTAATGCTTGCCCCTGAGTCACACTGTGCTTATGGGAATTGTTGTCCACCTATCGAACAAGGGATGTAGAAATGTCCTGGATCCTTTCTCTTTCTTGGCAGCTTTCCCTAAATAATATAAGTCACCGATTCATCAACACACCAAGCATCACTATCTTTGATCCGTCGTTTCTTGTTGATGATATCTTTCATGAATCTTCCATACGTTGAGATTTGTTCTATTGCTTACACCAATGGAATGTTGATGTGGAGCTTTCAGAAGATCTCAAGAAATTTCCTAAAGTACCTTTGCTCTTTCCTCGGCTTCAGACTATCCGCAAATGGCACACTTGGCTTCTCTATGTGCTTGTGTGGTGGAACATAAGGAACTTTGAGGGTCTCCTCCCCTAAGCTTGCTTCAACACCACCTTCTAAGATAGAATTTGACACATCTTTTGTGGATGGCACGACTTGTGGCTTCTTCTCCTTGCTTGTGGGTGTCTCCTTATTGATTGTGGCTACTCCACTACAGAGTAGAGCCTTCACTTGCTCTTCTTTGTGTGGCATTCTACACCCTCTCGGTAATCCATACAAACTGTGAGGGTATGGAACTTTGGGGACATATTCCATATCTAACTGTTTGATGTTCTGCTCAGGTATATCCTAAATAGGGGGCTCTGGCTCCTTGTTGACCGAGATGTATTTAACCTGTTGATGTTGTTGCGCATGTGCTACATTCTCAGTAGGTTCTCACTGAATGATCTTCTTCATGGAAGCCATATTCTCCATAATTTGAGAAATTTGATACTGCATGTTCTGTATATGTGCCCCATGGCTCTAAAGAACCTAATGTATCCCATGAACAACTCATTTTGCTGGAGCAGTTTCCTTAGCATCTCATTGGTACTATCTTCTTCATTGTTTCTGTACCCCTGCTGCCTCGTGTACTTGACTTTTTCTACCTCTTCTACTTCTTCCTTCTAATATATCTTCTTAGCAATCAAATCAAGTTTTTCATTCATTGCATTGATTGCCTTTGACTCTGCCCCGTTCTTGATGTGCTCTGGGTGCTCTCTTTCATTACCTCACACCTGGTTTTTGGCCATGTTCTTCAAAATCTCCTGACACTTAGAGGGTGGGTTGTTGAGGAAGAACCCCGTGCCTGCACTATCTAAGGTGACATGTTCGTTTTTGTGGAGCCCAAAGTAGAACATCTATACTTGGTTCTCTAGATCAATTACATGGTGCGAGACTTTCCTGATCATGTTTTGGAAATGCTCCCAAGCCTCTGAATATGACTCAACCTCATGTTGCTTGAAGTTGTGGATGCTCTTCACCAGCTTGTTTGTCTTTTCAGGAGGAAAATACCTTTCAAAGAATGTCTCGATCATTTGATCCCATGTCTCTATCGACTCCTTTGACAGGTTGTGTAGCCATTATTTTGCTTTGTCCACCAGTGATGATGGGAACAACTTCAGATAAATAGTTGTCTGTGGAAACCTATCCACTTTCACCATGTCACAACACTCCACAAAGTTGTTGATGTGTGCCACCCGGTCTTCATGAGTGTGCCCATGAAAAGCATGTGACTTGACTAGTGCAATCAGTCCTGGATCAATCTTGTATTGTGCTACGTTCACAACCTGTTTCTTAATCAGGCTCAGCTGAGCAGTCGAGGAAGATGCCTTGATCTTCTCCCATATGGTCTTTTCTTCAGCTGTTGCTTCGTCACCCATTGTTGCTTTACTAGTACCCTGAAATTTCAAATAACAATGTATGAATTGGTACTAATAATTTAAAAAGATAAATAAGATTTGCAATTTAGTTCAAAAGATTAAAATAAAATAAAAAGAAATAAAAAATGGCCTAGAGTGGCCGCCCGCAGCACTCGTAGTGCTGAAAACTTGTCGTCTCCCAGACAACGGTGCCAAAAACTTGACATGCTAAAACTGTGCATATAAACACAAGTGTACACGTCAATTAATATAGGCCTATGTGAGGCCTGAGTCGAACTCAGGGAGACGTAGTCTCAGTGACTACTACTAACTACGGTGCGATCAGCTAAACCGATTAAAAATTTAGATTTGAGTTTGAACAAAATAAAAGAAAATTAAACAAAAATAAAGGGTGATTGATTCAAATGAGATGGATTCCTTAGGATTACTGATTTCATCATGGGGTCTTGTTATATCTTATTTCTACCAAATTAATATAAATTTTGCTCCTACCTTGGACAGAAAGCTTGTAGTTAGAATTGTCTGCTTCCACGGTGCAATCTACTACCTAGATCTAAGCCAATTCCATGCCTGTATGAATTTATATCTTAGTCTAGGTGCATTATCGAAGAATCTGGGTCTCTTTCCACTAACCGTATGTTACCTTTCCCAAGGAACGTGTAGGAAAGTGTATAACTTGTGATTTTCCAAACTTTAATCCTCCTTCCAAAGTGACTATCAGTCTATTACTCTACCAATGGTGATCAAGCATAGGTACATCATTTAAAACACAACTATATATCCAGGAATAAAGAGGAATCTATATTAATTCATGTAAGAAGTTGATACAACGATTCCCCGGGCTACTCTCAGGTCCTAAGGAAAGGAGGGGTTTAACCCCGCTTGGTTTTCAAGTGAGAATACATGGAGAGAGAGGAGAAAAATGTGGGAAACATGAAATAAATTCATGTAACCCCTGGAGAGAAGATGTTATGGATGATCCTCCTCGAGAAATGCACGTTCTGCAGTCTTCCGGTAGAAAAATCGTCCGTCAGAGGTGCTCAGATCTCCTGGTTGACATCCTTCGGGTCGTGCTCCTCTCTCTCTCTCTCTTCTCCGATCTTCATGCAGTGCAATGTGAGATGATCCCTAGGTCTGGTCGTTCTTTGTTAGGTCATAGGCCAACTTACGGTACCACATAACATGGACCGTTGGATCTGGGTAATCTAATCGAGTGTTGATTCTAGAAAAGTCAGTGCCAGTTACTAGGAAGTCGGTGGCACCGACTCTACATTGTACATAAAGTACCTAAAACATGTAGAAAAATGTATATAAGGCCAGAGAATACATAAAATCATGTAAATAGATAAAATAAGCATAATTTGAGGCAAACAGAGTGTACATGCCACAATAATGATTTATGTAAATATGATCAATTAATTGACTACTAAATACAAAAAACAAGTATAAAATAAGCCTATAAAAGTGACTCAAAACCCGTGCATTAGTAAGCTACAAAGGTCAATCTATGGATTGAAGCAAGCATCTCGACTCTAGAATCTTTATTTTGATGAAAAAGTCAAAGCGTTTGGATTTGTTTAAAATGAAGATGAATCTTGTGTGTGTTGGGTTTTACATGGTCAGAGTAGGCAGCAGAAATGAAAAAAATTACTTGACCATAAACCCATAACCAGCCGATCGCATAAACATCTATGTAATGGGAAGGATGCTTTTAGGGAGATATACCTGGTCCCAAGGCTTGCTCAATGACAATACCTAATAGCTAGTGTGGTATTCAACCACCTATCTTCGACAGTGTCTGTGCAACTCCAGGTCTTGACCCAGACTACGGTTGAATGTCATCCTCCTGAGTGGCTGAAGTCTCCCACCTCTATTAATAGTCCATACAGACTACTAGGAAATCTAATTGTCTTGAAGAACGGACTAGAAGGAGTCATCCCCTTTTGTCAGCGTACTAGTCACCGACACACTCTCCTACAAGTAGTTGCTTTTCTGCAGTTGTCTTTCCCTCGATGTTCCTCCCTGGACGAGTAGAACTTGCTTGGGCTCTCTCGATTACCACAACTAGAGAGGACAACAACTTTACAGAGAAACTGATGTTCTGAGTTGTGTCTTTGGAGAAGCCCCCTGTACCCCTCTATTTATAGTAGAGGGCAGGGTCAGGGTTCCTAGTCTGTGTGGGAGTAGAAGGGTCTAGAATTTCCATAAACAATTTGTACTTTGACAGGCGAACCAGTCGTTTCATAATTGAAACGATCATTTGGCAAGTTGAACCGATCAATTCATTTGTGAACTGGTCAGTTGGGAGTTTGAACCGGTCAGTTCACTTAGTGAAGCGGTCATTTCACTTCCCATATTTTCCCACAATTGACTTTCCTTATTCATTTCTAATTAACACAAATATTAATTCTTATCTCAATCGAATTGAACAAGTGAAACAAAAAACTTTTTCTCACAAACTAGGACAACCCAACACTACTCATTTGGACAAGTGAACCGATCGGTTCACCAGAGTAAACTGGTCATCTCACTGACCATGAGCCGATCGGTTCACCCAGTGAACTGGTCGGTTGATGGTCCAGGTTGTACAGAACACAGTCAATTCGGTTCTCAATCAATCTGCCACTCTAATCAGTTGGTTCAACACTTGAACTTGGTGATTATGAGTAAAGTCTATTGATTGAATGTTTGATTGAGTACCTACACACTTTAGTAATCAACCCAAACATCATTCATGGATAAACACCTCTTCCAGGTTAATCCTTTGTGTGTGACCCTATAGGTCCCATTTCACATTGGTAGTGAATGTCCATAACTAACTTATGACATCACAAGCAAATAGTGGCACCTAGTTGTACATCATTGCTACCCAAGTGAAAAGGAAAGTTGGAGAACAACTTTCAATCCTATAATTCCTTTGTCTCTGATATCCTGAATGAACTCAAGGCATGGAGTTGTCATCCTTTCAACGTTCATTCATGTTTCTTGAACTAGAGAAGACTGTCTGAGATATGAGTGAAATCAATATCATATATTGATTCACATGTGCATGTGCATGTGCATGCCTTTCTCAGTATCTCTTATCAAGTGGCCTGGACATCATACTCCCTTAGGAGGGACAAATCCCATATCTATCACTCACAGTCTATCTCATGTGTCAAATCCACCCAATCATCACCGTTATAGCAAACCATGTTTTAGGATTGTGTTTGATGATGTCAAAGTGTACCCAATTACATTCGACGAGTGCAGTGATTTCAGGTCTAAGAATCACAATCACCACCATCACTATGAGAGATGATTCTGACTACCAATGTCATGGTTCCATGTATCACTCTTGTGGTGGGTCTGTCTGATACACTATTCTCCAACATGTATCTATGTACTTGGTTTGATATCATATATCATGACTAATGAGACACTGTCATCAACCAACACACATTGTAGTCTTGATGTGTCATTATTGTTTATCAACCTTCCACAATGACATCTAACTAGGGACATAACAAGAATGTACATACTCTTAGAATCCGTTAGATCTCATTTCTCAGGTCCTCAACCTGAAGACATACATCATTAAGTATTGTCATTCTTTAGACATTCATTCTGCTCCATCATTTATCTCATAATCGATTGAGCTAGAATAAATTGGAAGCTTGCCTTTGATATTTATCAAATCAATCAGAACATATGCCAATCCAATCATCATATGATTGGCTCTCTGGGCATACATACCAATAGTGTGTACAAGAAGGTTAGTGGGGGCATGGTAGTATTCCTCATATTATAAGTAGATGACATACTATTAACGGGGAATGACATCCCTAATTTACAAAAGGTAAACACATGGCTTGGAAATACATTCTCTATGAAAGACTTGGGAGAAGCATTCTGCATCTTGGGGATAAAGATCTATTGAGATAGATCAAGAAGGATTCTCAGACTAAGTCAAAGCACATACATTGACAAAGTGTTAAAGTGGTTTAGCATAGAGACTCAAAGAGAGAAACCTGCCCATGCTACATGGGGTCATCATCTCTAAAGTTCAATGTCCACATTCTTGTAAAGAAAGGGAGCACACGATATGATTCCATATGCATTGACAAATGGATCCATCATGTATGTGTTGTTGTGCACCCTTCCAGATGTCTCATATGCATTAAGCATGATGAGTAAATATCAGTCAGATCTAGGTAATGCTCACTGGACAGTCATCAAGAACATCATGAAGTACTTGAGAAGAACTAACAATCCGTTCTTGGTCTATGATAGAGAGGAAGAGTTGGTGGTAAGAGGTTACACTAATGCAAGCTTCCAGACTGACAAAGATGATTACAAATTGCAATCAAGATTTGTGTTATTCCTAAACAACAGGTCTGTAAGTTGGAAGAGTTCCAAGAAACAAACAGTTGTTGATTCTACAACATAGATCGAGTATATTGCTGCATCTAATGTAGCAAAAGAGGTTGTATGGATCAAGAAGTTCATTTCTAAATTTGGTGTTGTTCCAAGCATCAATGATGTAATTAAGCTATATTCTAACAACAATAGAGCTATTGCACAGGCTAAGGAACCCAGATCGCATCAGTGCTCAAATCCTATACAAAGGTGGTATCATCTCATACGAGAGACCGTACAATGAGGAGATGTGAAGATTTGTAGAGTACCAACTGAGAACAATGTTGATGACCCCTTGACTAAACCACTTTCACAGTAGAAGCATGATGGTCATGTTAGGTCACTCAAAAAAAGATTCATGGGTGAATATCTCTAAGTGCAAGTGGGAGTCAATTGGTATGTATGCCCAGGGATCCAACCAAATGTTGACTGTAATGGCATAACTTGTAAATGATTTGATTAATAATAAAGGCAAGCTTCCAATATATTATGTTTGTTCAGTTTTTGAGACAATGAAATAACATAATAAATGTTCAGAGAATGATATTACTTAATGACGTATGTCTTCAAGTTGAGGACCTTAACAATGAGATCATACAAATGCTAAGAGTATATGCATTCTTGTTATGTCCCTGATCAGTTGTTACTATGGAAGGTAAATATACAAAAATAACAGATAACATCAGAGTGTGAGTTGGATTATGACAAAATCTCATTAGTCATGCTATGGCGATATCAAACCAAGCACACAGATACATGTTCAAGAATAGTGTATCAGACAAACCCACCAAAAGAGTGATACATGGAAACCTTAACTAGGTAAGTCAGAATCATGTCTTATAGTGATGGTGGTATTTGTGGTTCTTAGACCTAAAATCATTGTAATCTTCACATGATGTTTGGTATGCTTTGACATCATCAAACACAATACTATAACATGGGTTGTTATAAAGGTGATGATTGGGTGACTGTAACACATGGGGACTGACTATGAGTGATAGAGATGGGAGTTGTCCCTCCTATGGGAGTATGATATCCAAGGACACTTGAGTTAGCAAGATTGAGAAATACATGGCCATGTACGTGTGAGTCAATGTATGATATTCATCTTACACATATCTCACACAGTTTGCTATAGCAAAAAACATAGATTGAATGTTGAAGAGGATGACAGATCCATGCCTTGAGTTCAATCTGGATATCAGTGACAAAGGAATTATACATACACTGTAACACCATACACATATTGTAGGTTGAAGTTGTTCTCCAACTTTCCATTTACTTGGGTAGCAATGATGTGTGACTAGGCACCACTCATTTCTTATGATGTTCTAAGTTGTTATCGAAATTCACAACCAACATAATATGAGACCTATAGGGTCAAACACATAGGAACTCATCTAGAAGAGGATTTTTACTTGAATAATGATTGGATTGATTACTAAAATGTTTATGGATCAAGAAGTTCATTTCTAAACTTGGTGTTGTTCCAAGCATCAATGACGCAATTAAGCTATATTCTGACAACAATGGAGCTATTGCACAGGCTAAGGAACCCAGATCGCATCAGTGCTCAAGGCCTATACAAAGGTGGTATCATCTCATACGAGAGATTGTACAATGAGGAGATGTGAAGATTTGTAGAGTACCAACTGAGAGCAATGTTGATGACCCCTTGACTATGAGATAGTTACCTTTCAGAAAATTATAATAAAACAAGAAAATTCATATAGGTAGGAAGAGAACCACTTTCACAACAGAAGCATGATGGTCATGTTAGGTCACTCAGAAGAGATTCATGGGTGAATAGCTCTAAGTGCAAGTGGGAGTTTGTTGGTATGTATGCCCAGGGATCCGATCAATGTTGATTGTAATGGCATAACTTGTAAATGATTTGATTAATAATAAAGGAAGCTTCCAATATATTATGTTTGTTCAGTTTTTGAGACAATGAAATAACATAATAAATGTTCAGAGAATGATATTACTTAATGATGTATGTCTTCATGTTGAGGACCTTAACAATGAGATCAAACAGATGCTAAGAGTATATGCATTCTTGTTATGTCCCTGATTAGTTGTTACTATGGAAGGTAAATATACAAAAATAACACATAACATCATAGTGTGAATTGGATTATGACAAAATCTCATTAGTCATGCTAGGGCGATATCAAACCAAGCACACAGATACATGTTCAAGAACAGTGTATCAGACAAACCCACCAAAAGAGTGATACATGTAAACCTTAACTAGGTAAGTCAGAATCATGTCTTATAGTGATGGTGGTGTTTGTGGTTTGTAGACCTGAAATCACTGTACTCCTCACATGACGTTTGGTATGCTTTGACATCATCAAACACAATCCTATAACATGGGTTGTTATAAAGGTGATGATTGGGTGACTTTGACACATGGGGACTGACTTTGAGTGATATAGTTGGGATTTTTCCCTCCTATGGGAGTATGATATCCAAGGCCACTTGAGTTAGCAAGATTGAGAAATACATGGCCATGTATGTGTGAGTCAATGTATGATATTGAGCTTACACATATCTCATACAGTCTTCTATAGTAAAAAACATATATTGAATGTTGAAGGGGTTGACAGATCCATGCCTTGAGTTCAATCTGGATATCAGTGCAAAGGAATTATACAAACATTGTAAAACCATACACAAATTGTAGGTTGAAGTTTTTCTCCAACTTTCCCTATACTTGGGTAGCAATGATGTGTGACTAGGCACCGCTCATTGCTTGTGATGTCCTAAGTTGTTATCAAAATTCACAACCAACATAATATGAGACCTATAGGGTCAAACACATAGGAACTCATCTAGAAAAGGAGTTTTACTTGAATGATGATTGGACTGATTACTAAAATGTTTATGGATCAAGAAGTTCATTTCTAAACTTGGTGTTGTTCCAAGCATCAGTGACGCAATTAAGCTATATTCTGACAACAATGGAGCTATTGCATAGGCTAAGGAACCCAGATCACATCAGTGCTCAAAGCCTATACAAAGGTGGTATCATCTCATATGAGAGATCGTACAATGAGGAGATGTGAAGATTTGTAGAGTACCAACTGAGAACAATGTTGATGACCCCTTGACTAAACCACTTTCATAGTAGAAGTATGATGGTCATGTTAGGTCACTCAGAATAAGATTCATGGGTGAATAGCTCTAAGTGCAAGTGGGAGTCTATTGGTATGTATGCCCAGGGATCCAATCAAATGTTGATTGTAATGGCATAACTTATAAATGATTTGATTAATAATAAAGGCAAGCTTCCAATATATTATGTTTGTTTAGTTTTTAAGACAATGAAATAACATAATAAATGTTCAGAGAATGATATTACTTAATGACGTATGTCTTCAGGTTGAGGACCTTAACAATGAGATCATACAGATGCTAAGAGTATATGCATTCTTGTTATGTCCTTGATCGGTTGTTACTATGGAAGGTAAATATACAAAAATAACACATAACATCAGAGTGTGAGTTGGATTATGACAAAATCTCATTAGTCATGCTATGGTGATATCAAACCAAGCACACAGATACATGTTCAAGAACAGTGTATCAGACAAACCCACAAAAAGTGTGATACATGGAAACCTTAACTAGGTAAGTCAGAATCATGTCTTATAGTGATGGTGGTGTTTGTGGTTCTTAGACCTGAAATCAGTGTACTCTTCACATGACGTTTGGTATGCTTTGACATCACCAAACACAATCCTATAACATGGGTTGTTATAAAGGTGATGATTGGGTGACTATGACACATGGGGACTGACTGTGAGTGATAGAGATGGGATTTGTCCCTCCTATGGGAGTATGATATCCAAGGCCACTTGAGCTAGCAAGATTGAGAAATACATGGCCATGTACGCGTGAGTCAATGTATGATATTGAGCTTACACATATCTAATACAGTCTGTTATAGCAAAAAATATAGATTGAATGTTGAAGAGGATGACAGATCCATGCCTTGAGTTCAATATGGATATCAGTGACAAAGGAATTATACAAACACTGTAACACCATGCATAGATTGTAGGTTGAAGTTGTTCTCCAACTTTCCATTTACTTGGGTAGCAATGATGTGTGACTAGGTACCGCTCATTGCTTGTGATGTCCTAAGTTGTTATCGAAATTCACAACCAACATAATATGAGACATATTGGGTCAAACACATAGGAACTCATCTAGAAGAGGAGTTTTACTTGAATGATGATTGGATTGATTACTAAAATGTTAAGGTATTCAATTCACACAACAAATCAACTGGACTTCCAAACGATCGGTTCAAGTGTTGAGACAATCATTTAGAGTGTCAGGATGATTGCATTATACATTGGCTAGAATTCATCCAGACCCGGTCTGTGAGACATCCATCTATCTTGAGAGAGACACCCATCTTGAGTGGTACAAGATGCCCATCTCATCTACACCAAATGGCTATCTTGGTAGTACAATTCGATTGCATCAAGGATTGGTGTTGATGTCATGTTATGCATTAATTGGAATTGAATTGGTGACATATGTACAAAAGTGGGAAACTACAAAATGATCGCCTTGTAGTGTGATATGACCACCTTGTGTGCTAGACGGTTGTCTGGGTTTCTAGATGGTTGTTTTGGTTGTTGCAGGATGTAAAGTTTCCAGAATTGTTGCGTCGAGATCTTCCGGTATCTTCCACTCTCACACAGACTGGGAAATCTGGCCCTAACCCCACCTATAAATAGAGGGGTACTGGGGGCTTCCCAAAACACAACACAAATAGTTGAGAATCAATTGCTCTGATAATTGTTATCTTCTCTGGTTGTGGTAAAGAAAAGGGCCCAAGCAAGTCCTACGCAACTAGGGAGGGATAGCAACAAGAGAGAAACAACTGAGGATCATTATTGTGGGAGAGCAGGTTGGTGACTAGTACACTAACATAAGGGACAACACCTTCCTATGCATTCTAGAAGGATGACAAGAGTTCTACTTGGTTCATGTGGACTTCTCTAGAGGTGAGGTGGACTTTTCCCATTGCTAAGGAGGATGTCAGCCAACAGTCTGTGACAAGAGGAGCTATTGTAGATGACAACGTTCGAGTCTACATTTTGTGGAGGAGCAGTCAAACGAGTCCATGTACAACCAGGAGATGCATAGACACGATCCAAGATAGAGTGCACATCTACATCGATGAGGATTGTCGCTGGACTTTCTCTAGGGCTAGGTATATCTTTGAGAAACCATCCATTCCATTGCATAGTTATTATCGTGATCCGCTGGTTAATGGGAAATATGAGAGTATTTTTTTTTGTTTCTCCTGCCTATCTGATGTCCTATTTCCCTATAAACAAAACTTAGACATCCAAATTATTTTGGTGGTAAAGCAAAGATAGGTTCATGGGGATAAAGAAGATTATAAGGAATCTTATTTTGAATCATAGAAGAAGTCATCTGATTGATGAGATAATTTGCTAAAATAATTACACCAGTCCAAAAAAATTTAGGTACTTTCAGTTCAATTAGGAGAGTGTGAGCTATATCAAGAAGATGCCTAATATTCCTTCAGAAACTCCATTTTGTTGAGGACTACAGGGACATGAAGTTGGGTGAATGATTCCTTTGGCAATACAAATCTTTTGAAAACCATGTTACACATATTTAGAAGCATTATCAATGCAGACAAATTTGGGAGTAGCAAAAAGTTGAGTTTTTATCTCATTAAGATTTTTTTAGAAAACATTTAAAACTTTAGAATGATCTTTTAACAAGTAGACCCAAGTAGCATGGGACAAATCATCAATAAAAGTTACCATACACCAATACGGTTAGAAATACGAAATGATCCCCAAACTCAAAATGAACTAAGTAAAACAAACTTGGACTTCTACCATGATGACAATGAGGAAACAATGTTCGATAATTTTTTCGAAGTTGACAAAACAGACACAAAAAGTTCTCAGTAGACAATCTTGGAAATAAAGACTTCAATTTGGAAACATAAGAGTGATTGAGTTGCAGGTTCCATTGATGAAGAGAACTAGACTAGGCCACAAGAACAATAGTGACTGGGTTTGACAAGGTATGCAAGTAATACAGACCATTCCCACCTTCATGTCCCCCACCTATCATCTTCTTCATCCTAAAATCCTACATAGAGACATTGTAAGGAAAGAAGATTACACTATAGTTTAATGTTTTGGTAATTTTACTGGCAAACATCAAGTTTAATGGGAATTTCAGTGCAAACAAGACAGATTAAAGAAGGTGACAATTCACATCCCCTCTCTTGATAATTGGAGAGGTGGTCCCATTTACTACATATCCATGAGGATGGCAAGTAAATTTCTTCAGATGAGTAAAAAATTTCTTATTACCAGTCATATGATCTATAGCACCCAAATCAATAACCCAGTCATCTTTTGATGAGGAGGAATAAGCTTGGAGATATGAAGGGCCATCTGAGTGTTGGGCAATGTTTGCTTGAGGAGTAATAGTAGCAGTTTAAGCGGCCTTGATCAATTTATCAAGGTCAGAAGAACCCAGTGTCACCATCTGAGGATTAGTAACATGAGGAACAAAGGTTGAATCTCCATCAACATCAGGAGTTGACAATTTATTTCCCCATTTGGGATTCCCATGCTTTTTCCAACATTTGTCTTCATTCTGATTTGTTTGCTTGTAGAAGTTACAACATCTAGGTTGGGACAAGGAAGAAGAGGATCCTCTCCCACTATTATTGATAATTTTTCATCGGCTACGTCCATGATTGCCTCGTCCAACAACAACAAGGTATGTAGTCTCCTTAGCAATTGGAGTAGAAGATACTGAGGGGGACAATCACAAATAAACATCATCTAATGTTAGCAAGGGTTCATAGGTAAGAATTTTCTAATGAACAACTTCATAAATAGGAGGTAGAGATGCCAGAAATTGACAAAGTTGTATTTATTATTGTTGCTTTTTCATTTTGACAATGTCAGATGATAAGGGGTGATGAAATTTTAGTTCACCTCAAATCCTTTTGAAGGTATCGAAGTGTGAGGTGAAGCCAGAGATATCTTCAAGTTTTAGAGAATGCAAACATTTATATAGATCAAATACTCGGGATGCATTTCCTTTACTAGAATATACTTGAGCAAGGTGATTCCATGCCTCCTTGGCAGTGTTGGTGGAGAGAATATTAATAGAGATATGTGATTCACAACTATTCATAGTCCAGGAGAGAACTAGAGAATCACGTTCAACCCGCCTCTTAAAATTTGACTTCAATTTCTCAGATTCTTCCTCAACAATTTTCTTCTTATCAGATGTGTCTTCTTTTGGTGGAGGTAGTTTTGTTAGATGTTCCAGTTTGCCAGGGGAGTGTGCATAGATCTGAAACAACCATTCCCATATAACATAGTTGGATCCATTAAATTTTACAGAAGTAACACACTTGGTGTGTGTTTTAGACATCCTGATCGTAGAAGAAGATGACCCCATAATATACCAATGCAAGCTATAATGGAGCAGCAAAGGAAAAATAGAAATAGGGGTAGGTAGTCACTAACACACCTTGTCAAGAAGAGGAAATGTCGTGTCACTTGCATAATACTAGAATAGAAGATCTTTGACACACAGTGTCAGAATTAGACACACCATGTAGCTTGTGCAAATTTCAATCAGCAGCAGATTCTCTATAACAACTATAGGAGACACACCATGTAGGCAAGGTGCACACCGCACAGAACGTCAAAACAACAGATCTTGATTAGAAAAAAAATCCAGAATAGACAATGAACCATATGCATCACCAAGATAAATAGAGATATGTTGGAAAAATACAATCATATCCAATAAAAAGTGAGCAAATCCCTATACAAAGTGGTCATAGATGACAAAAAACAAGATGTCGTACTACTATCCAAGCACCGCTTTAGGGCATAAGCCCGATGGAAAGACCGTAGGCACTCTTCTTGGATCCTCTTATTGGGAAGAGGATAGATATAGAAAGGAGACTATATCTCCCTTTGTGTGATCAGTAGTGGTAGAAAAGGAAGAAGATGACGGGTGGGGATGGAGGAAAATATGATGACAATGTTGGCTTGGAAAGGAGAGGTCTTGCGGCATCTATCTAGCTTGCTCTGACACCATGTTGAGAACAACTATCTTTTTATGTTCAAAAAGAGTAAAACTCTCTCCTATAAATAGGAGGGGAAATAACAAGGAAGCACATACCAAACCCTAATGGGCCTATTATAATTAGGCCCACATTACATAAGAATTAAGTAAAAAGAATTAAAAGGGAATAAAATAAAGGAAATAAAACGACTATAGATACATATACATCTCAATAAACTTCAACTCACAATCTATGGTCAATGTTACCAAGGTTGGATAGTTCCTTTGTCTTTGATATCCAGTTTGAACTTGAGGCATGGAATCATCATCCTCTTCAACATTCAATCCATGTTCCTTGAACTAGAGCAGACTGTCTGAGATGCATGTGAGATCACATATCATATATTAATTCACATGAGTATGACCACACATTTATCAATCTTGCTTATCAAGTGGCTTGGATATTTATATCTTGTAGGAGGGACAAATTACTCACACCCATCCCCCATGTGTCACAATGCACTTGAGAATCACCTTCATGGAAACCCTTATTCAAGGTCATGTTGGATGATGTCTAATACATTGAACAAAATGTGATGAGTGTCGTGACTTTAGGTCTAAGAACCACAATCACCACTATCAATATGAGATATAATTTTGACTCCCATTCTATGATTTCCATGTCTCACTCTCATCGTGGGTATGTACGATACACTTCTCTCTAACTGTACCTATGTGTTTGGTTTATATCACATATCATTAACTGATGAGATTCTGTCATCAACCAACACACACTCTAGTCTTATGTATTATTGTTGTGTATATTTCTTTCACAGTAATATCCTACTAGGGACATGATAAGAATGTATGTACTCTTATCATACATATGATCTCATTGTTCAGGTCCTCAACCTAAAGAAATATGTCATCGGGTAACATCTTCTTTAGACATCTACTATGCTTGTGTCATCATCTCATGATTGATAGAAACATAATAGATGGACTTACCTTTATCATTATCAAATTATGTATCTAATTCCCCATTACAATCATTGTATGATTGGCTCTTTGGGCATGCATACCAACAAACTCCCACTTGCACTTAGAGCCAATCACCCAAGAATAAAATTCCAAGTGATCTTAATATTTCCATCATGTTTCTACTAAGCAAGTTCTTTTATAGTGGGTTAGCAACGTTTGCCTTAGTTGGTATTTCTCAAGTTTCACATCTCTTCGTTGTATGACTTTTCATATGATATGGAAGTGTTGTTGTATGCTATATGAGATTCCTAGCCCAACTAGTAGCTCCATTGTTGTCACAATATCTCTATTGTGACATCAATGGTTGGAACCTCCCACAAGTTCATCTCTATGAACTTATTGATCCATATAGTATCTTTTGATGTTCACATAACACCAAGATACTATAATTCTATTGTAGAATCAACAACTATCTCTTGCTTTTGACTTTTCTCGCTTATAGTTATATTTTTTAGGTCAAACACAATTTAGATTGCGATCTTCTTTGTCAGTTTGGAAGCTTTCATTGATGTAACCCTTTACAACCAACTTCCTCATTACCATAACTATGAAACTAATGCTTCTCAAGTACTTAAGGATGTTCTTCATGGTAGTTCAGTGACTTTCACTAGGATTTGATTGATATCCACTCATCGTATCCAATTCATATGAGATAACTGGATGAGTACATATCCTCTCGTGATGTCTAGCACATAGGAGATAATGGGATGAGTGCATAACATTGCATACATGATAGATCCAATTACAAATGCATATGATATCTTACTCATGTTCTTCCCATTCTTCACAAGAACTGGGATAATGGACTATAGAGAAAATAATTTCACAAATTTTATCTCATTGAGTCCTCACATGCTGAACACCTTCAAAATATTTCCAATGTATGTGCTCTTTCTTAGGTCAAGAAGCTTTCCTGATCTATCTCTATAGATATCACATCCTATCACATGGAATGATTTGCCTAAACCTTTCATAGAGAAGGTACTTTCGTTGCTAGGTTTTAATGTTTGTACGATAAAATATTATTCCTCATCATTATGTTGAATATAAGCATGCTCCCACTAAATTCTTGTAATCACAATTTTCATCTTCATTCTGACTAAAGTCAAACTCTTTGAGTAACTTCTCTAAATAAAAGATTCCAACTCTGAGATGCTTGCTTCAATCTTAAGATTGACCTTTGTAGCTTATAGACTTTATTTGCAATAATTGGATTTGAAAACATTCTAGGTTGTGTCATGTACACATCATCTACAATATTCCAATTAAGGAATGAGGTTTTAACATCCAATTTTCCAAATCTCATTTTCATACTAAGCTGCAACAACAAGCATGATCTAGATGGACTTAACCATGGCAACTGGTGAAGATTCCATCATGTTCAACATCTTGAACTTGTTTGTAATCTTTGCCACCAATCTTCTCTTATAGGTTTATACATTACCATCTGTATCAATTTTCTTCTTAAAGAACTAGATGGACCCTATGGGTCTTACCCCTTTAGGTGGATCCACCTAGGTCATACCTTGTTAGCTTACATGGACTCCATCTTAGATCTCATGGCTTCAAGCCATTTCTCATATTCTGGTTCCTCAATTGCTTCTAGGTAAGTTGTTGGCTCATCATATATGACTAACTCACTATCTTTTTGAGTTATAATATATCATAATCTTTCAAACTCAAAGCATGTTCTACTAGAACTTTGGGGTTTTGTGCTACATAAGGAACTTGAGATTCCACAACAATTTGTGATTCTCCTGGTTCCTACTATACCTTTTTAGGTTCAATGTTTTCTTGTTGGTCTCAAACTTCTAGAGGTCTACCTTTTCTCCCACTGATTCCTTTGGAACTAAGTTCCTTTTTTGGAATACAACCATCTTGGTTAACAAACAACTTTGTTGTTGGATTGGAATATAAAAGTAGTATTCAAAAAAATAACATTTATGTGATTTGTGGAAAAATATTTTCAAGAAACTATTTTCTTGTGTCAGATTTCAATCCTAATCCTTTTAAAAGACTCATTGGGACACTTCCCATGCCATATTTCATATGGTGTCTTTTGGACCATTTTAGACAGTACATTGTTTTAGTGTAAAGTATGTGCCTAAAAGGAAATGGAAGATTATCTAGATTTATTGATGAACCCACCATTACTCATCAGGGTGTGATTCCTTATTTCATATACATCATTATGTTTTAGGTGGAGTTGATTTTGACACATTATTACAATATCCTATAATGTCCTCAAACTCTTGGTTCAAAGTATTTTCCATATCGATTGTATCAAAGTGTTTTAGTACTTTTACCAAGCTAGTTATGTACTTCATGCATGAACTCCTTGAACACTTCAAGAGATCATACTTGTACTTTATTGAATACAAACTACCATACTAAGATCATCAATAGATATAATGAGGTACTAATAATGACCTCTAGCATTTATTCTAAAATGTTTATATACATAAGTATGTATGCTAGTAGAATTCACACTCTCCCACTACATATAGTGAAAAATGCATTTGTCATATTTCCCAATAAATAAGACTTGCATGTCTCTATTGGTTCCATAACCAAAATAGTTTAGACAGCCATCATTATGGATTCTAGAAATACATATCTTATTCATATGCTCTAGATGACAATGCTATAGGTACTCATTGTTTGAGTAATCGAGTCAAATATCAAATATAAATTATGGGACATTGGGGATATTTCCATAAAAGATATTATCATTGAAAAAAAATCAAATATATTCATAATATTCTTGTCCATACAAAATATATGATGTTTTCATTAATGACTAGTACATATCAATTCATTGATTCTATTACATACACATTACTTGAATGAAAAATTCCAACTATTGTGGCAACAACTCTTGGTCTGCATAGTTCTTGCTTACTTCTCAGGTCTTGAAGTGAAAATCTCTATCTCCTTCTTACTTAAATTATATATATATATATATATATATACATACATGGTAGTTCCTTTTCTAGTATCCATCGTGGTGAGAGTGTTGGCACTTTCCTTCCTTACTCACTCCTCCCTTATCTTTCAGTGTAGAAGACTTTCGGTTATGGCTAGATTTAGAACTCTTCTTAGCTTTGCCTTTACCCTTGGACTTCCCTTTGCTAATCATTATCACATATTTGGGTTTGTCCTTCTTCATCTACACTTCAGCTATCCTCAACATGACAAAATATTCTAACAACAACTTGTCAAAATTATTCATGTTGTACTTCATGACAAACTAGATGTATGATTCTGATAGTGACTATGTTATTACATCTGTGGCCAACTCTTGACCCAAGGGGAATCCCAGTCTAGCAAGGTTCTCCACATATCCAATCAAATTGAGTGTGTGGGGACCTACTGGATCACATGCTGCCATCTTGCACTTGAACAATGCCTTTGAGACATCATATCACTCGCCTTTCCTGATCTTGGTACATGTTCTTAAGGTGTGTACCATCTCAATAACATCCATGTTTCATTGATCACAACATAAGGCACTTGACATTCACAATATCTTCAAAGTGTTTCTAGTAAGCATCCATGTCAGCCTTAGGTGCATTGGGAGGAGGTTCATCTGGTTTTGGTGCCTCCAAGACATAGAACTTGCGCTCTTGAGTGAGGACTATTCTCAATATCCAGAACTAGTCATGGAAGTCGTTCCCATTTATCTTGTCCTTCTCAAGGATCAATCACAAAGAAAATGTGTTTGTATTTTCATTAGATTCCATAAAAGGAAGTTTTGAACTTTAGTCAAAAACACATTTGATTCATTTTATTTGATAAGTTTGATGATATTAAATCGACTTTTAGTTATTTATCACTCCCACTATTTTTTTCAAATTGATAACCCTCACATATCAATTTGGAATATTGTAATGTACAACCCTAGTGAGCCAATACCCAAAACAATTGATTTATTATTCGACCAACGCTAGCGCCAATAATTATAATTAAGATAGGCAACTTTTTCCAGTTGCATCATATGCAATTCTTGGATAGATGTTATGCATAATTCTTTTCCATAGTCCATATGTATGCTTCTAGGCACTTAATCCCATTAAGTTCACCTAGTTAAGACTAACCCAAAGCCAACACCATAATAATGCACCCTCCTTGGCAGGCCCACATGACTACCATCAAACTTCCACAATATAGATAGCACACCACGCTTGGCGTGCCCACACATAGTCGATCAAGATTTTCATGGGTGTTTCTTATGAAAAGAATCTAAGACTTAATATTTGATTGATGGATTTTATATAAATACATATACACATCCAATCACCACATACTTGTGTATCATATACATGCCATAACGACAAACAAAAAGCCTACAATAAGAAATATATGAGTGATAGTTATGGCTTTTTTTTTAATTAAGCCAGGGGGAACTTTTATTCATCCCACCCCCCTCACGTGGGCCGATCACCGATCAATCACAAAAAAAAAATACATCTCCTGCTCATAAATCGCAGGTACCAACCCCTCAAAAGACAGCTCATACAATTCGAAAAGAAAGGACCCTCTCAATCATTCCTATGTAAAAACACATAAGGAATCCCTCTCTTCTCTAGGTGTATCATCCCACGAATCCTACTTGGCATCCTCTGAGTATCCATGGTAATAAAGAAATCATCTGAACGTGTCCCCCAACGTCCTATCTGTCTAGGGATAGAGTTCACCATCTTGTGAACTAAAGATCCCATAATGTTCTGATTCTTTAGCTCCGTCCTTATCTCCTTCACCACCTTCTTGGAACGCCACGGCTCGCCCTCCTCACACCAAAGCATATCATGAACTCCTTTGTCATCAACCTTCAGGCACAAAATCTGCAGCAACTGGTCTCTAGCAACCTTCAACCCAATCACACATGTCTGTAGAAAAGCCATCGTAAAGTCTGGGTGTGTGAGCCAAGCAAAGAACATCATGCAAACCTCTGCATTGTGGTTTCTAACCAGACCAGCCCCCCATCGTCTATTGATGCCATCATCACATCTATTTCTGCCTATCGTGATATTCATCTTGAGGTTGTGTACATCAGGTCTCATCCACTTCATAAGCTTAATCTCCCTCATACTCATCTTAGGCTTATGAAGTCCCGCAGCGGCCAACCTCCCGTAGATATCAGATCCACTACTCAACCGAAAAGACGTCTTCATCAACTTATTATTCATCCCATCAATGATCTTCTTCCATTCCACCTCACCACCTCTTCCCCTACCCTCAAATCTCAATGCACAACGAATCCTCCAGATACTGTGCGGGATCGCCGCTGCGGCTCTCCCCGCCAACCAATCCGATAGGCTCGTAGACTTCCCCATCATACATGTATGGATCAATGTAACAATATCCATCGGTGCCTCCTTACCAGACAACTCCGAGAATTTCTTCCAGAAGAAGGATGCCACCTGTCCATGGAAGAAAAGGTGGTTCGTCTCCTCCTCGTGTGGGGACTCACAACATTCACACCTTGAAACCATCGGAATGCAGCACCTATTTTTAATAACATCATCGATCGGTAAAGCCTTCCTAGCCAGCTTCCAGACAGTCGAAATGGCCCTAGGCATATCAAGTTTCCAAAGCTCACCTAAGTTCATAGGGCCCTGAGGATGCGGTGTCCTAAGGAGTTTCTTAACAGATTTTAACGTGAAGTGTCCGTTCTGCTCCTTGCTCCAGATAAGTTCATCATTGTCCTCAGAAATCCAACAATCTGATCTAGCAATCAAATCAGCCCCATTATCGCCAACCAGCTGTACAATGGACTCCCAATCCCAACCACTTTCATTCAGCCATAAATCACTGACCTTGATCGGATATCTTCTATCACTGGCAAAAACGGCATAGTCTCTAAGCCTCTCATCGCACCATCTCGCATCCCTGAAAGCTATATCACCTTTCCCTATCACCCATCTACAAAAAGGAAACATCTTGGGGAACATGTCCCAGACTCTCTTCCAGAACGGCGAAGGAGTGCTACTAACTCTGAGGAAACCGGGGTAGTCACCTGATCTTCCATTCGCCTGACTAATATATTTATCTCTACAAAATCTCGCCCAAAGCGAGTCCCCTTGCAGCACCTCCCAACACGCTTTTGCCACAAAAGAATCATCCACCATCTTCAGAGACGTAATCCCGAGACCACCTTCTAACTGAGGCGACGCAACACTATGCCACCCAATCCAGGCCTTCCTGTGATGATTGTCCCGATCAGCCCATAAGAAGTCTGAAAACCTTCTCTCAATTCTGTCGATGATCCCAGCTGGGATACCGACCGATGCTGCCGTATACACCGAAATCGCTGATAGAACATGAGCAATCAGAAGTCTCCTCCCTGCAAAAGACAACATCCTCGTCTTCCAGGAAGCCACCTTCTTGTTCACCTTCTCAACCAGAAAATCATAGTCATGTAGCCTTGTTCTACCCTTGGAGATAGGCACCCCAAGATACATGAAAGACTGAGAGGCACCTCCAACTCCCAACCTCGTCGCTATGTCCTCCACCATAGCACTGTCGGAACTCCCTACAATGCACATCGATTTATCTCTGTTAATCATCTGTCCAGAAGCCTTCTCGTAAGATGCATATACCTCATTCACAGCCATGATCGACTCCGAGTTCCCATTAAACAGAAGCACCACGTCGTCTGCATATAAGAGCATCGTGGGAGCCAACACCCAACCTCTAGTCAAGAATCTATGGATGAGAGCCTCTTGCGTCAAATGCTCCATCCTTCTACAAATAAGCTCCTCAAAAATGATGAACAGGAAAGGTGAAATTGCGTTTCCTTGTTTCAGCCCCCTAGTAATAGGGAAGAAACCCGCCGTCTCATCACCTATATGAACCGAGGCCCAAGTGTTCTGAAAGAAACTCAAACACAATTCAATAGCATCATCCAGGAACCCGAACGCAGCAAGACAACCCCTGAGAACACCCCAGTCCACCCTATCATAAGCCCTTGACATATCGTATTTCACCACAACATTAGGAGAACCAGAGCCTTGATTAATATCGTGCATCACTTCTCTGGCAAGACGAATATGATGAGTAATGTCTGACCCTTTAAGGAAAGCCCCCTGGTTCTCTGAAATAATCATCTTCATAAGAGGTCCCATTCTATTACTCACAACTCTGGCAAGGATACGTAAGGCCATATTTTCAATCGAAATCGGCCTAAAGTCTTTCCCAAGGATAGTCGGATGATCGATCTTCGGGATCAGCAATAACCTGGTACAAAAAAGACCTCTATGACAAGTCTGACCTCTGAAGAAGGCATGAGTCATCTGCATGAAAATTGATCCGATAATACTCCAAGCCGCAAAGAAAAAAGGAAGTGTAAACCCATCCGGTCCCGGAGCTGACCCAGAATCCATCTCCTTCATAGCTGAAATAATCTCTTCTTCTACGGGAAGGGCCGTAACGGCACAACTGTCATCTGACGAAATGATACAAGGAATAAGCTTCATAAAATCCTCCAACGTAGCTTGGTCTATCACTGACTGTCTAATACAATTCCTTGGAGCCACAAGGAATTGTACCACCTAAGATCAACATCATATGTACAACTTGTTCTTAGAGAAAGTTGTGTTGGAACTAGTCCATGTTGATCAGTTCAACTCTGGAATTGATTAGCCTGTCTTCTGGTCGGTCAGTTGTTCTCTTGAAACGATAGCCTGGTCTATGGTTCAAGCAATGTCTGGACTCCTCCAACCAATCAGTTGGGCCACCAGTCTATTGGTTCATCCTCTCATCTAGCACTCCTTGGTCCTCCAATCGATCAGTCCAAATTCTAAGACAGTTGGTTCATCTGGTGTAAAATGTCTTCTTACAGAAAAACATGAATTAAAACTATCCTATTCCATTTTACATTATATAAGGAGAAACCTCTAGTTACATTTGAGGGGAAATAGGAAGAGGAACATTAATTTACATTTTGAAAGGAGGAGAGAGGCTTGGTACGCAAACTGAATAACAATAGGAAACAAATCAAACAACCAAGCACATAATTCACAAGAGATTTGGCCATAACCACACATACATCCACCATCAAAACACTTTTAGGGTGACATGTATTGATTGCATATATATATCATATATATATATTTATATTTGTGGGATCGTATGTGGTATTTAATCAGATATGCACATTAATCATTTTTAATATTCACATCATATGCAATCAAATAAATCCAATCACATTGATTAAAATCCAGATACACCATAAATTGACGTTGCTTTGATATCACTGTTAGGAAATCGGGACAATGGATAAGGTAATAGATACAAAAATTTTAGTCCCTTATTCCCTAATTGATGAGATCACATCAACAACAATATATTTAGGAATCATGGTAAGAAGAGTTATACCTGGTCCTAGAGAAAGTCCAATGACAACTCTTGTTGTAGTAGTGTGCACCTTTCTTCAAGTTGCACCTGGAAAACATCAGGAATGGACTCCTAGATGATCACCACAGATGGTGGTTGACTTTGTCCTCCTAGAAATAGGAAACAACCTCCTCGCCTCTAGAGTAGTCCACAAAGACCATTGGGAACTCAACATTACTCTACCAGAGTCAACAGTAAGGAGTTGTCCCTTTAAACATCAATGTGCTAGTGCTGGCTTGCTCTCCCAATTGTCTCTCCCTTACTATCCCTCCTTTTTATAGGTACGACTTGTTTGGGCTCTCTTCGTTACCGCAACTAGAGAGGAAAACAATTGCCAGAGTTTATTTTTGTGTCTTGGAAGCCCCCAGTAACCCTCTATTTATAGGAGGGCTAGGGTTAGGGTTTCTAGTCAATTTGGGAATCAAAGAGACAAAATTTCATGAATCTTCTGGGAGATACAAACGGTGAATTGGTCGGTTCACTTCCCAACCGATTGGATTTGAGGTGAACCGGTCAGTTCATGTACTTTCCTATTCTAAATCAAATTGGCATTCAATATTCAATTAATACAAAACATGATGTAAGCATCAGTCCTTTATCCAATGAAATGGATCATTGAAAAGGGTGGTTCATCACACTACAATCATCTCAAATCTTGAACTGTTTGGTTGGATCACTTAGTGAATTGGTCTGTTCATGCCTTGGTTCAATAATTGTTTGACCAATGTTGTTTCCAATTGACTTGACACTCCAATCAATCAGTTCCACACTTGAGTTGATCAGTTCAGAGTCAAAGCAGTCAATTTTGAACCTCAAATGTTTAAATTGAATACCTAAATTACTTAGTACTCAAATTAAACATCATTCATGAATAAACTCCTATTTTAGGTGCGTCCTATGTGTGTGACCTTATAGGTCCCAATTTACGTTGGTAGTGAATGTCCATAACTAACTTATGAGATCACAAGCAATAAGAGGTATCTAGAAACACATCATTGCTACCCAAGAAATTTGGAAAGTTGGAGAACAACTTCAACCTACAATCTATGATCAGTGTTACCATGATCGTATAGTTCCTTTGTCTCTAATATCCAGTTTGAACTTGAGGTATGGAGTTGTCACCCTCTTCAATGTTCAATCCATGTTCCTTGAACTAGAGCACACTGTCTGAGATGCATGCGAGCTCCCATATCATATATTGATTCACATGAGCATGGTCATTCATTTCTCAGTCTCTCTTATCAAGTGGCCTAGATATCGATCTCCTGTAGAAGGAACAAATCCCATATAAATCACTCACATCCAATCCCCATGTGTCACAATGAACCTGAGCATCAACTTTATGGAAACCCTTATTCAAGGTCACATTGGATGATGTCTAATATAGTGAACAACATGTAATGAGTGTAGTGACTTCAGGTCTAAGAACCATAATCACCGCATTTACTATGAGAGTTTATTCTGACTACCTTTCCATGGTCTCCATCTATCACTCTCATGGTGGGTCTATTTGATACATTGTCTCTAACATGTACATATGTGTTTTGGTTTGATATCACATATGATAACTATGATACCGTTCACCATACAAAGTGAGATTACTCAAAACAAAGCATTGAATTATCATTAATTAACAATATTACCAAAAAATAGGGTAAATTGAAACCATTTGCAATACAATATCTCAAGCAAAAGTATTTCACAAATAAGCCTTCAACTCATGCCATCTGTATTCCATATATGCCAAAAGATGCTACATATCATGTTCAAAGCCATAAAGCCACAATTGTTACATATATTACAACATGTTTATATGTAGACATGCCATTTCTATACACATGTGGCATAAAACCAAAATATGTGTGTCAATGAACAAAACAACAAAATCTCCCCAAAGACATGAGAATACATGGACAACACCTAGGACTCTACTACAAAACATTGGCATCATATCCAACCACTAACTGTTACTTCTCTCCTTGTTGCTCAAGACCTACACCACGACCTCGACCTCCTTGTCCACAACCACCTAAAAAGTTGTGGAACCCAAAGGGTGAGACCAAACATCCCAACGAGAGATATAACATTTCACCATCGTCTATTATAAGCACAGTTAGATAAGCAGATTGATAAAATACTTAGCAAGTTGAGCAGATTTAGTTAAATGATATGTATCCAATAGATAATGCAGCTGAAGCAAACTAGGTAGTCTTCATTAATAAGTAGAGAAATTAATATTCTAAGAAGGAATATGAACAACATGTATAACTATTATACAGTACAAGAAAATAAGACATGGGGTAAACAAATGTGATTCATATTTGACCCTAAGAAATTATACTACATGGCTATATTGACACTTTTATTATTATGCCCTAAGGATTTGAGGCGTACCACTAAAATCCAACTGACCATTGCTAAGATGAAATTAGTATCATACAAGATCTATGGAAGAGTCGGACTCCATGATAATCATATGCACTACTCAGTCAGTTTGAGTCTGCAATGCAATGACATAACAGTCAAACTGTTACATAGCAACTTATAGTCAAGGCAATAATCATGTAGACAACAACTCATAGTCAAGGCTATGGTCCGATAAAACAACTAGCCTTCCTTGGTACATAGAACAACACTAGAGAATAGGCTCATGCATGGTCGTCTATAATAAACAATACCCTTATTTCAACAATTTAAGGATCCAAGGAGTTATCTCCACTAGTACCCCACATATTCAACAATATGCGCTCTGAGTTTATCGTAGGAGTTACTCGTTTCACCATCCAGTTAGAATCTAATGCTGAAGATGGATCTATGGTACATGGAAACTACATGATTAGGGTTTCACTTGATTAGATGTTCCAATTGGGTATCTTTTAATGCATCAATCAAGTTACAAAGTATAAACCCTAAACAAACTCTACAACGTTAAGGATTGATTACAACTTCAGAAGATATAAAATGTATTAAGTGAGAACTTGTATCATCATCATATGGCACTTATAGTACTGCCATCCACAATGTCATCACCAATAATACATTACTATGGAATGTTAATCCCTCAATTTATGCACAAGGCACTTTCTAGGTCATTAGACCAATTCATATATCTCTTGCACATTCAATATCAGAATATGCCTTAATAATACTCATAATCCCCACCATGTATTACATGGGAATCAACATACCATTCTCATAGTTAGGACATTAATCTAACATGCAAGTTAGTGTTACACAAGAAGGAGAGGGAAAGCACAATATATAATAATCTCTTCAAGTAGAAGGAGCACATATATCATGTTATCATAAGATTAGGGTTAGGATTCACATGTATCCAATTAGAGTATCATAACATCATGCAATCACAAAACCCTAATTCCTACAACCTCGCACATGTTAGGAGAATACTATGGTTATGTACTACTGCTTAAGATTATCCATGTATAGCTGCAACACCTTAGGTATACCATCACACTATGTAATGGCCATGTCCATACACACAAATATGTGTCTCGACCACCCTCAACACATGTCACGACTGAGACACTTCACACTGTATCGATCAAAACCATCACACAAACGTCTCAACCAACACAACATATATGGGTCTCGACCCTTCACTCTTTAAGTGTCACGACGGAGACACTTCTACATTATCTCTACTAAAACCATCTTAGACTCCAACTGTTGTGTCCATAACCCCACCTAAGCATGGTGTTGTGACCGCGACACCAGGTAACATCCTAACGGGGCATTGTGACTGTGACTCCACCAAGGGGTGTTGTGACCAAGACGCAACAAAGTGTGTCGACCCTACTATCATAAGGTGTTACAAATTTAGCTCAATATGTCACGATCGCAACTTTAAGGACCCTGCTAATCATATTTGTTTTGCTTAAGTGTATTGATTAGATCCTTTCTCTAATCATCTAAGATGTAATTAGGGCATGTTGGAGGTTTGAGTTCCTTGTTTGAGCTTGTTTCTTGATGCTTGTGTTTTGTGTAGAGGTTTTGGTGCAACTTGCAATTCACCTAAAATAGGGTTGATGTGCAAGTTTGCTACCTCTAGAGTGTTTCTTCTCTCTCTTGGCATCATCTAGAGGAGAGAGGAAGTTTTGGGATGTTTTGGCCTTGGTTGAGTGGTGACATCCTTGGTGATGTTTTGGGCTCATGTTTGAGGTGTTATTTGCTCATAAGAGTGTTGTCTCAAGCTTCAAAGCCTTGGTGAGAGTATGTATTGGTTTGTTTTTGCCTTGAAGAGGCTCGATATTGGTTGAGGGTATCTTGAGGGATATCCTATCAGTTTGGTGGCACCTTGAGGATCACCATATCGTTTTGTGATAACTCTAGAGATGTGACATATCAGTTTGTGACTTAGGGTTTCATCCCTATTTGTTTGTGAAGGGGATGGATGAGTATATCGACCTTGAACTTCCTTAGTGACCAAGTGGTCAAGACAATGATCCTATCACCTTGTTTCATGGTGTTACATGTATCCCTTCTTCTTAGACATGTGTCTTCTAGGGTTGTAAGGTGGTGACTCCTTCCCATTGCTCTCTGTCTCATCAGCCATGTATATATACCCCTTTCTTCCCATGTAAAGAACCCTTTTAGTGATCCTTGCTTTCTCTCCTTAGTGGATGACCTTGATCTTGAAGATTACTCTCCCTTGGAGTGATATAAAGTCTTGTGGTGCTCTCTTTCATCTTCTTCCTTAGTAAGCCATGGTTTTCTAGCTTTCTTTCTCTCCTTCTTTCTTCTTCTCGGCCATGGACCTTGGTATCTTATTTCCTCTCTTTTGCTCTCTCTTAACCTTGGTTCTATATTCCTTATTGGAGGTGTTGTGGAGATCGATCTAGGAGGATCTTCTTCTACCTTGAGCTTGGGAAGCTTGGAGCTTGACCTTGGATGTTAGAGCTTGGTGGTTGTTCTTGAAGTGGGTTATATAACTCTAAACCTACTTTGTTATTATCATCTTTCTACTTGTTCCCTTGCTAGTTGTCCTTAGCTCGTTATTCCTTGCTTGTTAGTAGCTATTCTTGGTAGCCTTACGTTCTATTTTTGAGAATAGAACCTTGCTAAGTTGCTGCCATGAGATGCATATTTATTTTGCCTTGTTAGTATCGTCATCTTGAGATAGAAGATGACTAAACCGATATGATATGTTAAATCAATATGATGTGCTAAACCGAACTGACATGCTAAATTGATATGCCTTCGTCTAAACTTATATACCTACCATGTTTGTTATGATGTAGTGATGTCTAGTGAGGAAGAGTGTTGAATCTCCATCCTTTAGGTTGAGCATGGAAGTCGACATGGGTAGCCCTAATCCAATATACATATAATCTGACATAGATGTAACCCGATACACCTAGAGTTGAAGAGGAAAACATCTCCCTTGAGGTTCAACCGATACTACTCTAAACCGTAGTGATCGATATCCCTTGGTGATCTTTGTGGCTGATACCCTAGTTGTTGGTATGGCCGATATCCCATGATGGTAAAGGTGGTCGATATCTAAAGTGATACTTAGGCCGATACCCTATGAGATTGTATGGCTGTTACACTTTCTCATGAACCTATAAACCGATATCATTTATGGTAGACAGATACCAAGTGATGATAAATCGATATTCACCTTGAGGTTGGTAGGTCAATACCCTATTAGGTTGGTTGCCCGATATCTAGGGTTAACTAATACCCTAACCCTAACTGATATCATATGTGATGGGTAGTGATGCATCTTGTTGATTCTAGGGTCACATGGTGTGATGTGATACCCTATGGTGTAATCATATGTATGATATTGAAATCTAAATCTCTCTTTACATGTTTCATAATGATAGGAATATGTTTCCACATCCTCTAAATATACTTCATAACAATGAAGGAAGTAATGATCTAAATATGGTTGTTGATCCAACCTTGCAAGCCCTAATCGGGTAAAGTGAAACCCTAATTGTTATGATGAAAAGTGTATGATGTGAATGTATAACATGCATTCTATAAGATGATGATGCTTTGCCTTCTTTCTATCAGCTTCTAACCATGTTGGTGATACTGATTGATGCACATAGTCAGGTATGAACTATGATGATTATGATCTAATGGAAATTGATCCTTGTGATGGACATGTGGTCCTTGTAATGGACATTTGGTCCTTTTTATGGACATATGTACCTTGTGATGGACATTTTTTCCTTGTGATGGACATGTGGTCCTTGTGATGGACATATGGTCTTTGTGATGGACATTTGGTCCTTGTGATGGACATGGGTCCTTGTGATTGACATATGGTCATAAATAGACATCATGTGATGAGATCACACTTAATGTGAATCAATATGTTCTAGAGATGAGTCATGCCATGTTCATGTAGATCTTGTTTAGAGGATATACCTTGTAACTTGATTGATGCTTAAGGATATTTAAGTTGATCTAATTAATCAAGTGAAATCCAATAGTGTAGTTGCCCTGTGTCATAGATCCATTCTAGTGTCAACTTTATTGATGGATGGTGAAACGAGTTTATCTCGGAACGCATATTTTTGAATATGAGGGGTAAAAATCGAGTAATTCCTTATATCTTTAAATACATGATGTGTGAGATGGGCATGCATGAGCCGATCTTGTTGTTATATGGATGGCCATGCGTGAGCCACTCCTTTTGTTAGAATGACCATGTGTGAGCCTATTCTTCTAGTGTTGTACCTATACCAAGGTGGGCTAGTTATGATCATATATGTGGATGGCCATGCATGAGTCAATCCCTAATATTGACTATAAGTCATTGTTGTAGTTGACTGATATGTCTCTGTGGTGTTTTCTCTTATGCTAACTAAAAGGTGTGGTGAGGTTGTGGATTTCCAGCTCTTCCATTAGACCTTGTATGGCACCTATTTTCACTTATCGAGTGGTCAGTTGGATTTGGGTGGTATGACTCAAATCCTCAGGGCATAATGAAATACGTAATCAGCCATGTAGTATAATTGTATAGGATCAAATTCGAAAACATTGGTTGAGGCCTTTCTTGATCTTATACAATGTTCTTAATAGAAAATATACATGTTCTTCATATTCCTTTTAAATTATTATGATGTTTCATAATTCAATAGTAGTCGCCCTTCCTGTTAATAATCATTATCTACTTCTTCTTAGTTGGATTTATACTGTTTCTCAATTTATCATATCTGTGATAATAATAGAGTTGGTGGTGAGTTATATCTCCCACTGAGATTTGGACTCTCACCTTGTGGGTTTCCCACACCATTTTTAGGTGGACGAGCACAAAGAGGTAGAGATCGTGCAGAGGAGGTTTACAGCAGCCAAAGGAGCAGTAGCTGATAAGGTTGGAGGTGATGTTGGATGTCTTTTGTTGATAGAGTCCTAGAGTCGTCTTGTACACTCAGGTCTTTGGGAGTGTTTTGTAGATGTTTTGTAGACGTGCTATCTTTATGTGCCCTTTTGTATATCATATATGATGGAATTATGTATATTAGTTCTGGAATAGTGATTTTATTATAGGTTGACATCATGCCTTGTGAATGCTTTGAGGCATGAAAGGACTCAGGTGTAAAGGTTCTAGCTATATGGTTGTTTTATGAAAATGGTTTTAATTTTTAGTGTTTTCTCAGTAATCTATTCTCTATTACTTCTTCCATTGTTATGTTTTGAGTAATCTTGCTTTATGTGTCAAGGGGCATCACAACTTGGTTGGTATGAGAGCTTTAGGTTCAGTGAGTCTACATGGACCTAGGACTAGTGTTCGTGTCTGTTCTAGTGTCTTCCAGTTTGTCTTATAGTTGCTTCTGCTTATGTAAAAGAAGAAGTAAAACTTAAAGATGTATGGAGAACATGAAGAACATGCTGCTGAGAATAGTGTTGATGCACCGGGTGGTGGTGCAAAGAACCAGACATGAGAAGATTGGGTGCCTGAAGTCCCCTAGTTTGACCCAGCCATGATAGAAAACCATGCCTTTCAATAGCTTTTTGGGCAGTTTATGGCAACAGTGACTCATATAGCGGAGAAGAAGCTTGCACCTCAGTCTAGGGCACCTGTTCCCCATGATGAATCTTTGGAACTGGGAAGACTTTCGAGTAGCTTCTCTATGTTGGGGCAGTTGAGTATGCTAGAACAACTGACCCGATAAATATGGATCTATGGCTGACTGAGCTTGAGAAGGTCTTTTAGATCCTAAGTATCTATGAAGAGGATAAGGTGAAGCATGTGGTGTACCACCTGAGAGGGAGTGCTGGCCATTGGTGGGCCATAGAGGAGGAGAAGAGACCTAGTGTTGTCGTTGGTTGGGAGGAGTTCCTACGTGAGTTTGTTAGTCGATACTTTCCTCATATGTATCTTGACGAGAAGATCAATCAGTTTGAGAGTATTCAACATGGGTCCATGATGATCAACGAGTATGAGGCAAGGTGTATGGAGTTATTGAGGTTCTGTCCTCACATGGATGTGAAGGAAGATGAGAGGATTCATCATTTTGAGAAGGAGTTGAATGTTGAGTTGTCTACCCCAGCTACTACTTTGGAAAATAAAGAGAGGTTTGCTGCATTTTTGGAGTCTATTCAAAGGATAGAATGATCTATGAAGGAGAAGTAAGAGGTAAGTACCAAGAAATGACATGCACAGTTTCAAGGATGGTCGTCAGGTGGCTTCAAGAAGCTAAGGTTTTTTGCACCTCCAGTGTCACAGAGGTTCAGTGCTTCGACTCAGTGGTCACCAAGTAAGGGTAGAGGCTATAGTTTTCCACCCTTAGGAGCCCAGAGTGTTGCATAAGCATCAATGATAGGACCACCTAGGCCTTGGTATGAGAACAAAACATGTTATGAGTGTGGACAAGTTGGCCATATCAGACAATTCTATCTAGTGAAAGAGGATGAAGTGACTGAGCAGTTGAGGCAGAGTGAGCAAGGCTCGTAGAGACAACAGAATAATGGTACAGGAGGATGAGTATGTGGACAAGTATCCCAAGCTAGATCGTCTTCTTAGGGAAGTAGAGGACGGGGGAAACAATAGGCAATGATTAGATTCTATGTGATGAGTCATCCAGAGGCGGTGGTCAACCCGCGAGTGGTGACATGTCAGATGGAGTTATTTCATTCTGATTTGTCTTCTTCTTGTTATGTATCTATTTTGGTTGACCTAAGTGCTACACACTCTTTCATTGCACAAGAAGTGCTTAATAGTTGTTCTTTACCTATTAGTCATAAGAAGAGTATCTTGTTGCTAGAAACCCCGTTGGTCAGTTCTGCAATGTTGCAAGATGTGTGTCCTTCCTGTATTCTCTCTTTTTTGGGACACATCATTCAAGAGGATCCCATACCACTTAACATGCATGGATTCGATGTGATCCTTAGAATGGATACTCTGGAGAAGTATAGAGTAGTCTTGGATTGTAGTTCCAAGCAAGCGACGTTTGTATATGGTAGTGAGATGTGGATCTTACAAGGAGATAGGAAGATTCTTTTGACGTGTCTTGTATTCGCTATGGTAGTGAGGAAGCTTTTGAGACAAGGTTGTGAGGCATTTTTGGCACATGTGGTGGATATATAATATCCAAGAAGTGTCAGTGGTTAGGGAGTTTTAGGATGTGTTTCCTGAAGAGTTTCTAGGTGTTCCCCCACCCTGTGAGATTGATTTGGGATCAATCTAGTTCCTGATATGCAACCCATAGCTCAGACACCATATAGGATGGCTCCGACAGAGATGGAAAAATTGAAGAGATTGTTTCAAGAATTGCTTGACAAAGGTTTCATCAGGTCGAGTACATCACCATGGGGGTGCTCTTGTGTTGTTTGAGAAGAAGAAGGATGGGTCTATGAGGTTGTGCATAGATTACAGATAGTTGAACAAGGTCACAATAAAGAATAAGTATCCCTTGTCAAGGATGTATGATATATTTGATTAGTTGCATGGTGTGAGAGTTTTCTAAAAGATAGATCTACGGTCATGCTTGTTGGCTAAATGGACATCTATAAATCCCTTTGTTTTGATTATGACAAAAATTTCATTCTTATTGATCTAACGAGCTACTTGAGTGTGCAGGATTAAGGTGGATGCCAAAGAATCTAGGGAAATCCATATGCTTACACATTTATGTTTTCATGAAATGTAATCGCTTTGTAAAAACTTGTACAAATATATAATGTACAAGTACTTAGATTGCATGTAAATCAAGCGTTAGATCTTCCCTAGCTAAACATCACATTTAGATAAGTCATCCCCTTCAAATAGGATCACATTTGCACACTCATACATATAGTTAGTGCCTAAATTGAAACATTGAAACAGGATCAATCTCGGTCGACAAACTCCTCGACCGAGACGCTCTCGGTCGACAATCTTCTCGACCGAGAAAGATCCAAAGTAGCCGTTAGACACAACAGACAAGTTAGTTGGCAGTTGGAGAAAGACATTGCAAATCACTTGTTCCAGAGTGCCTGTCGGTCGACAAAAGTTTGACCGAGTAGGTGTCTCGGTCGACCATTCCTCGACCGAGATTATCTCTGACAGCAACTGCAGAATTAATTAATTAGCCGTTGTTAAAGCAACAACTTTGTACCTAACGGCTAGTTAAGCACTTAGAAACCCCTAGAAGTTGTCTAGAACATCCTTAAGCATCCTTAGGCCATTCCTATAAATAGGACAAGCCATAGGACACTCAAATATACTTGCTACACTTGAGAAATCCTTGAGCATACTTTGAGCAATCTGTTTGTGAGCAATTTGAGCATTGTGACAATTGGCTACTTCCTTCCTTAGCTCAAAATTTGTGTCCTATAGGCTAGTATCTCCTACCCACTGCAATCACAAGTTCACACTTGGTTAGGAGATCTATACGCTTGATCTAGGCAAATCAAGCCTTGGGCTACAAAAGATACGTTGTAATTTCCTTTTTCTTTCTTGTTCTCTATTACCGTTTGTACTCTTCTTGCTACTCCTAGGTTGGAGGCTGCTGATTAGAGAGGGTGGAGTTCTTCTTGGTGAAGAAGGTGACTTTGAGCTACTTCAGAAGGCTGGTGCAACGGGAGGTTACTTCTAGAGTGGAAGGCTACTTCAAGGGGGAGCTTGGAGTTACTTCAAGAAGGCTACCTCAAAGTTGGTGCACCTACTTCAAGTGAAGGTTGTTCAAAGGGTGTAAAGGAAAGTATTGTATTTTGTATAAATCCTTGGGAAGGTAATAAAATAAATACTTTCAAAATCCCGGTTGGGTAAGCAACCGGGTAGTGGACTGACAACTTTAGTAGTTGCTAAAGTTGGAACCACTCTAAACACCTGTCTCCTTCTTCTAATTTTTAATTGTGGTTGTTTGAGTTAAATAAATTGTTAAAATTATTTAAAAACTCTATTCACCCCCCCTCTAGTGTTTTTTTAATTGGTATCAGAGTGGGCTTCAAGGAACCCTAATCAGGTCTTGAAGAATGGAGGGTAATGGCGATTACAATCACAACAAAAGGTGCTGCTTGGACAAAACTACAACATGTTGCAATTGGTGCTTAGGAACAAGCCACACAACAACTAGATGCCCATGGAGATCAAAGAAGGAAGATGAGAACAAAGATTGTCTCATTGCTACAACTAGCGAGGAAGAAGAAGAAGAGGTAAGTCTTTTTGATTTATCCAAAGAAGAACTAGTTGCTAGCCTTGAAGAAACACATATTAAGTATGTTGAATGCAAGAAGAAATTAAAGAAATCAAATAAAGCAAATGATGAATTACATGCTAAGCTTCTTGCTATTACATCTGAAAACGAAGATCTTAAAAAGATCATTGAAGATCATGATATTGAGATAAAATCTATAGAGGCAAATTGTAATCTACTTTCTTTAGAGAAGAATAACTTGCAAAGTCAAGTGAATGATCTTCAAAAACAACCCATTTTATGCAACCATCTAGATTATGATTCTATTGTCAAAGAAAGAAATTCATTATCATCTAATCTAGATCAAGCAAAACTAGATATCAAGAAGAGAATGGAAGAGATTGCTAAGTTACAACAAAAAGTTAGTAATTTAAATAATAATGGCATTCTTGATCAAATCTTAGATAATTCCTATCATCAAATTGGGAGAAGATGACTGGGTTACAAGCCTAAAGGGAAATCCTATCAACAACCTAGTTGGAGAAAGTCACAAATCCATCAATCTATATATATACCTAAAGGAACATTTTCACCCAAGGACAACGCAGAACACAATCATAGAAAAAGATATGAGGTTGACTCGATATGCTGTCATTATTGTTTGCGCCTTGGTCACTATTCTTTTTCATGCCCTTACAAGAGAAAAGATGTCGAGTTAGTTTGGGTTCCAAAACCTCCAAACTAAATAAACATATGCAAGTTTAACAGTTTCAGAAATATTGTCGGTCGAGAGACTGTCGGTCGAGAAATTTAAGTATCTAAATATTTAACTTGCATATGTTTTATTTGGAAGCAATTAACAGTTTCAGAAATATTGTCGGTCGAGAGACTGTCGACCGAGACACTGTCGGTCGAGAAATAGTCGACCGAGCATGTTACTGATTTTCAGTCTGTTGTAAAAACTGCTAAATTGCTTTGAAATTGATGAAATTGCTATCTATTCATGATTAATGATTGGATATTTATTTTGGAAATCATCCATACAAATTTAAATTAATATTAGTTTATTCCCTAAATGATTTAAAATCAAATTATGCTTAGAAAATTTCACATGATTTCCTTATTTTCTGGTCTACCATATAGAAATCATGTGATTAAAATTATGCGATTATTTAACTGTTGTTATTACACCATGGATATGCTTTCACCATTTGGTACTGAGATTAGCTTGATAGATAATTGTCTACATGAATCCATGATAGGCAAGCAAATGCTTTATTGGTAATATGTTATGCTTGCAACACATAAGAGAAAATCTCTCAATTCATATCTTTAAAAGACTTGAAATATTTAGTACTTTTCAATTGAGATATTTAGTGTCTTACAATTTATATTTAGTGTGCCTTCAGTAAAGAATCTTATAAGGATACTACACGACGTGAAACTTGATATTCATATTACTACAGCAAAGCCTATATTTTAAGAAAAGGACAGATGTTTTCATATTAAGTATTATGCTTCAACTTGATACTCAAATCAAATTTTATGCAGATATTATACTTCATAATGTTCAAATTGAAAAATCTGCAAATCAGCCTCTTGGTTAAAATGAAATTTGACCAAGGGGCGCTGTGGTCGTAGTCAAAATCGACCTAAAATAAGTTTTGACACAATAATTATTTGAATATCATTTTATTGTGATTAAAAGCAAAATCAATTTATGATCACAAAATTGTTTCAATATTACTCCCTTAGAAAATATATATATGCTCTACAAATTCAGTCTATCATTTGCATTAAAAATAAGCTTAAAAATTCGTACCCAGTAAGTCTGTCGGTCGACAAATCTTCGACCGAAAACCTCTCGGTCTGCCCACCTCTCTCGACCGACAGAATCTAGACAGACCTAGCATCGGACACACTTCCGGTCGACAATTGTTTGACCGAGACAGTGTCGGTCGACGATTGCTCGGCCGAGAAAGAGCTGTTGGAAAATGACCGTTGCAATCTGACCGTTACCGTTAACGGACGACCGTTGCAAGTCGACCGTTGGACGGCGGAAGTGGCGCGTCTGGAATATGACCGTTGCGGACGCTCGGTCGACAAATTGTCGACCGACCCGGTCACTGGATTGCTATAAAAGGAGCAAAAACGGGTCATATCTTCACACCTTCTTATTCTTATTTCCATAGGCTCTTCCTAGTGAATTCTTGTGCAAATTTTTAGCATCCTTATCCCCAAGACTTCCTTGCTTCTTCTCCACCTTCAAGCAACACAATGGCATCATCCTCTGCTCGTGGAAAGAAGAAGGTCGCTGGCAGGAAACAAAGGGAGGCTACTCCACCATTGACGATCATCAACGACATTGCCTTCGTCGACGGAGATGCTGGTGATCGTTATCTACGGCTCTCCTCCAAAGCTCCTCTCCCACGACGACCAGTTGAAGTTATGGACTTCCTCAACATCGTCGACTTGGAGGACCTTTTTGAGGTGCAAAAGTTAAAAGAATTCATCAACCCTTCTTTCCCTTCCTATTCCATCAAGGCAGTGAATGAATTCTATGCTAACCTCATCTCCCACTCTGAAAATGAAACCCTCTTCTTCTATACTATGGTAAATGGGCATAGCTTTCGATTTTCTGAAGGGGATATTCTTGACATGCTAGATATTGACATAGATGAATATCAAGACACACTTGACCTTACATCTGGAAACCCACTTAATCAATTTACCCAAGATAACCATACCATTAGTCTTAGTGACATCAAAAGGACCATTTTTCAATTCAATACAACCTGTCATGAAGATAGAGGCACATACTATGCTATAAATCTCAAACCAGCTGCTAGGATTGTAAACCTTATTGTTTCAACAAACATACATCCTAGAGCCAATAAATCTGAAGTTCCTATTTTTCGTATGTGTCTAATATATGCCATTATCCAACGTATTCCCACAAATTTTATCCGCATCATTCTTAAAAACATGCTTGAGTTTTCTGGCAATCCTCCATATGCTGATTTTGTATGCCAAATTACTCAACATTTCCTTAAGACTCAACTTGAGGATATGGGATATACATGGGAGCGTAGACCACAAAAAATAAGTAAGAATACTGTAGAAAAAATGGGGATTGATTTCGGTCATAAGAGGGCTAGGGTAGAAGGAGAAACATCTACACAAGATATACCACCTCCACCTCCTCCTACCAGCCTACCCTATGACCCCATCCAAAACACTCTAACCTATGTTGCTGGGTCACAATATCATCTTAGTAAACAATTAGATTATAACCATCATGCCATGACTTATTTAAACCAAAGAATGCAAACTCTTTCTCCAAACCAACCAGATGAATATCCCTACTCTTTAAATCCTGGCATGCTCAATCCATATAACCCATCTTACAACTATTATCAACCTCCACCTCCACCATCTACTGATCTCACGCATACTCAGTTTTCATCAATGCAACTACAAGATATTGCTGCTCACTTTCGATTTGATCGTGTTCCAACCTTCTTGGAGGCATATGCCTTAACCAAGACAGGTGCTCTGGAGTGGCAAACATTAGTTCAGTATTATGGAGCTGAGCCTTTTCTTGGGAAAGACCCTGATGTTGATGTAATTCTTAAGTCTTTCCAGTGAGATGTGGAGATGTATTAGTTGAAATGGAATCTTTGCAAAATTGTAATAAATGGGTTATCTTTACATGATTTGGCTATCTTTTCATGCTTGTAATGAAATTAGTTATCTTTATAATGGATTTTTTTGGCATCATTTGAATTTTGATTATGAGACTATTGTAGAGCATACAAAATAAGGGGAGTAATAAATACAAGTAAATCAAAAAGGATGAAAATCTTTGCAAATACCTAAAAGTTAAAGTTATGGCTAAAATGACATCTATTGCAAAACACTTATACCTTGGGGGAGCATAGTATAAGATTAAGGGAGCTCATAGAAACAAAGTTGATTATTTGATTGAGAAGCTTACAAAAACATTGCAAACATCATTTGGAGCTTGTTACGACCTTAGTATTTTTACTCTTGGTTATGAAGAAATCTATAAAAATGATATATCTTGTTCTTAAAGGGACTCTCTAAACAAATCAGGGCTTAACATCCCTTGCATTTAATTAAGAGACATTTTTATGCACTCTAAAACTAAAGGATTCTCATTTCATTTTTAAGGCTTAACATCTCTTGTAAAATGGGTGAGAAATCAATACACATAGGCCATAAACTTAAAAGAAACTCATATCATTTCAAGGCTTAACATCCTTTGCAAATGATTGAGAAACAAATTGTGGCTAACTTTTGACAATAAAAATCCCTTGATTTTAAATTGGATATCTCTTTAAGGGGGAGCAAAGCTTAAAAAGGTAGGCACAAAGTCATACTACATGATCATGTTGGATATCTTTTTGAAATGACAAAGGGGGAGAAATAATATAAAAACATAAAATTAAAATGAGTTTTATAAATCTTGGCCAGCAGTCACTTGCAAAATCAAAGATGGCTACAAAGGTAAATTTTCAGGTATGAAACTCATATGGTTTATATTTCCTTTATTTACATTTTTAGAAATGTTTGTCATCTTCAAAAAGGGGGAGATTGTTGGCTAAATGGACATCTATAAATCCCTTTGTTTTGATTATGACAAACATTTCATTCTTATTGATCTAACGAGCTACTTGAGTGTGTAGGATTAAGGTGGATGCCAAAGAATCTAGGGAAATCCATATGCTTACACATTTATGTTTTCATGCAATGTAATCGCTTTGTAAAAACTTGTACAAATATATAATGTACAAGTACTTAGATTGCATGTAAATCAAGCGTTAGATCTTCCCTAGCTAAACATCACATTTAGATAAGTCATCCCCTTCAAATAGGATCACATTTGCACACTCATACATATAGTTAGTGCCTAAATTGAAACATTGAAACAGGATCAATCTCGGTCGACAAACTCCTCGACCGAGACGCTCTCGGTCGACAATCTTCTCGACCGAGAAAGATCCAAAGTAGCCGTTAGACACAACAGACAAGTTAGTTGGCAGTTGGAGAAAGACGTTGCAAATCACTTGTTCCAGAGTGCCTGTCGGTCGACAAAAGTTTGACCGAGTAGGTGTCTCTGTCGACCATTCCTCGATCGAGATTATCTCTGACAGCAACTGCAGAATTAATTAATTAGTCATTGTTAAAGCAACAACTTTGTACCTAACGGCTAGTTAAGCACTTAGAAACCCCTAGAAGTTGTCTAGAACGTCCTTAAGCATCCTTAGGCCATTCCTATAAATAGGACAAGCCATAGGACACTCAAATATACTTGCTACACTTGAGAAATCCTTGAGCATACTTTGAGCAATCTGTTTGTGAGCAATTTGAGCATTGTGACAATTGGCTACTTCCTTCCTTAGCTCAAAATTCGTGTCCTATAGGCTAGTATCTCCTACCCACTGCAATCACAAGTTCACACTTGGTTAGGAGATCTATACGCTTGATCTAGGCAAATCAAGCCTTGGGCTACAAAGGATAAGTTGTAATTTCCTTTTTCTTTCTTGTTCTCTATTACCGTTTGTACTCTCCTTGCTACTCCTAGGTTGGAGGCTGCTGATTGGAGAGGGTGGAGTTCTTCTTGGTGAAGAAGGTGACTTTGAGCTACTTCAGAAGGCTGGTGTAACGGGAGGTTACTTCTAGAGAGGAAGGCTACTTCAAGGGGGAGCTTGGAGTTACTTCAAGAAGGCTACCTCAAAGTTGGTGCACCTACTTCAAGTGAAGGTTGTTCAAAGGGTGTAAAGGAAAGTATTGTATTTTGTATAAATCCTTGGGAAGGTAATAAAATAAATACTTTCAAAATCCCGGTTGGGTAAGCAACCGGGTAGTGGACTGACAACTTTAGTAGTTGCTAAAGTTGGAACCACTCTAAACACCTGTCTCCTTCTTCTCATTTTTAATTGTGGTTGTTTGAGTTAAATAAATTGTTAAAATTATTTAAAAACTCTATTCACCCCCCCTCTAGTGTTTTTTCAATGCTATCATCAGTTGAGGATCAAGGAGGATGACATACCAAAGTTAGCTTTTAGGATGAGGTATGGTCACTAAAAGTTCGTGGTTATGTTGTTTGGGATGACCAATGCACCAACAATGTTCATGGATTTGATGAATAGGGTGTTCTGACTGTTCCTTGATCAGTTTGTGGTTGTCTTCATAGATAACATTTTCATATATACTCAGGACATTCAACAACATGAACAACATCTACGTCATGCGTTGACAATGTTGAGACAACACCAACTCTATGCTAAGTTCAGCAAGTGTGAGTTTTGGTTGAGAAAGGTAGCTTTCTTGGGGCACATTATATCTATAGAAGGAGTACACGTGGACCCTAAGAAGGTAGAGTCTGTGACAGAATGGGAGCAGCCAAAGATGTCAATCAAAGTGTGTAGTTTTCTAGGTTTGGCATGCTACTATTGGAGGTTCATTAAGGACTTCAACGCTATCGCCCTATCCCTAACTAATTTGACTAGGAAGGATGTGTCATTCATTTGGGACGACAGATATCAATGAGCTTTTCAGACATTGAATGATAAGATGACAAGTGCACCCGTTTTGGTTTTGCTCAAGCAAGGAAAAGGATACATTGTCTTTTGTGATGCGTCCAAGAATGGTTTGAGATGTGTGTTGGTGTAGGACAAGCAAGTAGTTTATTTTGCTTCTCGACAACTTAAGAACACGAGGAGAATTATCCAACCCACGAATTGGAGTTAGCTATAGTAGTACATGCTTTGAAGATTTAGAGGTACTACTTGTATGGGGAGAAGTGTCAGATCTTCACTAATCACAAGAACTTGAAGTATATTTTCTTGCAATTAGATTTGAACATGAGGCAGTGACGTTGGATGGAGTTGATCAAAGATTACGATTGCATAATTGATTATCACCTGAGAAAGGTGAATGTTGTGGCAGACGCTTTGAGCAGGAAGTCTTCATCTATGGATAGAGGTCGGTTGACTTCTTTAATGTGCCACAAGCGAGACATTTTGGTCTCCTTGCGCCAGATGAACGTCAAGTTGGAAGTCTCTTTGTTAACCAGTTTGTTGTCACAATTACAAGTGAAGCATACATTGAGATAACAGATCAAAGAAGCTCAACAGATAAATAATGTGACATAGCAGATTAGATCAGAGTTTGGCAGTGAGAAGCGTGATGGTTTTCACGAGATGGAAGACGAGATAGTATGTTATCATCACATGATAGTAATTTTGATGCAGATGATCTGAGGAAGATGGTATTGGAAGAGGCTCATATATCTATGTATGTTATGCACCCAGGTAGTACCAAGATGTAATACAATCAAAAGGATATGAGTTGGTGTCTAGGTTTGAAGAAAGATGTAGCTGAGTTCATTGCAAGATGAGCTATGTGTCAGCAAGTCAACGTTGAGCATCAGAAGCCTGCAGGAATGTTGGAATTGTTGCCTATGCCTCAGTGGAAATGGGATCATGTAACTATGGACTTTTTGGTTGGTCTACCTAGGACAACTAAAGGTTATGAATCCATTTGGGTAATCATTGACATGTTGACCAAGTCAGCACATTTTCTCCTCGTGAAGACAACGTTCACATCAGTCAAACTTTCTCAAGTTTATGTTGATGAGATAGTGCATTTACATGGTGTTCCATCTACTATCGTATCTGATAGAGGTCCTCAGTTTAGAAGTCACTTTTGGGAATGAATGCATAGCCTTGGGTACAAAGTTGAAGTTTAGTACTTCTTTCCACCCACATACAGATGGCCAATCTAAAAGGACCATCCATATCTTGATGGATCTATTGAGGGCTTATGTTCTTTAATTTATAGGAAGTTGGGAATATACACCTCAGTCTGATGGAGTTCGCCTACAATAATAGCTATAAGAGAAGTATGATATGGCACCATACGAGGCATTGTATGGGAGACGTTGTAGGTCTCTGTTGTGTTGGTATGAGACAGGGGAGTATCATCTTCTAGGTCCTGAGCTTGTGCAGCAAACGATAGAGAAGATCAAAGTGATACAACAACAGTTGAAAGCAACACATGACAAACATAAGTCATACACAAACAAATGTTGTAGACCCTTGGAGTTCCAAGAGGGAGACAAGGTATATCTGAAGGTCTCTCCCTGGAAGGGTGTTTTGAGGTTTGGGAAGAAGGGTAAGTTGGCTCCCAGGTTTATGGGATCTTACCCAATTGTGACACGAGTTGGGAAGGTGGCCTACAAGTTGGAGTTGCCACATGAGTTGCATAGGTTACATCCAGTGTTCCATGTCAGTATGCTGAGGAAGTGCCATCCGGATACAGAGTTAGTGTTACAACATGTGGAGGTGGAGCTTGATGAGGATATGACCTATGTGGAGGGTCTAGTGTTGATCCTTGATCGGAGGGTGAAGAAGTTGAATAGGAAGGACCTTGTGCTTGTGAAGGTTCTTTGGCATCATCGTGGTGTTGAGGAAGCCACGTGGGATCTCAAAGAAGAGATGAGGTGGAAGTACCCTTCTCTTTTATCTTAGGATTTTGGGGGCAAAATCCCTATTAGGGGTTTATGGCTTGTAAGGACCCTGACCCATATTTTGGGCTAACCCTATTTGGTTTTCTTAAGTGTGTTGCTTAGATCCTTGCTCGAATCATCTAAGATGTAATTAGGGCATGTTGGAGGTTTGAGTTCCTTGTTTGAGCTTGTTGCTTGATGCTTATGTTTTCTAGAAAGGTTTTGGTGCAACTTGCAATTCACCTAAAATAGGGGTTGATGTTCAAGTTTGCCACCTCTAGAGTGTTTCCTCTCTCTCTTAGCATCATCTAGAGGAGAGAGTAAGTGTTAGGCACCTTGTTTTGTCCTTGGTTGAGTGGTGACATCCTTTGAGATGTTTTAGGCACATGTTTGAGGTGTGCTTTGCTCATAAGAGTGTTGTCTCGGGCTTGAGAGCCTTGGTGAGACCCTGTATTGGTTTGTGGTTGCCTTAAGGAGGCTTGATATTAGTTGAAGGTGTCTTGAGAGATATCCTATTGGTTTGGTGGCACCTTAAGGATCACCATATCGTTTTTTGGTGACTCTAGAGATGTACCATATCAGTTTGTGACCTAGTGTTTCATCCCTATCGGTTAGTGAAGGGGATGGATGAGTGTATCGACCTTGACCTTCCTTAGTGACCAAGTGGGAGAGACATATATCCTATCACATTGTTGCATGGTGTTACATGTGTCCCTTATTCTTGGACATGTGTCTTATAGGGTTCTAAGGTGGTGTCACCTTCCCCTTGCTCTCTCTCTCTCATTGGCCATTTATATATACCCCTTTCTTCCCATGAAAGAGAACCCTTTTAGTGATCATTGCTTTCTCTCCTTGGTGGATGACCTTGATCTTGAAGAGCACTCTCCCTTGGAGCTTGGTGAGCGAGCCAAAATCTTGTGGTTCTATTTTTCATCTTCTTCCTTGGTAAGCCGTGGTTTTCTAGGTTTCTTTCTCTCCTTCTTTCTTCTTCTCAGCCATGGACCTTGGTATCTTCTTTCCTCTCTTTATCTCTCTCTTAACCTCGGTTCTATCTTCCTTCTTGGAGGTGTTGTGGAGATCGAGCTAGGAGGATCTTCTTCTACCTTAAGCTTGGGAAGCTTGAAGCTTGACCTTGGAGCTTAGAGCTTGGTGGTTGTTCTTAAGGTGGGTTATATAACTATAAACCTACTTTTTTATTATCACCTTTCTACTTGTTACCTTGCTATTTTTCCTTAGATCATTGTTCCTTTCTTGTTAGTAGCTATTCTTGGTAGCCTTACATTCTATTTTTGAGAATAGAAACTTGCTAAGTTGATTCCATGAGATGCACATTTCTTTAGCCTTGTTAGTATCATCATCTTGAGGTAGAAAATGACTAAACTGATATGATATGTTAAATCAATATGATGTGCTAAACTGATATGCAATGCAATCTAACATGCTAAACCTATATGCCTTCGTCTAAACCAATATACCAACCATGATGGAGTTTGTTATGATCTATTGATGACTAGTGAGGAAGAGTGTTGAATATCCATGCTTTAGGTTGAGCATGGAAGTCGACATGGGTAACCCTAATCCGATATACATATAACCCAGCACACATGCAGCTCAATACACCTAGAGTTGAATAGGGAAACATCTCCCTTGAGATTCAACTAATACTACTCTAAACCCTAGTGGCCTATATCTCTTTGTGATAATTGAGGTTGATACCCTAGTCTTTGGAATTGGCCGACATCCCATGATGGTGAAGGTGGTCGATATCTGAAGGGATGCTTAGGCTGATACCCTATGAGATTGTATGGCCGATACACTTTATCATGAACCTCTGAACTGACATCATTTGTGGTAGACCAATACCAAGTGATGATAAATCGATACTCACCTTGAGGTTGGTAGGTTGATACCCTACTTAGGTTGGTTGCCCGATATCTAGGGTCAACTGATACCCTAACCCTAACCGATATCCTATGCGATGGGTAGTGATGCATCTTGTTGATGCTAGGGTCATGTGGTGTGATGTGACACCCTATGATGTAATCATATGTATGATATTGAAAGATAACTCTCTCTTTACATGTTTCATAATGATAGGAATATGTTTCCACTTACTCTAAATATACTTCATAACAATGAAGGAAGTAATGATCTAAAGATGGTTGTTGATCCAGCCTTGCAAACCCTAATTAGGTAAAGTGAAACCCTAATTTTTATGATGAAAAGTGTATGATGTGAATGTATATCATGAGTTGTATGAGATGATTATGATTTTCCTTCTTGTTATCATCTTTTAACCATGTAGGTGATACTGATTGATGTACATAGTTAGGTATGAACTATGGTATTATGATCTAAAGGACATTGGTCCTTGTGATGGACATGTGGTCCTTGTGATGGATATTTGTTCCTTGTGATGGACATATGGTCCTTGTGATGGACATGTGGTCCTTGTGATGGACATGTGGTCCGTGTGATGGACATATGGTCCTTGTGATGTACATGTGGTCGTTGTGATGGACATATGGTGAATTATAAGCATAAAGAGACATGATGTGATGAGATCACACTTAATGTGAATCAATATGCTCTGGAGATAAGTCATGCCCTATTTATGTAGATCTTGTTTAGAGGCTATATGTTGTAACTTGATTGATGCTGAAGGATATTTAAATTGATCTAATTAATAAAGTGAAATCCAATAGTGTAGTTTCCATGTGCCATAAATCCATTCCAGTGTCATCTTTATTGCTAGTGGTTGAAACAAGTTTAGGTTGGAGCGCATATTTTTGAATATTTAGGGTACAAATTGAGTAATTCCTTGTATCCTTAAATACATGATGTGTGAGATGGCCCTGCATGAGCCGATCTCATTGTGATATGGATGACCATGTGTGATGTAATCCTTTTGTTAGAGCGGACATGCGTGAGGCTATTCTTCTAGCATCATACCTATACCAAGGTGGGCTAGTTATGATTATATATGTGGATGGCCATATATGAGCCAATCCCTAATCTTGACTATATGTCATTGTTTCAGTTGACTGATGTGTCTCTATGGTGTTTTCTCTTGTATTGACCAAGAGGTGTGGTGAGGTCGTGGATTCTAGATCTTCCATCAGACCTTGTATGGCATTAATTTTGACTTATCGAGTGGTCAGTTGGATTTGGGTGGTACAACTCAAATCCTCGAGGCATAATGAAATATGTAATCATCCATGTAGTATAATTGTATAGGATCAAATACAAAAACATTGGTTGAGGCCTTGCTTGATCGTATACAATGTTCTTGATAGAAAATATACATGTTCTTCATATTCCTTATAAATTATTATGATGTTTCATAATTCAATAGTAGTCGCCCTTCTTGTTAATAATCATTATCTGTTTCTTCTTAGTTGTATCTATATTGTTGCTAACTTTATCATATATGTGATAATAATAGAGTTGGTGGTGAATTATATCTCCCGCCGAGATTTGGAATCTCACCCCGTGGGTTTCCCACACCCTTTTTAGGTGGACAAGAAAAAAGAGGTAGAGATTGTGCAGAGGAGGTTGAGCAGCAACCAGAGGAGTAGTAGCTGATAAGGTTGGAGCTACCGCTAGATGTCTTTTGTTGATAGAGTCCTAGAGTTGTCATTATACACTCGTGTCTTTGGGAGCGTTTTGTAGATGTTTTATGGACGTGCTATCTTTATGTGCCTATATCAGATATGATGGAATTATGTATATAAGTTCTGGAATAGTACTTTTGTTACAGGTTGACATCATGCCTTGTGAATGCTTTGAGGCATGAAAGGACTCAGGTGTAAAGGTTCTTGCTATATGGCTGTTTTATGAAAATGGTTTTAATTTTTAGTGTTATCTCAGTAATCTATTCGCTAATCCTTCTTCCACGGTTATATTTTGAGTAATCTCACTTTGTGTGGCGTGGGGCGTCGCAACAACAAATTAAACTTGACCTGCTATGTTCATAACCTAACCTATACATGTATCTCGACCATCACTTATCCATCTTAGCTACAACGTCAACCAACTAAACAACACCATGCAGAAACACTGGGTCACGGCCATGATGGTGTAGTGACCACCCTTAGGGTTAAGGTGTGGCAGTCGAAACCATCACTTGCAAGGGTTTTGACCATGTATGGAAGACCAAAGGTTTGTCTAAAGCTATATGACTAACACCATCAGGTCCAAACTAGGTCGAGATAAGCAATCAAACCAGGAATACCAAGCATTAACAGGGCAAACCACACCGTATACCATGGTGTTCATCAGCCCTAAAACATGATCATAGCAAGTCACCAATAAAGTTATGTATATAGAGAGAAAACCATGATTATTATGCATCTTATCATACTCAAACATGTTGTTATTCATGATAACCGAACCATATATAAAAATAACATGGTTTCATTGATAAAGATTCAATTAAAACACACCAACTTCTATTTATTACAAAATTAGGTATATATTTTTTTAAAGTTTATAAGAAAGATACTCTTCTCAAGAATACTCCACCAACTAAACCCAAAATCATGTCATTCTTTCTATCATCAAGAACTTATTTTTAATAAGTAGAACATCAACATATAATCAGGTTTAAGATGCCAATAATAGAGGTGGGAAAAGTTATATAACCCGCCTGATTTGAAGAGAAACAAACTCCCAAGATCTCAAACTCTAAGAAATTCATCCAAGCAACACCTCAGCTAAAGGATCACCTGCAAAAGAGATAAGAAAGCCATGGTCAAAGGAGAGATTAAGGAAAAAGAGAAAATAGTCCTAGGACAAACCAAAGGTGAAATGAGAAAGAGATGAAATCATCCTCTCATTCGGGTTCACCATGTCAAAACATAGTCTATGACCCCTTATGATGAGGAATTCCTTTCAATAAAGCCACCATAGACGATCCACAATCTATGACCAAGGAGGAAGAAGAAGATGATGGGGCTTTTCAGAAAATAAAATGTGATCCAAACAAGATCGCTTACCCAGAGAAGAATCTCCAATAAATAACCACCAAAGAGTTGATCTAGTACAAGATCTTCAACATGCAAGATGGATCATCCACCCAAGCTTCAAGATCTGGCCTCTCTTGATCCTAAAGCTCCAAGGATGATCCAAAGGAATAAGAAAGAGTGTAGGGCCAAAAAGTTTCTCTTTTGTGAAGAGAAGGGGTTATATACCCAAAGGAGGAGTGAAGTAGAGATTTATGAGGTGTCAATAATATAGGGTATCAAAAGACGCATGTCACCCAAAGAAATAACATTTCCTCCATTCACATGCAATATACAAATTGTTCATGTTTATACAACAAAAGTTTTGTGACTTCCAAGGTTGGCTACCACCTTGTATTGGTCGAGACACTTCTCAAGCATACTTGGTTTCGACTGAAAGCTTAGAATATCATATACATGGTCGAGATACTTTACTAGATGACAAATGTCTCAACCAACCCTCATGTAGGTCATCTCAGTCGAGACAAAAACACCTATGGGGTGTGTTGCAGTCTCTACACTCACCTAAGAGTGAGGTAGTGGTTGTAACACTCAAACCCTAGAATAGTCGTTCTAATAACTTAAGCAAACCCTAGAAACCCTAGAGTCACCACAAGATGTCACATCACCAACCATGATTCCAACAAGGTGTCACATATCATAATCTTCTCTTTCATGATATCAAAACACAAGATGAACTCTCTTCATGTGACAATTTGCAAGATAACCCTCACTCATGGGTAAATTGCAAATTGGTCCAAAACAAGCACTTATATAAAAAAGATAACTCAAACATAAATCAAATTGGACAAAAATGAAAATATAAGCTTTTCACATGATATCAAAGCATCTCACAAGATAAAATTAAGGTTTAAGAATCTCATTATGCATATTAAACGCAATTAAGCATAAAGCTAGGTCATGGATCTTACAACTATAAACCCGTAATAGGGATTTTTACCCTGAAATCCTATGCAGCAAGAGACACATACTTCTTCTGCATCTCATCTACAAGCTCCCATGTGGATTTCTCTACTCCATGATAATGCCACAAAACCTTGACTAACACAATGTACTTCTTCTTAAAATTCTTGGTCCTTCTATCTAGGATCAGAACAGGACCTTCCACATAAGATATATCATTATCTAACTCCACCTCAACAGGCTGAAGAGTCAAATATGTATCCAGATGAAACTTCCTCAACATAGAGACATGAAACATTGGATGTATCTTGTACAAATCAGGTGGAAACTCTAGCTTATAAGCCACCTTCCCAACACGACAACCATACGATAAGGTCCCATATATCTGGGAGCTAACTTACCCTTTTTCTAAAACCTTAGAACACCTTTCCAAGGAGAGACTTTGAGGTACACCATGTCCCCCACTTAGAACTCTAAAGGTCTATGACGATTATCAGCATAAGAATTCTGTCTATCCTGAGCTTCCATCAACTATTGTTGGATCACTTTGATCTTTTCTATCATTTGGTGCACTTGCTCATGATCTAGAAGTTGATATTATGTCATATCATATCAACACAAAGGTGTTCTTCAACATCTCCCATACAATGCTTCATATGGTGACATGTTGATGCTGCTCTGATAACTATTGGTGTAGGCAAATTCTATCATATTAAGGTGTATATCCCAATTGCCCAAAAACTATAACACACATGCTCTCAACAAATCCTCCAAAATTTGTATTGTCCTCTTAGATTGTCCATATGTCTGTGGATGGAACACATTATTGAACCTCAAGTGAGTACCCATCATTGTATGCAAGCATTCCCAAAAGTGATGAGTGAACTGTGGACCTTTGTCTGACATGATGGTAGTTGGGATACCATGTAGATGTACTATCTCATCGACATACACTTGTGCAAGCTTCTCAACTATATATGTTGTCTTTACAGGAAAAAAGTGTGTTGAATTAGTCAACCTATCCACTATTACATAGATGGAATCATGACCTTTAGCTTTCCTTGGAAGTCCAATTACAAAGTCCATTTGTAATATGATCCCACTTCCATTGTGGTATAGATGTTGGTTGCAAATTCCCTATAGGATTCTGATGGTTAGCTTTAACCTACTGACACACTACACACTTAGCTACATCACGCTTTAAACTTGGTCACCAATATAGATCTTTTATATTTTGATACATCTTGGTGCTACCTGGATGCATAGCGTACATAGAAGAGTGAGCCTCTTCTAGAACCAATGTCCTCAAATTATCTACATCTAGTACAGCTGTCCTGTCATTATAACACACTATCCCATCATCACATTCATGGAATCCATCACACTTCTCATCACCCAACTCTTCTTAGACCTGTTGTACCACAATATCATTCTACTGTGCATCTCCAATTTATTGATTCAATGTCGGCTTCACTTGTAACTGTGCCAATAGACCTTCTAACATGGACACCTCCAACTGTACATTCATATGAGATGATGAAATTAACATGACTCTCTTATAACATACTAAAGCACTCAACTACACCTTCTCATCAGATGATGATAAAGAAGGCTTCCTACTCAAAGCATCTGCCTCTACATTTGCCTTCCCTGGATGGTAACCTATGGTACAATCATAATCCTTGATTAACTTCATCCAACATCATTGTGCATATTGAACTCTTGCTTTGAGAAGATATATTGTAGGTTCTTGTGGTCGGTGAAGATATGACACTTTTCTCCATAAAAGTAGTGTCTCCATATCTTCAAGGCATGGACCATAGAGGCTAACTCTAGATCATGTGTCGGGTAATTTTCCTCATGTTTATTAAGATATCGTGAAGCAAAAGAAATCATGTTCTTATCTTGCATTAGCACACACCCTCGAACATTCTTAGATGCATCAAAGAAAATAATATAACCCTTTCCTTATTCTGGAAGTACTAACACCGGTGCACTGGTCAACCACTCCTTCAGGATCATAAAATAACGCTCACATCTGTCATCCCAAACAAATGGCATATCCTTCCTGGTTAGATTTGTTAGGGGTAAAGCTACTAGACTAAAGTTCTTAATGAACCTTATGTAATATCCTACTAAACCTAAGAAGCTACAAACTTCTATAGGTGTCTTTGGCTGATCCCATTCCAACACTGACTCCTCTTTTTTTAGGTCTACACAGATTCCATTGGCAGATATCACATGCCCTAGAAAAGCCACTTCCTTTAGGAAAAACTCACACTTACTGAACGTGGCATACAACTGATGTTGTCTTAGCAAAGACAAAGCCTGACGTAAGTGTTGCTCATGTTGTAGACAGTCTCTGGAGTATATTAAGATATCATCTATGAATACAATTACAAACTGATGTAAATGGGGTATGAACACTCTGTTTATCAGATCTATAAACATTGTTGGTGCATTGGTTATCCCAAATGGCATAACCATGAAATCATAATGAGCATACCTTATCCTAACGGGTGACTTAGGTATATCATCTAATTTAATTTGCAACTGGTGATAACCTGACCTTAGATATAACTCAGAGAAAATTGTGGCACCTCATAATTGATCAAACAAATCATCTACACGTGTTAACATATACTTATTCTTAATTGTCATCTTATTCGTCTATCGGTAGTAAATACATAACCCCATCGATCTATCTTCTTCTTTATAAACAAAACGGAAGCACCCCAAGGAGACATGCTTGGCCTAACGAAACCTTTCTCAAGCAATTCTTACAACTGTTTCTTTAATTCCTACATATCTGTTGGTGCCATCCTATACAGTGTCTATGTGATAGGTTGGATACCTGGCACTACATTGATATCAAAATCAATAACTCTAGGAGGAGGTACACCTAGAAATTCATCGGGAAACACATCATGGTACTCATTTACAATAAGCAATTCCTGAATACTAAGACTCTTTGCCTAGGTATCCACCACATGTGCCAAGAACACATCACATCCCCATATCATCCGCTTTCCTATTGTCATAGAAGAAACTAGACATGTCAGAAGAATCTTCCTATCACCTTGTAAAACCCATGAAACATTACCATCAACAAACGTTTCTTGGAACTACAGTCCAAGATCACCTGATACTTTTCCAAAGTATCCATCCCCAGAATTATGTCGAATCCATGCATATCAAGTGATATGAGATCCACTTGAATGCTATGCCCTGAGAAGGAAAGAACACAGGATGAACACACTTCCCGCAGCTCAGCGGAACCAACTAGAGGAGTTTCTAGATGAAGACTATCTTGTCTATGACTGATAGGTAAGAAACATCTAGCAATCACTTCTTAAGTGATAAAGGATTGTGTTGCGCCTGGGTCAATTAACACAAATATGAAACCTGAATAAGACAAATCAGAATGAAATAATTCCATCTGACCTATCACAACCTGATGGTTAACGACTCCTTCTGGCTGCTGCATTACAAAGAATCGAGTCATCGCCATTTGCCATCCCCTTCCTCTACCAACATGTCCTAAAGAACCCCCTTGTGATGTCTGTCTGCATCCTCTGCCACTGTGTTGTTGTCATTGTTGCAACCCTTACTGACTCTACCTCGACTGCTGAGTCACCTCTTCATCCTTCACAAGGAAGTACCACTTAGTATGTGCTACCTATCCACACTTGATTTTGCACTGTGAGCTCCCGTAGGTGGAAAACTATACAACCCTGTCACAAACACTGATTTTGCACTGTGAGCTCCTATAGGGGGAAAACTATGGCCTCTGCCTCTGCTCTGTGTCCATTGTGACTGAGTCACTGATCTTTTCTAAGATGGAGGTATTGATACCTAGGCTTCTTGAAGCCTCTAGAAGATTGTCCTTGGTATTGTACACGCCTCTTCTTGGCCTTCACCTCTCACTTCTCTATCAGAGACCTATCCACTCTCCTAACTGATTCTACAAAAGTCACAAACCATTCCCTATTCTCTAAAGATGACACCAGGGCCATCAATTCAGTATTCAGACCCTTATCAAAGTGCCTGATCCTCTCCTTGTCCATTATTTCTATGTGCGGATAAAACCTTAGAAGCTCCATAAACTTAGCTTCATAAACACTGACTAACACAGATCTGTGTCGGATCGTCTCAAGATGTACAATCTTCTCATCCAAATGTGTCTATGGGTAGTACTGACTTACAAATTCCCATCAAAATTCCTCCCAGCTAATCACAATACCCGACCTTTTCTTCTCCACTATGGCCCACCAGTGGCCAACACTCCCCTTCAACAGATACACAACATGCTTCACCTTATCGACTTTAGGGATGTTAAGGATCTTAAAGGCCTTTTCCGGCTCAATTAGCTACATATCCGCATCAGCTAGATCAGATGTACCAACATACTCCAATGCTCCTACATGTCAAATTCTTTTAAAAGTCTTTCTAGAACCATGAGTTTCAACACTGAGAATAGTTGCCCTAGGTTGGGCTATAGGCATCCTATCCACCACGTGTTTCATCGTATCCATGAAATGTCCAAACATGGACTAAAAATTAGGGTTGGCTACATCATATGAGTCAACTTGAGGCATTTCTGGAACATCCTCTTCTCTCTCTTGCCTCCTAGAACCATCTCTTGGTGCAGCAATATCGCTCTCAGCAACATGTTCTTTATGTTCTCCAGACCTCTTTTCTTCTCTTCTTCTTCTTCTTCTTCTTCTTCTTCTTCTGCATATGCACAAGTGACCATAAGATATACTGGAGGACACTAGAACATACTCAAACCCTAGTCCTATGTTCTTATAGACTCAATCAACCTATAGCTTTGATACCACAAACTTGTGACGCCCTTCACCACACAAAGTGAGATTACTCAAAACAAAGTGTGAAATTATCATTAATTAGCAATATTAAGACACAATGGGGTAAATTAACCCATTATCTTAAGAAGAATTATTTCACAAATAAGCCTTCAACTCAGGCCATTTGTATTTCATATATGACAAAAGATGTTACATATGATGTTCAAATTCATAAAGTCACAATTGTTACATACATTACAACCTGTTTATATGTACACATGCCATTTCTATAAATACATGGTACAAAACCAAAATGTACATGTTGATAAACAAAACAACAAAATCTACCCAAAGACCTTGGAGTACATGGATGACACATAAGACTCTACTACAAAACGGTGTCATCATATTTAACATCTAATTGTTACTTCTCTCCTTACTGCTCAACACCTGCATCATGACGTCGACCTCCTCATCCACGACCACCTAAAAAGTTGCAGAAACCATAGGGTGAGACCAAACATCCCATTGAGAGATATAACTCTTTGCCATCATCTATTGTAAGAAAAATTAAATAAGCAGGTAGATAAAATAGTTAACAAGTTGAGTAGATTCAGTTAAATGATATGTATCCAACAAATAATGCAAATCAAACAAATTAGGCACTCTTCATTAAGCAGTAGAGCAATTAATATTCTAAGAAGAAATATGAAGAACATGTATAACTATTATAAAATAAACATGACAAGAAAATAAGGCATGGGGTCAACAAATGTGATTTGTATTTGACCCTAAGCAATTATACTACACAGTTGTATTATCACTTTTATTATTATGAAATGAGGATTTGAGGTGTACCACTCAAATTCAACTGACCACTGCTAAGTTGAAATCAGTACCATACAAGATCTATGTGTTGGATCCTAGATGGGTGATTGGATGCTCTAGAGGGGGGGGGGTGAATAGAGATGAATGCACTTAAACAAAATTCATTAGATCTTCAACATATATCATAAGATAAGGTTGCTAAATAGGTAATTTGAGTGCAACTAAAACATGCACAACCAGGATGAGAGAGATTGAGCAAACACAAGAGGACAAGCTATTTAGAGTGGTTCCTCACTTCAAGCTAGAAGTGAGTCAGTCCACTTACCTAGAGAGGTCAGCCTCTAGGATTTCCTAACCATTGCACTCTTATATGCATTCATAAGACTTACAATACATGACCAACCAAAGGACTTACCTATCCAATACAAAGAGTCTTCAACCTTACCAAGGACTTACCCACTTTGCAACGAGTCTTCTTCCTTCTTCCAAGGACTTACCTACTCTTGCACAAGTCTTCATCCTTGTAGGGATTACCCACTCTTCTTGGATCTTCCGCCTTTGACTTCACCTTCACTCGGAGAAGCTTCCACCAAGGACTTACCCACTTGAGCAAGGAGTCTTCTACCTTCACCAAGGTCTTACCTACTCTTGCTCCAAGTCTTCAACCTTGATCTTCATCAAGGGACACCTTCCCTTGTTCTTCTTCACCTCCCTTAGACAAGAGATAGAACCTTCATCTTCATGGTTGAAATGAGAGATAGGGAGGTGGTGGAAGTGAGAGCCTCACAAGATATACATTTAGGAATAACTCTCTTATGAATCTCCTACTCACTCTAATGGATGTAGCAAGTGATTAAGCATAGAGAGAGAGGAGGTTGTAGGATCACTCAATTGTAGAATAGGGACCTTCATAGTGCTTGGCTAACCATGGGATGAAGCCCAAGGGGTCCTATTTATAGTTGAGGATGCCTAGAAGCCTTTGGGAACACTTGGGGCCAAAAACTAGCCGTTTTGTGGGTTGTAATGGATATGTTTTCACTTGTTACAATTCCATAATGTCTAGAAACACTTTTCTGCACTTTTTTGTACAGTGCAATCAGTCAAGTTTCTATAATGGTAACTCGACTGATCCCACTAAGAGACAAGACCAATTGAGGCCATCGGTCGAGTTTGTCCTGGGGTAACTCAACGGATTCACTTAAATTAGTTTTGGTCAGTAGAGGGATCGATCGAGTTTTGTGAAGTGTAAACTCGACCGATCAAAAGTCATTTTCAAGATCCAATCAGGATCGGCCGAGTTTGCAACTCGACCGATGAACAACCTGATGTGAATTTTAGAAAATGGCTTTTGAGTGCTTAAATATTCGATCTAAGTGCTCCTAATTTTTTCTAAGATTAATTACAAGTCATACAATCATTACAAGTGATTTACAACATGATTCTAATGGATTTACATCATATGATAAAAACATGCACTTGTATTGACTTTGACTTGTCTTTTCTCCAAGTTGATATGCGCAAGTTAGGGCATTTGGAGTGTGTCTATACCTAATCTGAAATCACTCAAGTAGAGACATTAGACATAATTAATTGGAATAGTTTATTCATCATCAAAACAAGGGTTTAGTCAATTTAGACCTTGAGTCAACACTATGGATGAGCCAGACTCCATGATAATCATCAACACTACTCGGTCAATTCGAGTCTACAATGCAGTGACATAACAATAAAACTTCTAAGCAACAACTTATAGTCAAGGTTATAGTCTTGTAGACAACAACTCATAGTCAAAGCTATGGTCATGTAAAACAACTAGCCTACCTTGGTACATGGCATAATACTAGAGAACAGGCTCACACGTGATAAACAATACCCTTATTTCAACAATTTAAGGATACATGGAGTTATCTCCACTGGTACCCTACATATTCAACAATACGCATTCCAAGTTTCCCATAGGAGTTACTCGTTTCACCATTGAACTAGATACTGACGCTAAAGATAGATCTATGGTACATGGCAACTAAATGATTAGGGTTTCACTTGAGTAGATATTCCAATTGGGTATCTTTTAATGCATCAATCAAGCTACAACGTATAAACCCTAAACAAACTCTACAAGTTAAGGATTGATTACAACTTTAGAAGATATAAAACTTATTATGTGAGAACTTGTATCATCATCATATGACACTTATAGTACTACCATCCACAATGTCATCACCAATAATATATTACTATGAAATATTAATCCCTTAATTTATGAATAAGGCACTTGCTAGGTCATTAGACCAATTCATATATCTCTTGTACATTCAATATCACAATATTCCCTAACAATACTCATGATCACCACCATGTATTACATGGGAATCAACATAGCATTCTCATAGATATGACATTAATCTCACATGCAAGTTAGTGTTACATAAGAAGGAGAGAGAAAGCACAATTATATAATAATCTCTTCAAGTAGAAGGAGCACATACATCATGTTATCACATGATTAGGGTTAGGATTCACATGTATCCAAGTAGAGTTTCATAACATCATGCAATCACTAAACCCTAATTCCTACCACCTCCCACATGTTTGGAGAACACTAGGGTTACATAATATTGCTGATGATTAGCCATTTATAACTGCAACACCTTAGGTATACCATCACACTATGTAATGACCATGTCATACTCACATATAGGTGTCTCGACCACCCTCACACATGTCATGACTGAGACACTTCACATGGTCTCGACCAAAACCATTACACAAACGTCTCGACCACCAAAACATATATGGGTCTTGACCCTTCACTCTTCAAACGTAACGACCGAGACACTTCTACATGGTCTCGACTGAAACCATCTCAGACTCCAACTGTTGTCTCCATAACCCCACCTAAGCATGGTGTCGTGACCGCAACACCAGGTAACATCCTAACGGGGCGTTACAATCGTGACTCCACCAAGGGGCGTTGTGACCAAGGCACAATAGTGTGTTGACCCTACTATCACAAGGTGTTACGACCATAGCTCATTATGTCATTACCGCAACTAATTAAACTTGACCTGCTACGTTCATAACCTAACCTATACATGTATTTCAACCGTCACTTAGACATCTTAGCTACAACGTCAACCAACTAAATAACACCATGCAACAATGCATCATCGCAGCTAGGATGGTGTAGTGACCCCCCTTAGGGTTTTAGGGTGTCATGATCGAAACATCACTTGCAAGGGTGTCGACCGTGATGGAAGACCAAAGGTTTGTCTCGAGCTATTTTCCCAACACCATCAGGTCCAAACCAGGTCAACACAAGTTATCAAACCAAGAATACCAAGCGTTAACAAGGTGAACAACAACCTATACCAAGGTGTTCATCATCCCTAAAACATGATCATAGCAAGTCACCAATAGAGTTATATATATAGAGAGAAAACCATGATTCTTATGCATGTTATCATACTCGAACTTGTTGTTATTCATGATAACCGAACCATATAGAGAAAAAAACATGGTTTAAAGATTTAATTAAAACACATCAACTTCTATTTATTACAAAATCAGGTACAAGACTTTTTAGGGTTTATAATAAAGATACTCTTATCTAGAATTCCACCAACTAAACCCTAAAACATGTCATTCTTTCTATCATCAAGAACTCATTTTCAATAAGTAGAACAACAACATATGATCAGGTTTACGATGCCAATAATAGAGGTGGAAAAAGTTATATAACCCCCCTTATTTGAAGAGAAATGACCTCCCAATATCTCAAGCTCCAAGAACTTCAACCAAGCTTCAATACCTCATCTAAAGGATCACCTCCAAAAGAGAAAAAAAAGCCATGGTCAAAGGAGAGCTTAAGGAAAAAGAGAAAATAGTCCTAGGTCGAACCAAAGGAGAAAGGAAAAAGAGATGAAATCATCCTCTCATTCGGGTTCACCATGTCAAAACATAGTCTATGACCCCTTATGATGAGGAGTTCCTCTCAAAAAAGCCGCCATGGATGTTCCACAGTCTACGGCCAAGGAGGAAGAATAAGATGATGAGGTTTTTTAGAAAAGAAAACATGAACCAAAGAAGAAGGTCACTTACTAAGAGAAAAATCTCCAAGAAATCACCACCAAAGAGTTGATCTAGCATAAGATCTTCAACATGCAAGATGGATCGGCCACCCAACCTTCAAGATCTGGCCTCTCTTGCTCCTAAAGCTCCAAGGATGATCCAAAGGAAGAAGAAAGCATATAGGGCCAAAAAGTTGCTCTCTTGTGAAGAGAAGGGGTTATATACCCAAAGGAGGAGGGAAGTAGAGATTTATGAGGCATCAAAAATATAGAGTATCAAAAGACACATGTACCCTAAATACATAACCTTTCCTCTATTCACATGTAATATATGAAACGTTCATATTTATCCAACAAAAGTTTTGCGACCTCCAAAGTCGGCTACCACCTTGAAAGTTATAATTGAGGTTAGTAACACACTTTACACGTTTAATTCTGAAGATGAATAAAATAAAGGAAAATGATATAGAGACTACACCAGAAACGGGAACCCGTTTGTTTTCTACCCTTAAGACGGCCTAGTGACGGACGAGTCTGCTGCACAAAAGGACGGGCAGTGACGTGACTGTTGTTGTCTACTGACAAGAGGACTGTTGTAGGTTGTTGACGACGGGATGGATAGTTGGCTGAAAAGAGAGAGAGAGTGAGAGAGAGTGCTGGAGAGAGAAGGAATTGCTACAAGGAGAGAGAAAATGCAGGCAAGATATGTTTATTTTGCTAATAACTTTCAAATTATTATGTATTTTTTTAACAAAATAAATTCTGTTAGAATCTTTATATAAAATACATTCTAATAAGACTAATGTTGACATATTTTTGAAAAATGTAACATGAAATATAAAATATAGGAGATGAGGGAAGTAGGATAATTAGCTTATTTCTTTAATCAAGTTGTATTTTGCTAATAACTTTCAAATCATTATGTATTTTTTAACGAAATAAGATCTGTTTCATTCCTAATGAAAAATACATTCTAATAAGACTAATATTAACATATTTTTGAAAATTTATAACATGCAATCTAAAATTAGGGATATGAGGAAAATAGGATCATTAACTTATTTCTTTAATCAAGTTATATATTTATTCATTTTGCTAATAACTAATTTTTCTAATAAGACTAATGTCGATAAATGAAAAAGAGAGAGGGTGAGAAAGAGGACCGGAGAGAGAAAAATTAAGAGAGAGTTTTTTTAGTAAATAACCTTCAAATCATTATATATTTTTAAATGAAATAAAAATCGTTAGATTCTTGATTAAAAATGCATTCTAATAAGACTAATATCAATAAAAGAAAAAGGAGAGAGTGTGGGAGAAAGGACTGGAGAGAGAGAGAGAGTGGTTGTACAGAGAGAGAAAAATTAAGAGAGAGATATTTATTTTGCTAATAAATTTTAAACTGTTATGTATTTTTAAACAAAATAAAAAATGGTAGATTCCTGATTAAAGATGCATTCTAATTAGACTAATGTCGATATTTTTTTTCCAAAAATATAACATGCTATCTAAAATTAAGGAGATGAGGGAAGTGATATCATTAACTAATTTAAATAATTAAGTACATCACTTCTCTCATATAACAACAAGTTCGACCAAAAGATAATAATAAATTAGATTAGAGGTAGTAACAAACTAAATTAAGAATAGCAACAATTGGACCAGGGATAATAACTAATTTTAAAAAATTAATTGTACTACTTCTCTCCTATTCTCTAGAGATAATAACTAATTCTTTAAAAAAATACTACTTGGACAAAAAAATTGACTAGAGATAAAAAAATTACTTGGGGTAATAAGAAAAATTTCTAAGGATAACACAAAACATTATCTACAAATAACAACTAATTTTAAAAAAAATATACTACTTGGATAACAAAAAGTTTGACTAGAGATAACAAAACATTTACTAGGGATAACAATAAAATTTACTAAAGATAACAAAAAAATTCTATAGATAACAGCTAATTAAAAAAAATATACTACTTGGATAACAAAAAGTTTGTCTAGAGATAACAAAATATTATGAGGGATTATAAGAAAAAATGCTAGGGATAACAGAACGTTTACTAGGGATAATAAGAAAATTTACCAGGGATAACAAAAAAATTATCTATAGATAACAACTAATTAAAAAAAAATACTACTTGAATAATAAAAAGTTTGTCTAGAGATAACAAAATATTAACTAACGATAATATACAATTTTTAAAAGGTAACAAAACAATTTTGCTAGGTATAACAAGAAATTTTTTTAAGGATAATAAAAAAATCGACTAGGATAGGGATAACAAGAAAATTTATTACGGTTAATAATACATAATTTTTTTGTCTCCTTACAGCCACTCCCTCCTCTCAGACTCTCTCTTTTAAAAAAAATTATGTTCACTATTTCTCAAAAGTATGTCAGCACTAGTTTTGTTGGATATTATTTTTCGTAAAGAATCTATCGATTTTTATATCAGCGCAAAATTCAATGGATTGAAAGTTTTTTTTTTGTCTGTAAAAAACTCTGTTACTATATTGTTGCCAAAAACTTTGGGTACAAAAACTTGCGCCCCATATTACAACCTGGGTGAAAAAACTATAACCAACAAAAAGAGACTTAGAAGAAAAGACCATGTGGTCCTATTGAGCCATCTATTTGGACATAAGAAAAGGGAGGGAATGGAACCTGCCAGCCAAATGGAAGTCCAGAGAACTTAAATAAATAGACCCAACTATCCAAAACATCAATAGCATTAACCACATCCTACTGAAAATTATGATGCCTTTGGTAGCAGATATATATCATAAGAATCTAAAGACGACAGCATAACCAGCAGGTCCAAAACCAAACGCTATCCAGAATCCAGATCAAAAGCATCCAGCTTGCAAGATCTCAAAACGCCAAGATTTCACACCCTGAACACATGGGGCCAAAACCAAGGCATGTAGCTGATCATTGAAGCACTTGCAATAAACCTCATCCTCTGAATGTGTACCAAACAACCAACTGTGGAACTTCATGTTGACCCACAAAACAGGACTAATCCCCTGATGAACTGACAAATTGTGACCTGGAAGCCAACCAACTAGGAAATGTCTCAAGAGTGGCTACCACCCTCACTTTTTTCCTGATCATTTTCCTTTTCCTCCTAGACCATGATTCCTCGTACTCTAGAGATTCATCTCTCAAGTGATCTGAACCGACTTCGGAGTTGGAATCTCCAATGGATTCTTCGTCTTCCTTGAGTAACTTTGCTTTGCTCGGCTGGTATTCAACCGAAAAACCACATCTTTCCCAAATCTTGTTAATTTTCCAAGAATCGGAACAACTTCTATTGAATTCAAGCTCCAAATCCAAATTAATGCCACTCACATTGCAAACCGGGGAGGACCCGAACATGTCTGGCTCAACCAGAGATACGAGAGATTGATTTAACTGGAAAGGGGGAACTGAGTCGTGGCCTTTAAGAACCATTTCTTCAACCTGTTGTTCGATGGCCTTTAGTAGGTTGTCATCTTCAGCAGATTGTGGAGTGGTATCTCCTATATTGTTCCGATAAGTCTTCTCCTGGCCAAAGTTAGCTAGAACACTGTCCTTCTTTGGGGCATTCCTACGAACACCTTCACCCTTCCCAAACCTCACATGCAGATCATTGTCTGGAGGAGGTTTTCTAGACTTCTGGGAGCAAGAGGACTGACGATGGCCAAACTTCTTGCAGCATGAGCATACGAGAGGCTTCGATATGATCTCTACTTTCAGTTGCTTTACAACATTGTCTACCACAACTTTCAAAGACTTGGGCAGAGCAGAGTCACTACTAACTTCAATGCATGCGTAAGCAGGACCAAGGCACCCCATTGTAACTGAGTTGTCGTCGAAATCAACATGTTTTCTGAGGATGCTGGCGACGCTGGCTATATGGTCACGAGTCCATGGAATACCTGCGTTTTTAATCTTCACCCAGATGGGGACCTGCGAAAAGGAAAGGGATAGGAGAGGAGACCCCGACATCCATGAATGTGCCACAATTAGGGAGTCGTCCATAAACCACGGGGCCTCGTCCAGAACTCTATCCTGCTCGCTCGGAGATGTAAGCTTGACGACGTAGCCCTCTCTCTCTCTTCTGAGAAGATTTCGACAGGACTGCTCGGCCTCCACTATCTCCGAATCCAACCAGCAAGCTGTTCCCGGAAGGGCTTCCTACCAACGAAGCGGATCGAGATGAATTCACCCCAGTCCGAGATGAGGATCTCCTGACTGGAAAGCGAAGCACATCTCTCTCCATCAATTAGGATAGGCTCAACGAAATTGATTGATACGATTCCCGCAACCCCTCGATCTTATTTGCTGGACAAAATCCAATCGGCTACCGGCGGTGATGAGGAATCTACTTCAGTCTGGCTTTTGGGGGGAGGGTTCGGAGGGCCGCTTGAGGAAGCTTTAGCCGACGTCGCCGCCTCCTTCCCTTTGCGACGCGTCTCCTTTGACAGGCTAGGGGACTTATTTGGACTGACAGGCTAGGGAATTGAAATTTATTTATAAAATAAATATCTATCTCTTATTTTCTCTCTCTCCATGCATCTACTCTCTCTCTCTCTCTCCAGTACTCTCTCTCTCACATCTTTTTTTTTCAGCCGCCAGCCCGTCCCATCAGCCAACAAACCTCTCTCACACTCTCTCTCTTTCCTGTCTGTTGGTTAGATCCGTTACGTTTACAACAAATGATTAGATAATGAGTAATGATACATGACTTTAGGAGACAAAACAAATATAGGTTCTGATCTGATATTGGTGCTATATAGCAAACAAATATACAAAAATAGAACTCAACTCATTCTCCATCACATATTTGAGGGTATAACAAATAAAATATGTATTTGATTTGTTATATCCTCAAACACATGGTGGAGAATGAGTGAAGTTCAGGGTTCTAAAATGGGTCTATAAAGCAAATCTCTAAAATAAAAAAACCAGAGACAAAATACTAGCGACGCATTGCAATTGGATTGGACATTGACGGATTGCATATTGATACTTTCACTACTCCGTACTCGGGAATGATAGGTACTCGAACCCGCTGGGCTGGACGCGTCACGCGTGGCACTGTCCCCTCCCTTGTCCCCGTGCCTATATTTAAGCCGCGCCTCCAGTCCCCGCCTTTCCTACTCACCTCCCATTTCCCCGCACCGACGGCCAGCTCCCCAAAATCCGCACGGCGGATGGTAGTGTTCCCCTTCCGCTCCGTCCGGAACCCCGGATTATCTTGGCGGTCTCAGTAAACCCTAGCTTTTATTCCCACTTTTCATTTTCCCCCTTTCTCGACGGACGCCGGTGGACCGGACGGAGACTAGCGAAGACCACCTGAGGGAGACCGTCGTCGTCGAGTAAGAGTAAGTCTTGCTTCCAATTTCTTTCGCTGTGACGTAATTGACTTATACCTTCTCCCTGGGATGTTTGCCGCCCCTCAATTTCGTTGCATTTTCTCGAGGCATTTCTCTATTTTTTCCTATTGGTCTGATAAGCAGCGACAATTTTTTCTGTCAGAAAAATCATAGATCCGTTGTTGGTATTCATTATGTCTCTGCAGATCTGAGTCTAGGGAGAGGGCTGTTCCGTCCGCAGATCCGTGAGTATTCCCTACGCCTCTTCTTCTTCTCTGCTTGTTCCCTCAACCAACGGCGACGATGCCCAGCACCGCCGCCCATTCCAACGGTCACGCCACTACCAACGGCGATGCCAGCCAGAACCAGCCGGCGTCTCCGGAACCATTCCGTATCTTCGTAGGTTACGACACGCGCGAGGACGTCGCCTACGAGGTTTGCCGCCACTCCATCCTGAAGCACGCCACCATTCCCGTGGAAATCACCCCGATCCGCCAGAGCGACCTTCGCTCCGCGGGCCTGTACCGCCGCGAGCGCGGCCCGACGGAGTCGACGGAATTCTCCTTCACGCGGTTCCTGACTCCCTACCTAGCCGGGTACCGCGGCTGGGCACTCTTCATCGACTGCGACTTCCTGTACACCTCCGACATCGCCCCGCTTGCCACCCTCTGCGACGACCGCTTCGCTGTAATGTGTGTGAAGCACGAGTACGCGCCGACGTCGGCCACAAAGATGGACGGCGCCGTGCAGACGGTGTACCCAAGGAAGAACTGGTCGTCCATGGTCCTGTACAATTGTGGGCACCCGAAGAACGTTGTGGCACTGACCCCTGACGCCGTGAGCGAGCAGACGGGGGCGTTTCTGCACAGATTTATGTGGCTGGAGGATGAGGAGATTGGGGAGGTGCCGTTTGTGTGGAATTTCTTGGTTGGGCATAACAAGGTGGATGAGAAGGATCTCGAAGGGACGTTTCCACGAGCCATACATTATACGCAGGGTGGGCCGTGGTTCGAGGCTTATAAGGATTGTGAGTTTGCGGATTTGTGGATCAAGGAATTGGGGGAGCTGCAGGCGGAGGAGAGGAAGTGCAAGGGGGCAGCTACTAGTGATGCTGCTTCTAATGTTGAGGTTATTGTCCGAGAAGAGGGGATCGCCGCCAAGGTTGGTTAACAACAGAAATGGTACGGTTTCCAGTGAACAGGACATGAAAAGAAGCAGGAGCCCGTTTTTGTGTGGTCGGCTGAATGATTTGATGCCACTTCTACTGTGGTCGGCTGGAGTATCGTTAGTTGTTCGTAGTTGCCCCCAATTATTGTATTCTTTTGTATTGTAGTATTTTACTTGTTCATCCCATCAGCTTAACGAATCCGCTTGTATGCATATAGATAAATTGTAAGATTGTAACTGGATTATCATACTTATCGAAGTCATGATGTATCTATGATCTGTAAAAAAGATCTTGTAAACTGCAATGTTTGTTTTGTTAAAAGAACTATAAAGGATCGGAGATTTGTTTTAGTTGTTATTGTCTTGTTTACCTTCAACTTAGCTCAGGAAATGCTCCTAATATATGCATCCGACATAATCCTCTTGAGGTTTATCCCAACAATCCTTTTTTTTCCTAATATTCCATATAAACACCTCTGTTTTCGAAAAGTCCACCCAAGCCTACTTATGTCACCTTTCCTCTACTCGCCAGGAAGCGAGCATGCTGTTTCCCCTTTGATCTGTTGCCACTTTGTGTACATGAACATCCATTTTCTAACTTAAACTTTGACACTTGTCAGAAATTTTATAAGCGATCGATAGTTTGTCATATAAGTATCAATTAGTTTAGAATTTTGGGAAAATTTTGGTACGTCATTTTCAAATTCATGTTCGTTAGTTAAATGTTTGTAAATCAGATACATACAACCATCAAGAACCCTACGTTGTGCTTCCATATCCATCAAGGAGTCGTCATCTTGTTTGTCAACGTGCTAGCGTTGACTTCCTTTTCCCTTTCTATTTCTTCCTTTCATGTAAGACTTCTAGGCTCTCTCACACGTCACCATAATTGTGAGATTAGAAGTCTAGAGACAATCTCTTGACTACCTCTCTAGACTTTGTTTCTATTGTGTATAGAGACTTCGCCACCCCCTCATATAGGAGTGGATGGGCTAGGTTTTCCAAAACCCAGGGGATATGAAATGTTAGATCTCATAGCTTAACGGTTGTTGTGCGCGGCCAATCGGTCGACTGGACCATCCAGTCAGTGGAGTGGCGCACCTAGTCGACCAAGTGACTGTCCAGTCAGCCGATTGACTTGCAGTCAGTGGCCCAACAACATTGTCATTTAATATGAAGCTTAATGCACATTTTTATACATACTATTAATTGTTTGACCCAGTCAAAATGGTCATTTCACATCTTTTGTTTGACCTAGTCAAACTTGTCATCCAATCGATCGGTTGAACACTCCAACCAACTGGACGGACCAATTGATCGAGTGGGACGCAAGTCGGTTGACTAGACACTCCAATGCTCGACTGACAACCAATGCTGTCTGAGTTGATTACCTAAACACTTTTAGTAACCAAGTTAAATCTTATTCATAAGTACTCCTATTCCAAGTGCATCATATGTGTGTGACCCTATAGGTCCCATATTACATGGGCAGTGAAGTCCATAACCATTATGACTACACAAGCAATCAGTGATATCTAGCAACACATCATTGCTATCCAAGTAATTGGAAAGTTTGAGAATAACTTCAATCGACACTTCATGATTAGTGTTAATATGATCGTAAAGTTCCTTTTTTTTCTTATATCCAGATTGAATTTAAGGCATGAAATCCTCATCCTCTTAATACTCAATCTATGTTCTTTGAAGTAGAGAAGACTGTTGAGATAAAGTGAGTTCACATATCATATTGACTCACATGAGCATGACCATGCATTTCTCAGTCTGATATATCAAGAGCTCGGGATATCAAACTCTCAATTAGAGGTACAAATCCCATATACATCACTCACAGTCAATCCCCATGTGTCACAATGTACCCAATCACCACCTTTATAACAATCCTTATTTAGGATCACGTTGGATGATGTCAAAGTTCGTTGAATGACATGTGATGAGTGTAGTGACTTGAAGTCTAAGAACCACAATCACCACTATCACTTTAAGAGCTAATTCTCACTACCACTTCATAGTTTCCATGTATCACTCTCAAGGTGGGTCTGTCTGATATCCAGTATAATGACTAATGAGACTTTGTCATTAGTCATCATACATTCCAATCTTATGTATTATTGTTGTCTTTTTTTCTTCCACAATAATATCTGACCAGAGACATACCATGAATGTATGTACTCTTATTATATATATGATCTCATTCTTCATGTCTTTAACCTAAAGACATATGTCATCAAGTAACGTCATTTGTTAGACGTCTATTGTGCTTGTGTCATTATATCATAATTGGAGACAAGAATAATAGATGGAACTATCTTTATTGATATTATCAAATCAAGTACATGATGCCTCATACAATCGTCAAATGATTCAATCTATAGGCATATATACCAACACAATGATACTATCAAAAGCTTTTTTCCAGCATGCATGATATCAATGCAATGTCTAATTGACAAAAATGTCCAATAACAAAGATCCCAGAATATTGATCTCTTCTTGTATGAAGATTTATGACATGTGAGAGTATGACTACTTGACCTCTTACCAAATGCATTGAAAGTATCTTTCACTCTTGTATATATAACATTCCCTAATATAGGTTTCAGGGCACATTGTTCTTCAGTTGATCCAATTAAGGCTTTATGTTGCCTTTGATAAGGATGCACTTCTGTTAGAAATCTTTAGTGACCAAGATATACGATTTTGCTATCATGTTTTAGTCAGATTGAATCAATATTTTCCCCACAAACAAGACATACTTTGTATCCTTTTATGTTGTATCCAGACAAATTCCCATAAGCCAGAAACTCATTATTTTTGTAAGACAACATAGCACATAAATTAAAGATCTCTTCATGTGAAACATCATATGCCATAACAACTTCTTCCCATAGTTTCACTAGGTCATCAATTAGAGGTCGAAGGTAAACATCAATATTGCTTCCAGGTTGCTTGGCCCGTGTTATCAATATTGATAGGATGGCATACTTATTTTTCATACACAACCATGGGGGAAGATTGTATATAACAATCATAACATGCCAAGTGCTACATTGAGTGCTTAATGTACCATAGGGATTTGTCCTATCAGTGCAAAATCCAAGTCTTTGATTCCTCATTTCCTTACCAAATTGATGCTACAATAATTCAATTTTCTTCCATTGATTCGAATCAAACGTGTGCTATAGGACTCCATCATCATTGGCCTTTAACTATGCATGCCAAGAAAATTTTTGTGCATCTTCATAATTAACAAATAAGCATTGAAATCACAGTATTATTGGTAGATACCGCATCACCTTGGTAGGAGAGTCATTCTTAGCCTTACCCAAATTTGTGGTCTTGTACCTCGAACCACTAAATTTTGGACACTTTATCAATTTCTATATTCCTTTTGAAATAACACAATCATTCAAACATGCATGTATCTTCTTAGCCTCAATTTTCATTGGGCACATCATTTTCTTTGCTTCATATGTTGAAATTGGAAATTTGTTGCTTTCAGAAAGAATTTCTTTCAATAGAGACAGCAATGATGTGAAACTCTTATCGCTCCACCTATTGTGAGATTTTAGATTATATAATTACATCGCAACACTTAGTGTTGTGAACTTAGTGCAACTTAGATATAACGATTTTTCAACATCATGGATAATGCTTGTAAGTAAGGAAGGTGGATCAATGACATTGTATCGACAACTAAGTAGCATCTCATCAACCGTAACAAAGCACGTAACAAAGAGACGACTGGTTGCTTTGTTACCAAACTACCATGGTTATATTTTAATGGATGTCATGCTTATATGGGCATTATGGTCTTTTTTATTCTATCTCATATGAGATCATGCAACTTTTGATGTGTGGGAAAGTTATTGATGTGCCCTGTCATACATCAAAAGTATCAATGTGTGATGCGGTGGCATATCAATAACTATGCACGGGTGTTATTTATAATTTAGGAAATTGATTAAATCTAGATAATTCATAATAAATTCTAGTTTTTGGAAAATTTCACAAAATATTGTTTTCTAATCATGGGGTTTTCTCTACTCATTGGTATCAATTTTGTCACCTAATCAAACATAATAAATATAAGATTTTATGGATTTAACTAATTGGTTGGAATTTCTAAAATTCATAACTAATAATTTGTAAGCCAAAAGAATAAATTATAATAAGTTCTAAACTCAAAAAAATATAATCTACAATATGGGAAGGATTTAATAATGTAATTCATTCATGATAAAAAGACGGCTTTAGGGTTTATACAATTAATGTAAACTTAACCCTAATTGTATACATGCCATTAATAGGTTGCTTGTGGACTAAGATGGAATTAGGTTTTCACCTTGTACACATGTAGACTCTAACCAAAGTATTTTGCATCTTCAAATCATATTGAGCACTTTTTGATTCACTCACTTAATGTATGTTGCATCCCTATTATTCATATTGAGCATTCATCTATATTTTCTCCCTTTTGGACTTTTGAGACATATAACTTACACAGTTTCTATATCTTTTCAAAATTTGATTCATGATTGGTTCTTGCTATCTAATCAACATAATGGATATTCTTTTTGGACTCTAATGTATATCTTGATCATATTTTACATGTGGAAATCATATTTTGAGAAATTGCCTTAAATGGAATCTTATTTTCTAATGTGATAGCCTCTTATGGTCTTATGTTGTATCTTGACTACAAACATGATTGGATATATGCTTATTGGGTCCTCTGACCCATATGATAACTATTGGATGTTCTCAGTCTATTATTTCATATCGACTATACTTTCTTACCTACCCTATTTGTATAGGTGATTCACTAGTCATAACTATAAGTAGTGACACCGTATAGACACTGGGTTTTATTCTGCTACCACTTATGATATTAGGCAATGAGTTTTATTCCCCTACCACATATAATATTGCACAATGGGTTTTATTCCCCTATCGTGTGTTGGGATTTATTTCCCTACAAAATACAATATTCGTTTGGTATTGAGGTTTTCGTCCTCCTGCCCTTTGGTACATCAAACATATGGGTTCATATCCTGCTTTTTAGTATATGCTAGTCTTATTATTACTCACCATGTAACTGTTTATGTTTTGTGATATTATTGATGTGATATTGTATAAAAAGGCAAGAAATCTCTCATTGTTTATCTTCTTCATATTGATATTCATATTCTTTTTATGTCCACTTGGATAGTACTCTTCCTTTTCTATGGGAAGCCTTGTTATCTTTGATGTCTTTTTTTTCCTTATATTGCTCAATCTATATTTTATATGAGCATACATGCATTTATGCTGACAACTTCCATTTTCTCTTCTCTTCCGGGGTATGCTTCTAACCCTAGGTGTAGGACTTGGAAGATTGGACATGGTGACATGGACCTAATAGGTGGAGATCTTGGGTAGATAGACTTGAGATAGCTGGATATCCCTCTACTTAGATCCTTATGGTGCAACTTTCATGTAAACCCTAATGGGAGATGATGATGTACTTTTGTAAAATTGAATATAGTCATGATTTATTATTTCACTGCTACACTTTGGTCTTTGAATACTGTCATTTGAGGAATGAAAAGTTTACATCTATTCTAACATACCGTTTTGGTGTGTTTAGAATGGGGATTTATTCCTAAAATTAAGTAGGGATTAGATCCCCTCTTGGGTCCCACTCCTTACAATGCACCTCGGTTCCTCACTTGTCAAACGGACGAGGAGATTGTCCTACACTGGAATAGGCACAGTAGGCAAATGAGGGATAAAGTAGGTCAGATCAGTATAGCCTCAGCCTCCATGCCTTGCATTGTGCATTGAGTGCGGATTTAGTGGGACCTCTATTGGGTTGAGGATAGATGATGAGTCAACACCGAGTGACTCTATGATGGATTGAACATTTGAAGTATTACAATACTTAATGATATAAATGAATTCATATGTTTGAGTTATATTAAGAGTTTCAAGTATTTGATAAATTATGAATGTTGCTTGATGTTGACATCATGATTAAGATCCCTAAGGTCTAGTTTGACCATCAAAATTTTCAATCTCGGTAGTTGATACATGGTTTCGGTATTTTTCCGTGACTGTCAGAGGTGAGTTGTTGCGGACTTCACTTTTAATTTGTGGGGAAGAAAGAAAAATAGGCTAGCAAATTGGATAGAACCTTAGTATTTTTAGTACCGCCAATTCTGGCATAACAGGAAAGATCGTTTGTTGTCGTTGCTGCAGCTAAAGGACGGTGATTATAAGTGCCACTTACAATGTAATTGACTACCAATTATTATGTTTACTACCAAGAATTTTGAAAGTAGCGGCCAAACTAGGCCTAATTATATGTCTTTTGAGGTAATTAATTGATTAGTTAAATAGCGGTTTTATGATACCATTTTGAATATAATGTGTATTGAATGATTATAAACCTTTGGTAAAAAAAATTGGTGACATTTGGATGTTCCCAATGAGAGTTATCCAAGTTTGAAGTTGGCTACAATAATGGATAATTGATGATTGGTTGACCAAGTTTATTAAATCATTAACCTAAGCTTTTTGATATATGTCATGTCATACTCCAACTTAGCCTTTGTTGTGAGGAGGCACATATTGGCTCTGCGATGGGCTTCTCACAGCCAATGGATATATGGATCGGATGGTGCCCAACCCTTCTCGTTCCTTGAGGTTATAGCTAAACCGACCCCTCCATGGCGTGCGGTTGGGAGGTCGTGGGTGGAGGACAATTTCAACCTAGGAGTCATTGTCGCCAAACCAAGAGGAACTGAATCACCTCTCAAATGAGTCAGTTTGTGGAGAAAATAGGGAGACTGAACTCCCATTTTATGTCATCTCTCCACTACATGACACAGACAGATAGGAGAAGGAAAATGGGTTGAGGAGTGAATGGTGTGGAGAATGACTATAGGAAGAGTGCACATAGACCTTAAAGAAGCTAGTCAGATGCCTACTTTGTGGCGTGGTAGTGCCTAGATGGCTGACAAACTTAGTTTTGTGGAAGATGCTCTTAGAGCTAGTTGAATTAGAAGGAAGCAATATACGAGGAAATTAAGAATTGAGATGAGTTCTTTATGATTGATATAAGCTTCTGTGAGTATCATGTTTGAGTTTGGAGGTATCGTCTCCTTTCTCCCCCTTTTTGACTACCACAGTGGTAGGTATGGATGATGAGTTCATGGAGGTTGAACTCCACAACGATATCCTAAGAGATGGGTAGTTGTGGAGGACTAGATGACTTTTTCAAAGATCTTTTATCCTTCAAGTCTAATAAGGGAAATGAGGTTGCTTAAATCGCTCACCAGAGAGGAGACCACAGTGGTGATGGTGCCTCACAAAAGAACAGAATCATGCTAGAAACTCGAACGCGCGAAGCAAAGAGTGAAAGAGGGGAATAGGAGGTCCAACCAAACCATATGAACCAGAATGGAAAGCTCACCATTGCTAGTATGGAAAGGATACACCCAACCTCATAGATACATGGAGATGCCTGAGTGGCCGACAAAGGTATTTACCCCACAAATACTTTAATCTTCAATAATTCATAGCAATTAGCTCCATTACCAAAAAAATTGCAAATAAGGTGCCAAAATTCTCAAAAAAAATAATTGCTACAACATGGAACCATCATATTAGAGTGTTGATGCATAAATATATATTATATCATATAAGATACATAATTTACATTTTATATTTAAAAAATATTAACCCCTGATCCAAAATTATGAGAAGGCATCAATAACTCCCAAATATGATATATAATCCATACAATGTCAGATTTCATCATGTTATGACATGCAATCATATAATTTGCTTCCTATGGCTATCTACAACTAATAACCCTAAATAAAATGTAGAAAATACATGTATGGTTAAGAAATGTTGGAATATGTAGTATAAGCTCATATTAGCATATGGAACCTCATATTTAATTTTGAGATCATAATTATGCATAGAAATATTATTACAGGTTAAATGATCCTAAAATGAAGATAAACCCTAACATGATTAATACATGTAGTCACACAATTATATGTTATCAAATAATCAGATTACATATATTAATTTGGAATCTAAGACCAATAAACTAATTCCAAGTTGATAAGAGAAGTAATGATGTACATACCTCAATGAACTATGTCTAGCCCTAAAATGGAAATAAATAGGGTTTAATATGATGAAAATCTAATGCAAGTCATATGTGATCTTGTCTTGATTAGGGGTTGAACAAAGTAAGGATTGACATTAGGAATATGTGGATTGGGTTTTTCTATTTTCAAGGTACGCTTTACCTCTTACTTGGCCTACTATATAGTATGGTTGTATTATGTGTGTACAAAATACTTGGCATATGTTATTGGATGAAATAATTGTTCTTGTATGCTACCTTGATTGATTTTCTGTATATATACAGTCTTGAACACATGCAAACATAATATATTTGTTCCATTATATGAATGAACTGATTCTCTTTGGGAGTATAGTGCTAGAAAGTGATCATTCTCTTTGGTAGCAGATGATAATGTACAATGATCAAACTCTTTGGTAGTAGATCATAATGCCTTGCGTCTTGAGCTCTTGGTAGCCAAGATGATGTATTATTCCCTTAGGTGGAAAATTCATGGATGATATAATAAAAATATGCCTAAAAGACATGTTCTCTTCTATAAATAAACATCTTTGTTCAAGAATGATTTTGTTATCTTTTATTACTGCCAATTATTAGTTTTATCTTATTGCCAAGTCTTAGTAATGAGAAGTATATAAAATGTGTAGGCGTACTCATTGTGCTGACGTGCACCACTTGTAACCTCTTGTTTAGGTGATGTGGATATATTCTCTTGAAAACCATGATAGTTGAGAGTTGTGTGGCGAGCTGATGTACAGGTGGACCTATTATCTAAAGATCATGTTTTAGAATGTAGTATGTGCATATGTAAAAGTTTACTATTCAATGTGTAAATACAATTTGTAATAATAATTCATTTTATAATTATATGTTGAATGGTGAGCTTAGGTATGAATGGCTTGTTTGTTGTTCTTGTGCATGTGCTACTATTGTTTCCTTCTAACGCCCTTGATTTTCTTATTCTTGGCCTAGTGTGTGGTGTTTGAAATTGAGATTCTCATCAAGGTGAGGGTTTCAATTTGAACATCACACATTAGATTAAGATTTAGAAAAGTGGGGATGTCACAGGTGGTATCAGAGCATGAATAGTAGCAAAACCTGACATTTTCCCATCATGCAACTCAAACTAAAGAAAACCTTGAAATTAAAAATCTTTAGGGTTAGATTAGTTTTCTTTTCGAGACTAGACCTAACCTAGCCTCTAGGTTAGAATCTGGATGTCGGGGAATTAGGTTTATATTGGTGGTTGTTGTATAGCCGGGCCTGAGGTGTCATTGTTTCCTTATAATGTGACAATATGGGATGTTGCATTACTCGGAGATGATGTGCATCATAGGAAGAGAAACCATTGACATATGATGCATCTATGTTATGGGTAGCTACACTAGTCTACACTTTGTTCTTACCCTTTTCACTAGGTGACATGACACCAAACTCTCTATTATGTATGGGACACTAAGTTTGCTGATTTGGTTTTGTTTCCAATCGGTTCAAGTCACGACAAATTTTTTTATGCATGTTTTATCGGAGAAAAACTATACAATATTTTATTATATATGTAAATAAATAGAAAAATGTGTCCCCAAAAATGTATGAGTATGAGGTGATCATGTAACCTAAGTGAATGAGAAAGTGACATCATTCTCTAAGAGAGAGTAGTTATAGATTAGATGTCTAGAGCCTTGTTAGAATATGTGGCAGATAGAATAGATGATATGATCCATGTCTGAGATAATCATGTAAGTTTGTTATGGTGATCAATGTTTCCTTTGAGGATTTGAGTTCAATTTTGACGATTTGAAATAAGTTTTTATGATAAACATATGTGTACTTTTGTAAGTAAAGATAATATAAGTTAAGACAAGGTTGTGAATCAGCATGAGCCTCAAGCTCTTTCATGAAGGAGGACCTTTAGTGTTAGGACAATTTATAGGGTTAACTCTAGAGAGAGTGAGACCCAAAGGGAGAAGGTTAGAGAACCTAACCTCCAAGATATGAGAAATATGTAATACGATATGTCTTAAACTAGACTACTCCTAAGTTAATGAGTTGATCACTTTATGTGTGATTCCTATAGACCTGTTGAACCCTAGATGTCCTCAAGAGGATAAAATCCTAGAGTCAGTGAGGGGATGGTTATATATGCATATGTAAGCAAGCATATAAGACATGCCATCTAGGTGACAAAGAGAGTCCCAAGACCCTGGAGGTGGTAAGTCTGTTAGTTTTTGGGGAGCATCGTGCTCAGATTGATGGTTCCTTATAGTATTCTAGTGGTGTATGTAAGGGAGAAAGTTATAAAATAGTATTTCATGGGTAGAGACCTATAAATATATTGTCATATCATGTTTTCATTTGTTCTTATGTGGCCAGAGCTTATAAAGCTATCGACCAGTGCCAATGAGGTAGATTTGAGAACCCCAGACAAAAGAGGGAAGATAAAGTTTGTGCTTATGAGATACTCATAGAGTTGAGTGAGCTCAGAGAGACAATAATTATGGCACTACCCTCAGGATATGGGTCGGGAGAACCTTGATTGCACTAGATAAAGTTTTGATATATGTTTGACAAGCCACTAATATAATTTTGTTTAATAGAACCATGATATAATATTTGTATGTTTGTGATCTAATCTGAGATGTAATATGATGGAAAACTGAGAGATGTGTACATATGGTTACCATATAAATGAATAATGATGTTAATATGTTACAATATGTTAATCTTGAGATTATTTCACTCATAAAGCTTGCAATTAGATATGAGAAAGTGAAATGAGATCATATTAATTACACATGTATATTGTGTTGTTTATGTTAATGCTTGATAAATATGTTAAAATGATTTAACAATTAGTACGAGAACATGATGATGGCACACTAGAATGGTCTATATGGGTAGAATGGGTTATTTATGATTAATTCCTTCATAAAATGTATCAGTTAATGTTGAAACCCTTAATTCTTGGATAAAATGAGGATGCAAACCTAAAATATGAAGAATGACATGAAATATCTAGAGCTCATGAACCCTTTGTTCAAGCTTATATAAAGGGTTGGTTCACCCTAGATTCATTAAAAATTCCTAGTAGCTATTAGGATATAATTCTAGAACTCTCGTTCCTAGAAATGTTACACCTATGTGTGGTCGAAGATCTTTGCTTTTGTTTCTTGGAGTAAAAGAACGTTAAATTTGGAGGACAAATGTTTTTTCTAATATGTTTATGATGTGATGGATTGGATATGGTTTACTTTCAAGGACGAAATTTATTTTAAGATGTGTAGGATGTAATGGGCTGAACTTTCGAAGTATTTGAATGCCTAAAGATATAAGTGAATTCATATGTTTGAGTTATATTAATAGTTTCAACTATTTGATAAAGTATGAATGTCGCTTGATGTTGACATCATGATCAAGATCCCTAATATTATGTATTTTGAGGTAATTAATGGATTAGTCAAACAATGGTTTTATGATACTATTTTTAAAGTACAATGCATATTGAATGATTATAAACCTTTGGTAAAATTGGTGACATATTTAACAACTCCTTTACAATGAGCTCGGTTGAGAAAGGGAAGGCGAAGGAGGGGGCGATGACGGCGTCTGACCCTCTAGATCCAGGCCTTGATAGACCACAGTCGAAGTTGAATGGCACTCACGGGGTGATCTCAGTTGCTAAGGAATCATTGGATTGGTCAGGGCTATTCAAGAAAAATAATGCATGTGGCCCAGTCAATCTCTGTAAGACAGAGTTCCCGATGCTTGACGGCAAACTTCTCTACCCTAAGTCGATTGTTGAGCAGAACCTAGATCGGTGGAGCAGGACAACTGTGGGATACATTGTGGGCCTTAAACCTCATTGGCCATCTTTGGTCCGCCACCTTGCCCAAATCTGGAGAGTCAAAGGTTCTATAGAAATCAGATCCCACGGCAGGGGTTTCTTCATCGTCATGTTTACCAATGACGAGGACCTAGTCACAGCAGTGGACGGAGGACCCTGGTTTGTCACAGGTAAACCACTAATTATCAAACGTTGGGAAAGGGGTGAGCCTCTGGAGAAGATTAAACTCTCTGAAATTTCTATCTGGTTAAGGATACACAATCTCCCTCTTGAATTGTGGGATGTGGAGATGTTCAATCATATAGGATCTGTCCTGGGTCGTCCTCTAAGGCCAGACAAATGGACCTCTGAATTCTGCATGCTTGAATACGTGAGAATCCAGGTCGTGGTCCCAGCTGATTTTTCCTTTCCAAAGGATCTTCAAATCATGAGTGATGATGGGAAAGTTGATGTTATTGAGTTTGAATATGAATGGCAGCCTGCGAAGTGCTCGACCTGTGGTCTCTTTGGCCATGAACCTGCTCTGTGTGAAGAACCCAGGAATTTTGAAGGCAAAGGACCAAAGAAGAGAATGATGAAGAATTGGGTTCCCAAAGTTGCTACGCTTGTTGAGGAAATTGAAGTAGAGGTTTTTAGTGATGTTGTTGAAGAGGTTGCTGATCTTGATAAATGTGGACGGCAAGGAACAAGTCCCTGTTCGACGAGAAGCCAGTCTACGAGGTGACGCTGGTGGCTAGCTTCATCAGCCTAGTCCGTGATTACCAAGACCACCAAACAAGAAGGATGCACACGGCGGGGCGGAGGGTCTCGCAGCTGAGAAATACACAGTGGACGCCGCCGGAGGGTGATGTACTCAAGCTAAATGTGGACGCAAGCTGGTAGTTCGGGACAGCTGCATACGGAGGTGCAATCATACGCGATGGACAAGGGAGGATCAAGGCCACCTTTCAACAACAGCTTGGATACGCTACCTCGGCTTTCATGGCGGAAGCAATGGCGATGAGAGGTGCACTACGGGAAGCCTGCAGGCTGGGGTTTACTAATCTGTTGGTGGAAACAGATAGCTTGAACCTAGTAAGAGCCATCAAGGTGGGTCACTACGGCAGAGGGTACGAAGACCGTGTCATTATGTAGATTGCGGAAGCTACCTTAGACTTGTACGCTATGAACCTGAACCATGTGTACCGTGAGGCAAATAGAGTTAGCCATCTGCTTGCCAATAAGGCACGCATGTTAGATTTTTCCCTTTCCCGCCTAGATAACTTTGATTATGAAGTCATTGTACTAGCACAAAAAGATTTGAATCAATAAAATGACTTCGGTCCCACTTTCAAAAAAAAGGTTGCTGATCTTGAATCCACCCTTAACTTCTCAAATGGACCTTAATAGGACCACGATTCCTATTGAGATCATCGCTTCCCCTGTTGCGGAGGATGCAGTCATCACTTCTGTTGTGTCTCCGGAGCCAGGTTGGGAAATATACAAAAAGAAGACTAAGTCCATTCCTAAAGGTGTTCCTAAAAACACTTCTTGTTCCTTACCTGATTCCCTAAACAAGTTCTCCCCCTATCTAATTTTGGTGGAGTGGATGATTCTCAAGAGAAGGTTAGTGCTGATACGCCTGTAGGGGAGGTGTCCCAGGCCATTTCCCTTCTTCCTAATGGTTGATTCCTTATCTGTGCTATCTTGGAATGTGAGGGGAGCGGAAAATAAAATTCCTCACATTCACAGTGAGATGAATAAGAATAAAGCCAGTGTTTATGTTATTTTGGAATCCAGATTACAAGGCAGAGATATTCCTAGTTTTGTTGATAGTATTTGGTCGGGTGCCTTCTTCTTGGATAACTCCAACGTTTACTCTTATACACGTATCCTTGTCATTTGGGCTGACAGTGATATTGATGTTAAGATGTCCTTCTGTAATGAACAAGTTATTCATTGTGTTGTTACCAAAGGCTTGGTGAGCTTTCAGTTGTCTGCTATCTATGGAGCAAATCGTGATGATGAAAGAAGCATTCTCTGGGATTCCTTATCTTCCATCAAAGCTCTAAATCCTGCGATGTGGTGTGTCATTGGCAACTTCAATGCAGTTAGACAGTTGAAAGAGAAGCTGGGCAAACAACCCCCTTCTAATAGAAGTATGCATGACTTCAATATCTCTATTGCCACTACTGAGCTTCTTAAGCTGGAAACTAAAGGTTTGTTCTTCACTTGGGATAGTCATAGCAAGAATGGGAAGAGCACTTTTTCAAGAATTGATAGGATCTTCATGAATATTAATTTTCTCTCTAAGTTCCCTCATTGCTGGGGGGAGGTTATTCCAGCTATGGTTAGTGACCACAAAATTTTGATGCTTAGATTATTTTCTGGGAAAAGAGGTGCTGGCCCCTTTCGTTTTATTAATTCTTGGGTTAAGCAGGAGTCTTACAAGAACATTGTTTCTCATGCTTGGCGTGACACCAAACCTTCTGGCACTCCTATGTATCGTTTGTACCAAAAGCTTCACTCTGTGGCTTCTGCCTTGAGAAAATGGAATAGGGAAGTTGTGGGAAATTTATGTTCTAAAGCAAGAGAGCTTGAGGTTAAGCTGCTGGCCTGTCAGAGAGAGGTGGATGATGACCACTTGAACGAGAGTAAGCAAATCCAATTATCCTTGCTCCATGAAAGCACTGCTAAAGCGCTTAATGATGAGGAGTGTTTCTTTAACCAGAAGAGTCGCGTGCAGTGGTTGAAGCTGGGGGATAGGAACACTGCATTTTTCTATGACTCCTTAAAAACCAGGAGGATTCGAAATAGTATTAATGTTTTGGAAGATGACCAAGGTGTTATTGTGTATGATAGAGATACTATCAGTGAGAACATCAAGAATTTTTATGTCAATCTTTTTAACAATTCTCCTAGTGACTTGGTTCTCTGGAAAGAAGATTGGTCCCTTCCTAAAATCACTAAAGTTCAATTTCACAAATTAAGAATGGTTGTTACGAGGAAAGAGGTTGAGGAGGTCTTTATGAGCATGAAAGATGATAAAGCTCCTGGTCTGGATGGTTTCAACTCCCTTTTCTATAAATCTTTGTGGGATATCGTTGGAGAGGAAGTTATATCAGCCATCCTGAGCTTCTTTAGTTCTGGTAGATTATTAAGGGAATGTAATAGTACTCTTATAAATCTGATCCCTAAGATCTCTGGTGCTATTTGTCTAAAGGATTTTAGACCCATCTCTTTATGCAACACCATCTATAAAGTTATCATGAAGATCTTAGACAATAGAATGAAGATTGTTCTCCCTGATCTCATTGACCTTAATCAAATTACCTTTATCTAAGGCAGGAAAATTGGAGACGCTATTTTGCTTGCAAATGAGGTTCTCAGTACATTCACTGGTTCTCAGAAAAACATGTGTGTGAAGGTGGATTTGGCGAAAGCCTATGACTCTGTAAGAAGAGACTATATCCTTTTTCTTTTATCCAAGATGGGTTTTCCTCCGTGTTGGTTGAATTGAATCCAAGAATCATTTGATACATCTTCCTATAGAGTTCTTCTTAATGGCTCACCCTCGGATATGTTCCTGGATTCAAATGGAGTTAGACAAGGGGACCCTCTCTCCCCCTATTTGTTTGTTATTGCCATGCAGGGTCTAACGTCGATGATTAATGTTGAAGTTAAGGCTGGGACTTTGTCCCCTATTAAAGTTGGAAATGCTAGTATTTCACATATCATCTTTGCGGATGATCTTCTATTGTTTTCTAAAGCTGATGAGGAAGATGCTCATTGCTGGAAGAAAATCCTTGGTTTCTTCTGTTCAGCCTCGGGTTTAAGACTTAATAATGATAAGAGACAACTTTTTTGAGTAGGAGAGCTGATGGGGGAAATATTTCAAATATCTTGAATATTTCCTGTTCAGACCTCCCTGTGAGGTATCTTGGTATTCCTCTTTTCACTGGGAGACTGTCCAAAGAGATGTGTAGCCTGATCATTGATAAGTTTATCTCTAAACTTGATTCATGGAAAGGGAATTTACTATCTCAGGGTGGGAGATTGGACTTGGTTATTTCAACTTTATCAGCTTATAACATCTTATGGACTTCCACTTTTCCCTTTCCCAAATCTGTTATTAAGAAGTTGGAGAAGATGATGCGAGACTTTCTATGGAAAGATTCTGAAGAGAAGAAGTACTTGCACACCGTGTCTTGGGATCTTATCTGTAGACCTAAAACTGAGGGAGGTCTTGGTATTAGACGGATTGATGACTGGGTTCGAGCTGGCTTGCTTAAAAATTTATGGTGCCTTGCTGTTGAAGAAGAATCTTTATGGGTTAGATGGTTACATGGCAGATATATTAAACATGAATCTGTTTGGGTAGTTAAAGCCAGAGCCAATTCTTCTTGGTTGTGGAGAAGATTGCTTGAATAAAGAAACATGCTTTTAGGAGAAATTGATATGTGTTTGGGCAATGGAAGGAAGTTTCTTTTTTGGAGAGATCCTTGGATCTCGGGGGGCAGGAAGTTGATTGATATCCTTGATTCAAATTTGAACTTTAGGATGGGGAAAGGCCTCAATTGCAAAGTTGAGGTCTGCATTACAAATGGAAATTAGTCGTTGCCTTTCTTTAGGAGAGTACAAAAACTTTAAGAGATTTTAAGTAGTCAGAGGCCGCCTTCTTGCATGGATGACTGTATCCGGTTCCTCAGTGGTAAGGATTTGAATCTGAAAACTTGTTGGGAGATAGTGAGAAAGAAAGGTTGTAAAGTCAATTGGGGATCTTGGATTTGGTCTGACATTCCCAGGAAATGGTCTTTTGTGCTATGGAAGTGCTTTTTGGGCAGAGTTACTACGTGCGATTTTCTGAAAAAGATCGGTTGGCAGCTGGCTTCAAGATGTCCTATGTGTGAGAAAGAGGAGGACTCCTACCATTTGTTCTTCTCTTGCTCCTTCGCCTCTTTTGTTTGGAAGTTATGGAAAATGAACCAAAATAGCAGTTTTGAGCCCCTTTGTTTTGATGACCTTCTTATTCTGAGGAAAGGGAATAAGATTTATGCCTGCTTTGTCATCTTCCTTCTTTGGCAAGAAAGAAATATAAGAACTTTCAGAGGTTACTACAGAAGTCTGGAGGTTTTTTGGGATTTCTATGTGAAGGATTTGCCTTTACTTTGTACATAGTTTTTCTTCCTTTTTCTTTTGTACATCTTCTTCTTTCTGAGATTATGCTTTGTAATCTCTAAACTATCCTCATAGTAATGGAAAGGCACGACACCCTTAGTTCACCAAAAAAAAAAATTGGTGACATTTGGATGTACCTAATGGGAGTTATCCAAGTTTGAAGTTGGGTACAATAGCAAATAATTGATTATTAATGGACCAAGTCTATTAAATCATTATCCTAAGTTTTTGATATATGTCGTGTCATGATCAAACTTAGCCTTTGTTGTGAGGAGGCACAGATCGTCTCTGCGTTGGGCTTTTCACAACCAATGGATTTGTGGATTGGAGGATGCCCAACCCTTCTTGTTCCTTACGATAACAGCTGAAAGTGAGAACCCTCCATGACATGTTGTTGGGAGGTCGTGGGTGAAGGATGATTTCAACCCAAAATTTGGCATTGCCATACCAAGAGGAACTGAATGACCTCTCCAATGAGTCAGCTTGTACAGAAAATAGGGAGACCGAACTCCCATTTTCTGTCATCTCTCCACTACGGGACACAAACAGAGAGGAGAACTAGAATGGGCAAATAAGTGAATGGTGTGGAGAATGACTGCAAGAAGAGTGAACCTAGAATCGAAGAAGCTAATTCAGATGCCTACTTTTTGGCGCGGTAGTGCCTAGATTACTGATGAACTCAATTTTTTGTAAGATGCTCCTGGGGATAGTTAGAGTAGAAGGAAGAGATATTGGAGGAAATTAAGAATTGAGATGAGTTCTTTGTGATCAATAGAAGATTTTGTGAGTATCAAGTTTGATTTTGGAGGCATCATCTCCTTTTTCCCCCTTTTAACCACACGACAGAAGCTATGGCTGGCAAGTAGATGGAGGTCAAACTCCACAACTGCATCCTAGGAGACAGGATGTTGTGGATGTTTGGACGACTTGCCAAAGATCTTTTGTCCTTTGAGTTTGACGAGGGGCCACGAGGTTGCTTGAATTTATCTCCCGATAGGAGGACCGTGATGACGCTAATGCCTCACAGAAGAATAGAATTCCACTAGAAACTCAAAGCGCAAAGAAAAGAGTGAATGAGGGGAATAGGTAGTCCAACCAAACACAGTGAACCAAACCGGCTACCTCACCCTTGCCAAAAATGTCTCTTGTTATTCTCATGTCCTGGGTGAGATTGAGTGTAAGTATGTGTATTGATAAGATGTAAGTGGCATATGTTATTTATGAACTGTGATGTAAAGTTGCAACACAAGTGTATGTGTGTGTATTGGTAAGATGTAAGTGGCACATGTTATTTATGATATGTGATGTAAAGTTGCAACAATTAGATCTCTTTTAAGTTCTAGTAAATGTTACAACTTCAATCAATAATTCATTTGAACACTTTTTCATGTATAACATGATTAGTTCATTTAATAAGAAACAAAAATTTGCAATTATTTCTAACTAAGTAAAAATACATGGTTAGTTCTTAATCCTACCTTTATGTCACCCAATACTCGACTGTAGGTTTGGTTTGTGTCTAGAAAAAAATTCTCATCCACATAACATATGACCTCATTGACACATGTTCACATTTAGTGGCGTAAGAACAAAGGGGAGATATGGGCAATTGCTTCCACAATTATGTGAAGTTTCATGTATATATGTAATATCCTTAGCAAATTATCAACTGGAATGTCAATTCATATTTTATGTTTAGACGTAAGCCTAAAATCCTAAACTCACACCACCAACAAAAAGAAAATTGTCTCTATCTTAGCCACTTGTCTTGGATGAAGTAACCGAATAGATATAAATATGTCAGTTGTTCCTTTTCAATGTATGTTTTAGATTGAAGTCAATGTTATCATTACCTAACATTGTAACATGAGAGGAGATACCTATGCTAATGGATATACAAAGCTCATTAATGGGGGTGTTTCTAGATGTAACTGTTATTGATATCATTTGTAAAGTGATGGTCACTAACGATCAATGTTATTGATGTAGGGGTTTTATTGCACAATAACTTTTTTTTAAAATGAAATCTCTAGATTTTACCTACCCCAAGTGTATGAAAATCTCACATACAAGAGGGTAGATCTTATCACTAGTATTGTTTAGGGTTGAACCTAAAGCACAACATATTTAAGATTTATATGATCAATATAACCATTTAAAGACTAGTGTGTATCACAAAAGTTGGATTCAATTGGTTGTGATCAAATTGGAATTACAAAAAAATTGAATTACACTTTAGATATCAAATGATAGAAAGATTAGGATGGATGGATTTCACCATTGCTACCTATTTTTACTCTCTCATTGGTCATTTGTAAGTATGAGTGAGTTTGGGTAAATCCAATCCTTCATAATGAAGATCACACCAGCACATATACTACTCTAAGCTTGCGGTCACATTACCTTGGGTTCCTGTATGAATAGCCTCAAGAAAAACCTAAGTAAAGTTTTTATTAAGGGTTAAACATGTAGAAAACGATATTCTATATGTTATATTCAAACTTATCTACAACTAAGATCTGATAAACATGCAGATATGTTGGCCAAACACATACACAAGAGAAATAAATGTTTGATTTGAGACATAGTATGGTTCATACAAGTAAAGATGTAGTAAAAAGAGAAAAAAAACTCATATCCTAGAGAGTGTAATACTCACTCTTTTGGCAGTAACAAGTTCAAGATGAAAAGAATGGATGAAAGTCATCATCACAGTAGACTGGGAAATCATGGTGTATAGTTGTCTATCTTTGAGTTTAGAAATAAGGGTGACGGGTGCAGTAGTAGGCAACCCTGGATGCTCATTGGGGCTGCATTGCAGCGTCACCCTTCCTCCTTTCTTGGACTTGACCTTACAAGAAGCACACAAGTATGATAGTTAATGCATGTTGGAAGTCATCAACGGAGGATACGTGACATCAGTCTGGCTTCTTTTGAGGTCCAAACCTTAGACCATTGGTGGAGGATGCATGTGGCTATGCCAAGCTTGCCTCTGCATAATTCATGCCTAGGCGGTTGAGGAGTGGTGGTTGATGAAATTGATCGGTGGGCTTGATTGATCAACCGATGGAAATTGGGTGTAGATGGAGTTTGGCAGCCTGGTGGCATGGAAGATAATCATTTACAGTGGAGGCAATGGTTGGTATAAATATCCTAGGGTTAGGTTCCAACTTCCCAGCCACTGAAGTAATGTCTTTAACCACCATGAATTTTAGGACAATTGTGAGAGGGAGACATGGAGTTTGCATGAGGCACAAAGTCCCCATTGAGTGTTGACCTTATTGGTGGGCAAAAACCCTATGAGATGGAGTCTCATCTTTTGATGTGGACAAGAACCTCATTGGTTGGTGTCGCGTTAGTTTGCATAGGAGCCTCGTCGAGTGGCATATTTTTGATGCATAGAGTCCTCTCCAGTTGAGGAACCTTGTTGGTTGGGGAATCATTAGTTGATGCATAAATGATTTGTAGAAGCATCGTTGGTTGATACAGATGCAAATAAATAAAATGTAGAATGATGGCACTACAAGTTGATGTAATGCAAACTGACGAGAATGTAAATGGATGTGAATCTCAAGGGGGTTCGCGTGTGTTCACGGGCCCTTATTTTGGATGACGAGGATTTAAAGGGACTGATGAGACCAGGTCAATGAAAACTCAAACATAGATTAAAATTTACTTTGGGACCACCGTCCTAAATTGGTTGGTATATATTGAAACTCGAACATGTCATGAAAATCAAAGTTTTATGTCAAAACCCTAACAAATTAGCATAAAACTAAAAAACTAAATGGTTGTTGATTCTAAAGTCAAATATGAAATATAGATGTAAAATTAGGATGAAAATGTGACTAAAACTAAGACAAAAATTCATTCATCAACTATGTAACTATGTACAACAATCTTTTGTTGTGCATTTGTTGCAATTAAAATAGTAGCGGGATGTTTATATTTTTAGTTATTACTTCAAGTTGTGGTAATTGTTTGTTTTCTACATTATTTTCATGTATAAATTCAGATCGATGGCTTACTAACAAAGAATGATAAGTGATTACTTACATATTTCTGTGGTGTTTAGGAAGATGAGTGGCTACCATTGATTGCAGATAAAACAAACTTCTAACGATATGTGTCGTCTAACACCAATTTGTTGGCATATTGCTTATTCTTCTAGACTATCAAATGGAAGATTTTGGATGGCTTTCTTACCACAACAATTTCATCCAGTAAAACATCAGGGAATTTGCAGCCATGAAAACCATTACTTTGTGAATAGACTATTTTGTCAAATCTCACATCAATCTTGGTAAGTCTTTTCTATTTTAGGATCATCATACTTATATTACCACATTTTCTTCACTAACAAAATTTACATATTCAATGAAATTTAAATTTTATTTATTATAAGTGAGTCTAACATTTGTACATCTTTTAACAAATGAAATGTAAGGCCGACCGTGATGGAATATTGTAAGGCCCCTAACCTAGCTTAGTGCTTGAATATGCTTGATTTGCTTAATAAGATGCTTAGAACCTTAATCTAATCCTTTGAGATGCTTTGTTAACATGTTATAATCTTATGTTTCTGGTTTGGTCATGTTATAATGATGTTTGAACTTTGTATGCTTATTTTGGACCGAGTTGCAATTTACTCAACTTGAGGGGTTATTTTGCAATTTGTCACATGTTGAGTGCGTCCTTAGTGCTCTAGCATCATTAGAGAGAATGATGCTATGGGGCGCCTTTTTAGATCTTGGTTGATGAGGTGGCATCATGTGGTTATGTGAGGGTTTCTACGGTTTGGTTGGTATCGACCTTGATGAGCTTTGTTGAGTGTCCTGACCTATGTCTCGACCTTGTGGTGTGTTTTGGGTGTGTCTCAACCAAGACACTTGGTTGGTGTTGTTGTCTCGATCTTGATGGTTTTGAGGTGCTTTTGGGTCGAGACAATTATCTTTTGTGGTGTGTCTTGACCAGGGTTGAGTGGTGACCTTGTGCTATGGTTGAGACAAGATGTCCTAAGGTTTGTCTCGACCCCTAGGGTAGTGGTAACCTAAGTGGTCAAGACCCCACCTAAATTTTATCACCATCTCGTCATGCATGCATATAGTGGTTTCATGTTAGTTTCTTTGGTGGACAAGTGTCCCTTTGGTGGTCTCTTGTGTTGACACCTCACCCCTATCTTACTTCCCCCTTCTTGAGTATATAACCTCTCTCTTCTTCATGCAAGTATCTTTTTCGGCCCTCTTTCTTCTTCCTTCTCTTTTGTTAGTCCTTGGAGATTTGAGGAGCAAGAAGGACTGATCTTGGGTGCTTTGGTGATCGGTCAACCTTGCATGTGGTGCTTTGGAGCTTGATCACCTTCCTTGTGGTGATTCATGGTGGTTTCTCTTCTTGGTAAGTGGTTCTTTTCCCTTGATCGCATTTTTCCTTTGGAACCCTACCTTTCTTCTTCCTCTTTCTCATCTATAGATTGTGCACTATCCATGGTCGTCGTTGTGTTAGAGAACTCCTCATCACAAAGGTTCGGAGTCCATGTTTTAACAAGGTGTTACCCAAGTGTGAGGAAGTTTTCCTGTCTTCTCCCTTCTTTCTTCTTGGTTCGGAGTAGGGTCTCTTACCCTCTTTTATTACGCTATCTTTGACATTGGTGTCTTCTTCTTCTTGATGTGCTCTTATGGCTGAGAGTTTAGCTTTTGGTGGAGCTTCATTTTCTTCCTTGGTGATCGAGAGCTTGGAGCTTGTTCCTTCTCTTAAGGTAGGTTATATAACTCTCTACCTTCTTTAATTACTTGCACCTTAATCATACTTGCATGCTACTTTTTTGATCTCTAAACTTGATGCTAATATTCTAGATTAAGTTTCCATGAAAAAAGTTTTAAGACTTTGTAGTAATCTCATGTAGATTACACTCTATCTTAAACCCTAAATTCTTGTACCTGACTTGTTAAGTGTTGGTTGAGGTAATTTTAATACATGCATCATGTTTCTTGGTTTCATCACCATGATTGGTTCTTCCTTGTGTTTTCTTGAGTTTTGGAGTTGGTTTTCTTGAGGTTGAAGCTTGGTCTTCTTTACCTTGGTTTGGTTTCTTGAAGGTGTTCATGTTGGAGTTTGGTTTTCAAGGTTTTGATGTGCCTCTTGCATGGAGTTTTTCCACCTTGTTGATGGTGATCTTCCTTGATATTAACCTTCTATTTTGAATGAGGTTTATCTCTATTTTGATGTTGGTTAAGTGGTGATAGGGTATCTTGACCTTGGCAGTCTCTACACCTTGATCTTGTCTAGGTCGAGACATATGTGTTGTTCTTGGTCGAGACCTATGTTTTGGTTTTGGTCAAGATGCATGATTTAGTATCGGTCGTGACTCTTGGTTTTATCTTAGTCAAGACCCTTGGTTTTGTTTGGGTGGATACATGCCATTTATGGTGGTCAAGACACCATGTTAGTTGGTGGTGGATACACCATGTGAGTAGCGGTCGATACACATGCTTTTGTTGAGGTTGAGACTCATGTTTTATGGATGGGCAAGACATGTGTTATGGTCATGGTCGATATGCTTATTTTGTGCATGGTCGAGACACCTACTTTTGTTGTGGTTGAGACACATGCTCTTGTCTTGATCAAGACTCCTAGTTGTCTTGAGGTCGAGACACTTGGATGGTTTATGGTCGTGACACATGTTTTCTTAGTGTATGGTCGATACACATACATGTTACATATTAGTAACACATGCATAGCGTAATGAGATGGTACACATGCACATGTACATGATGAGGATACTTAGTGCTTTTTACATAATGTTCTAATCTTGATTACATAATGATGTTCTCTCTCTAGTAATCTCCAAGAAAGTGGGAGGTGACATGATTAGGGTTTGGTTATTGATTCATGATATGAAACCCTAATCGGATAAGTATGAAACCCTAACTCTAATGTTGGGAGTATGTTGTGTTTTCTTGCCTCATTTGAAGGGTTACCATATTATGATGTTTTCTCACTCTTGCTTATGAAGCCCTAACCATACAGGTGGAATGAATGTCATAGCTTGTATATGCTATGGTGGTGATTATATGACATAGGGTGATGCCTATGAGCCTCGATGAGGCATGTCGAGATCATAATGATGTGATGGGTCTTATGACCTACAAAAGGCTTTATGCCTAGTATGAGGTGTTATACTCTAGTGATGTGATAAGGGATTGATATCCCAAGATAGTGTGAATATGATGACCTTGTGAATGGAAGTGCTAAAAGTATCATGTGGTGATGTGAGAAGTTCACATCGTATACGTTTTATATCTTTTGATGTTGCTTTATGCCCTTATATTTGTAGAGTTTGTTTAGGATTTGTACATTGTAACTTAATTGATTCTAAAAGATACTAAATTGTCTTAACTAATCAAGTGAAACACTAATAATGTAGTTTCTCTATGCCATAGATCCATCTTTAATGTCGGTACTTGTTGGATAGTGAAATGAGTTCTCTCTTAGTGGAAGCTCGAAGTCATATATTATTGAGTATATGCAATTCATAGGATTGGTTGTAGCCATAACCTGGCAGTAGAATGGTCAAGGATGTATTTAAATGATGTGATTCAGTATATGCATCTGATATATTATGAGGATGTTGTGGTCCTACCTCGGCAGGAGTGTGGTTGCGGTCATAACTCATTTTCACTAGTGTTGTGACCTATATACCAAGGTGGGCTAGGTTATTTTGTAGTTGGACTTAATATGTCACTGCGGAGGACTCAGACTGACCAAGGGTGAGGATAGATCATAGGATGCCAGTGTTGGTATGTATTGTTAAGAAATATGGCCACAAAGTATAGCATTGGAAATAAAATATTTATCTATCTATATTCCCCAATAAAGCAAGATCTCATCAACTACAATGAAATAGGAAGGATGGTTTTAGCAAGTTATACCTAGTCCTAGGGCAAGTATAGTGACAAAACTTATTTGAAACTGTTGACAAGTTGCTCTTGGATGGTGGTTGTGTAGCTCTTGGTCTTCACCATGAACAATGTTTGTGAAACCTCTGCAATGACTCCTTGGTCTTGTCATGGACTGTAGGTTGACTTTGCTCTCCGAGTAGCAGCCAAAGGACTCCTACCTCTAGTGTATTCCACACGGACCAACTAGATCTCTTATTGTACACCAAGAATGGACAAGAAGGAGTTGTCCTCCCCTTTTTTGTACTAGTCACCGACCTTCTCTCCCACTACGACAACCCTCAATTATTCTCTCCCATGGCTATCCCTCCCTAGTCGGGTAGGACTTGCCTAGGCTCTCCTGGTTTCCACAACTAGAGAGGACAACACTTGTCAAAGCAACTAATTCTCTATTGTCTCTGTATTTGTTATATCTTGGGAAGCCCCCAATACCCCTCTATATATAGGAGGGGTAAGGGTTAGGGTTCCCAGTCCCCAGTCAATGCAGGACTAAAAGTGGGAGTGGAAAGGACTAAGAAATCTTGACTTTTCACAACAATTTGCAATCTACAACAGCCGAAACAGCCATTTCGCACGCCCAGACGGTCGTCTAGTCCACGAGACAGTTGTCTCGCACTACCAAATGGCCGTTTGGCAGTTTCCAATCTGAATCAAATTTGGCTATTTCGAATCCAATTAATATCTCATAATAATTTCCTTGTTCCTTAAGTAAAGAAAACCGAAACTATTCGGGAAACATCCTGAACCTTCGTTCGACCCAACCAGGCCATCTCACCCAAGTAAGACGCCCATCTCACTCACCTAGATGATCATCTGGTGAGTTGAGATGAGTCGATCAGTTCAATCATATTGAACTGGTTGGTTTAAGGTCAAAACTTAGCCAAATCGATCTCTAATAAGCTTGACCCCTAAACGACCGTCTCACACAGTGAGCTGGTCATTTCGCAGTCCTGGTCAGCCAATCAAGCAATCAGTTGCATGAATTAAATACCTAAACACATTAGTAATCAATCCAATTGTCATTCAAGATTAAACTCCTCTTCTAGATGAGTTCCTATGTGTGTGATCCTATAGGTCCCATGTCACATTGGCAGTGAATGTCCATAACTAGCTTATGACATCACAATCAAAGAGTGGTGCCTAGTCACACATCAATTCTACCCATGTGAAATGGAAAGTTGGAGAACAACTTCAACCTACAATATGTGTAAGGTGTTGCAATGATTGTATAATTCCTTTGTCCCTGATACCCGGGATGAACTCGAGTCATGGTTGGTCATCCTCTCAATGTTGAATCCATGTTTCTTGAACTAAGAGTAGACTATTTGATATAATGTGACCTCAATATAATATATTGATTCACATGTGCACGTGCATGCATTTCTCAATCTCTCTAATCAAGTGTCCATGATATCATGCTCTTATAGGAGGGACAAATCCCATATCTATCACTCACAGTCTATCCCCATGTGTCAAAGTCACCCATTCATCACAGTTATAACAAGTCATGTTTCAGGACTGTGCTTGATGATGTCAAAGCATACCCAACGACATGTGATGAGTATAGTGATTTTAGGTCTAAGAATCACAATCACCATCTTCACTATGAAAGATGATTGTGACCACAAAACCATGTGTCACTCTCAAGGTGAGTCTGTTTGATACGTTGTTCTCTAACATGTATCTGTGTGCTTGGTTTGATATTACCGTATCATGATTGGTGAGATTTTCTCATCAACCAACTCACACTCTGATCTTATGTACCATTATTATCTATCAACCTTCCACAATTAAAATCGATCATGGACATAATGAGAATATGTATATGTACTCTTAACATCCATATGATCTCATAACAAGGGTAGGAACTTGACAACATACGTCATTGAGTAATATAATTATCTAGACATTCACTCTGTATCCTCATTATCCCATAACTGAGTGAAACAAATGAATTGGAAGCTTGCCCTCATATATGCTATTATTAATCAAATCCTTTTAGGTAATTATGCCATGTCAATCATCATATGATTTGCTCTATGGGCATACCTTGCAAACAGACTCCCACTTGCACTTAGAGCCAATCACCAATGGATCTCATCCTTAGTGATCTAAACATCTCCAACATGCTTCTGCTGCGCTAGTGCTGATTATAGTGGGTTAAAAAACGTTGCTTATAGTCACTATATTGCATGTTTGTTATCTCTTCATTCTGAGATGAAACCTCCATAATATGGTATCTGGTGTTCCTTGCCTAACAATTAGCTCCATTGTTGTCACGATATTTCTACTAAGTTATCAATGGTTGGAAAATCTATAAGTTCATCCCATGAACCTTTAGATCCATATAGTATCATTATGTGCTCATAACACAAATATACTTGACTTCTATTTTAGATTAACATTAATGGTTATTAGTTTAGAACCTTTCCAACTAATCATCACTTATTCTTTTAAATCAAAACATATTTTAATTTTGCGATCACTTTGTCATTTATGGAAGCTTGCATCGATGTAACTCTTTACATCCAACTCTTCCTTTTCATTGCTATCATCATTGACTAGTAATCTATCCTTAGTCACTTCTCAAGTACTAATGGATATCTCTAATGACTTTCCAATAACCTTTATTGGAATTTATACCATCTTTTCTTGTCTAATACATACAAGATTATATGGGATAAACTTGTTAATAGCTTACATGATAGATCCAATATTGGGCTGGCCCATAGAATATTATTCATGATATTTCCATTCTTCACAAGAATTGGAATATAGGGTTCATGATAGACTAATCTGAATTTTCTCTCATTGAATCCTTCCATGTTGAACTCTTGCAACACACTTCTATTGTACATGCTTAAACTTCCATTGTGAAACCTTCAAGAACTAACTCATAGGCCTTGATCCTTATCTCATAAAATGTTTTACTTAATCCTTCATTATTGAAAGTGTTTTTCATGCTAGTTCTCAATATTCATAATATTGAGATGTTATTCCTCATCATATGTTGAATATTCATATATTCTCCCACTAAATCTTTTGTAAACACAGATTTCTTCTTTTGTCTTGATTAAAGTCAAACTTTTTGACTATATTGTCAAGTCAAAAGATCCCACTTCTGAGTTTCTTGCTTCAATCTTAGATTGAGCTTTGTAGTTTATAGACTTCATTTGCATTCTTGAAGATATGAAACCTTTTAGGTTGTGTCACGTACACATACTATGATGTATTCCCTTAAGGAATATAGTTTCCATCTTCATATGCCAAATATCATAGTCTATTCTAACTACAAGAACAAGCACGACAACTAGTAAATGAATTTCTATCATGTCAAACAACTTGAACTTGATTTATTCAATTTGTCCTTTCATGTTATCCATGTAGGTCTTTGCAACAAGACCCTATTACACCCTTTAGGTGTTACCCTTTAAGGTGGCACTATTAAGGTTATACCTTGTTAGCTTACATGGGTCTCATATTACTTAGAAATAGCTTCTAGTTGACTAGTTGGCTCATCATGTATGACCAACCCATCTAAATCATTGGATTCACAATCCTCCAATCTCAGATGTGTTCTACTAGAATATTTTGTTCTATGTTATATGATGAACCTGAGATTCCACAACAACTTGTGATTCTCATTGTTCACATTGCACCCTTGTTGTTGACCTGAACACTTTGAGTATTACTTTTACTCCCACTGAATCTTTAATAATTCAGTTATCCTATTAACAAAACAATTTTGTTATTGGATTGAGATTAATAGTAATGTTCAACTATCATGGTTTATAGATAAACCTTATCAAGAAACTACTTTCCCAAGGTGGGTTTCAATCCTTTAGACCTATTGGGACATTCCCAAATCATATATGATGTCTTACAAACCATTCTCGTGGTACATTATTTAGTGATAGGTATACATTTATGAGGATATAATAAGATTAAATGAATTGATAATTATATCATGACTTATCATGGTAGAACTCCTTCATTCTGACACATCCTCATGTTCAGATGGATTTGACTTGTGATACATTATCACAGTTCATTCCTGAAGGCACTCAAGGTATTGATATAAAGTATTTCAACTTTTGATCATATCAAAGTATCATAATACTTTCATCAATGTCACACTTCATTTATAATACCCCTAAAAAGTTTCAAGAGATTTCATTTTGGTACATATCATCATATTACCAGAAAATGAAATTGAAGTATTAATTTTCTATAGCATTCATTCCATAAGATCTTTATGCATCATATGCATAAGGTTTAATGAAAGCTTTATCCTTCCACTACGTTAGTGAAGGATGTCATGTCATATTGTGTATGAATAAGACTTGCATATTTCCTTGGGTTTAGTAACCAAGGGAATCTAGATCAACATCAATATGTATTATAGGTATGCATTTATTATGTGTACATACAAGATGACTAATGCTAATGATAATCTTGAGTTATCAATTATATTCCTTTGGTATAAACTTTCATCTTTGGATCATTTTGCATAAATATCACAAGATGCTTTAGGGACAATGCCATCCAAAATCATATCTTTGAAATAGAAGCACTAATAATTCTGTGTTGATAATCATCCTTGTCTTTACAAGATGCATAAAGAAAATGTTTCTATGGCATAATAAAATACCAGTTCCAATAACTCTATTACATGCCCATTGGGATAAGATAAATTTAAATGTAGACTATGGCTTCCGCAACACTTTCCCACCTTGTCCTCCTTGTCCTTCCATGAAGACTTTTACTTCTTGTCAGATTCTGATATGTCAGATCTGGATTTGGTATCACATACCAAAATGAAGAAGTAATAAAATTTATCTTTTGTTGTTTATACCTTAAGTGGAGGCCTCAACGACATCCTTATTCTTCTTCTTTAGTTCCTCTAACCAGAGTGGGAAATCTCTCTTCCAATGTCTGGGCTGGTGATAATCGCCTCTTTATTTCTTTACTCCACCTTTTTCCTTGAGATCTGAAGACTTGGGCTTCTGGCTAGATTTAGAACTCTTCTTAGCTTTGCCTTTGCCTTTAGACTTCCCCTTTGTCATGTTGATCATAATCACATATCGAGGCTTGTCCTTGTTCATTTGTGTCTCTGCTGTCCTCAACATGCCCAACAACTTTGTCAACGGTTTGTCAAAGTCATTCATGTTGTAGTTCATGACACACTGACTATATGACTCTAGTAGAGACTGCAAAATCACGTAAGTGGCCAACTCTTGACCCAAGGGTAATCCCAGTATGGTTAGGTTCTACACATACCCAATCATCTTGAGCACATGAGGACCTACTCGATCTCCTTCTTCCATGTGACATTTGAATATTGCCTTAGAGACATCGAACCTCTCTTGTCTTTCCTGATCTTCATACATGTTCTTGAGATGTGTGACCATCTCAATCACCCCCATGTTCTCATGTTGCCTTTGCAACTCATGGTTCATTGAACAAAGCATCAGACACTTGACATCCACAAAGTCTTTAGTATGCTTCTTATAAGCATCCTTATCAGCCCTTGGAGCATTTTGAGGTGGTTCCTCTAGTTCTGGTGTTTCCAGGACATAGAGCTTGCGCTCCTGCGTGAGAATAATTCTCAGCATCCTAAACCAGTCATGGAAGTTGTTCCCAACAAGTTTTTCCTTCTCAAGGACCAGTTACAAAGAAAAGTGATTGTTCAGTGTGGCCATTTGATTCTACAAAAGAACTTGCAATGTTGTCAAAAACTCAATTTTGATTTGATTTGAATAAAATTTGGGTGATAACAATTAAGTCTTTAATTAATTATCGTTCTCATTATTTGTTCAAATTGACAACCCTCAAGTATCAATTTGGAAAATTACAATGAACAATTTTCTAATGAGCCAAGATCCATATTTCATCAAGTCATGAGTCATCTTTTGTCGATCACCCACAACATGACTGTTTAGGTAGGCCAACTTGCCGATTGCATCATATGAAACTCTTGGATAGATGATATGCGCAACACATTGCCATGATCATCTACATGCCTCTGGGCCTGGGCTCTCAAGGTCACTAATTAAGCCTAACCCAATTGCCAATATGATAGATATGCACCATGCTTTGTGCAAATCTGTATATCTACCATCACACTTCCACGAAGGTAAACGACGCACCATGCTTTGTGAAAATCTACACTTGGTCGAACAAGTTTTTCATGTGTGTTGCTATTGGAAGGCATCTAAGACTTAATATATTTGATTGAGGGGTTTTATATATATCATATATATACATATATTGTATCCAATCACCACATATATAGTACATATCATATACATGATATACCCCACAATGTAAACATGCAATATAGGACAAAAAGTGATGGTTATGGCCATGTCTACTTGTAATTCCTTGGAGACATATGGAACTATTACCACCTAGGTCATTCATCACACCATATGTATGAACCTACGATTGATGTAGATTTGTGCTTGCCAATCTGGGTAGATCGATTCAACCCTTGAATCGGTCGTCTCGCCTCTTGGTCGGTCGGTTGGTCCTCCTGTCCAACCCATGTTTAGACTCCTTCCAAATGATCGGTTGGGCCTCTAGGGACGATCGTCTATCCTCCTATCCAACTGATGTATGGACTCCTCCCAAACAGTTGGTTGGGCCTACCAGGCGGTCGTTTGGTTTCATCATCCTCTGTCCTCCATGATCCTCTAGATGGTCGGCTCGGTTGACGAACTGATTGTCTCAACCAGTGATGAACATCTTCAACGTTGTTGCATGAAAAGAAACTATCATATTGCTACTTTATTTGTAACAACCTGTGTTTTCAAATAATATATGGTTATACATCAAACTAGCATCATAATCTAAATGACATATAGTAAAAAATAAAATAACATTTTTTTTCTAAAAAAAAGCATACTTCATGGATTTAGGAAAAAGATATATTTGATATAGTTGAAGAAACAAATGAGAATTAAGTACATATGATAAAAGAAATAAAATATGTTTAGTGTAGGTACTATGCGGCATTTTCTTTTTGGAAATATGTTATAGGTTAACAAAGAGAAATGTAGATATATAATGGGTAATGGAATTAAATGACTAAGAAATATGTTTGAATATTCATATCATAAAGGGATGATACTACATTGACACCTTATTTAAGAGGATGTGATACTAGATGAGAAATGAAAGAGGAATCATTTGATAATGGAGATTTGTAGGAATCAATATTTTGGAAAGGTTAGTTAGGAAGCTAAATATGGTATACACACAATCATTCATATTGGATCAATCTACAAAATGTGAGGAATTATAAAGTTATATTACACTATTTAATGTAAAGGAAATAAATTGTTTGGGTCATTAGTTAGGCAATGTCAACAATGCAAGGAACTAGATATTAATACATTATATTATACAATAGAATGTAATGGGCTACGAAAACAAGATGAAGGACAAGGAAATATAAGTCAATGCATGATATAAATGTACATAATTGCAAGGAAGATTTGAATGCTTGTAAACAAGAAGCACTATATTTATTGGATAAGTTCTAAATAATAACGTGCTTACACATGTAGCCTAGTTTGTTTAAAAGTATAAGTTTTGTTTTCCTTTTAAAACTGAATAGAGGGATTGAATTATAATAACAATTATAATGAAATGCTCCTCCGTAATTATTCCAGTCAAAGGATTCATTTCCGAGAGAAACGTATAAGTTCCTTCCTCGATTATATTACTCTTTGTCTTCCTTGGGGCCCACTCACACTCCATCTTATTATCCCCCCCTCATCTTACGCTCTCTCTCCCCTACCTACTTTTCTTCTCCCTCCTCGCGAGTGGTCAGTCCTCTAATCGACTAATAAATCTCGGACTCCTCCTCTCCCTCTCGATTTCTCGCCCGGCACCCTCTCCCTCCCCCTCGTTGTGGCATGCATTGCCACTAAGGATTGACTGCAGCAACCACCTGCCACCATTGGCATTATGCCACATAACCAGTCGACCCGGTCGTATGTCCCCCTTCCCCTTTCTTCTCTCCTTCGTATCCTCTCTCTCTCTCCGCATCCACGACGTCTGGTTCGGCTGGTCGCTATGGCGCGCCTGATGCCAACAGCAACCGCAGCCATGACGACGCCCATAGGCAGATTTCGGCCGCCGATCTTCTAGCCTATCACCTCCGCAAAGCTTCTACGGAGTCGAAACCGATAACTCGACACCGCTGTTATGGACCTATGGCTGCATGCCAACTCCACCGACGTACCTCGACGGACATCACAGGAGAATGCGGCGGCCAACTGCACCGCCGTCCCCTCACGTCTCGTCACCAAGGAAGGTCTCGTCTCGTCTTGCTACACCTCCATGCACCGCCCAAACCGCCCCGAAAGCCTATAGGGACGCATTGCATCACCTTCTACCTTTGCCCTGGCCAACAGCAGCATTACACGCCATGAATGGAAGGCCAACTTCGGTGAGAAAAATCTGCTACCACAGACCATAGTTTTCAACGAAACTTTGTGGATGAATCCATCACATGAACAGCTACCTGGACGGCGTCCTGCCCTGGCCAATGATAAGCTATGAAAAAAATTTATCCCCGCCCAAAAATACTCCGTCGTCGTTACTATGTGCTGTGTTATAAACTTTAAAAAAAACTACCATTATGGCTGCTCCCATGGCCTAGATCCATTTCGGAACCGACTCCAAACACCTATATAAATACCACCCAAGTAATTAGATGATCCAACATCACCTCCAAGCCCCTCCACAACCTCCTCCTCCTTCATTCTTCTATGTTTTTCCTGCCAACCTACCTCTTCATGGATGGCCACGAGGGTTGGGATCAACACCACAAGTCTGTAAAAGGAGAGCCAACGACATGGTTACCCCCACACAAAGATTTAACCATAAACCACTACTACCACTTGAACCTCTTCTTCATTCAAAATTCCATCCCCTAGATAGCTAAATTAGATTTCACCATTTCTTCAGCCTTTGCCCCCACAAAGCCTCCCTAATCTAAAGAGATCAATACTATTCTATAAGCTTACCTCTCACCATGACATTGCCTACAAATTGTCAATCAAGATCATCATCTTTCCATGGTTGACAACATCCTAGTCTCTCCTCATCACCGCCAACAAAGAAAATAGACCCAAATCATCCCTTGGGTTCAAACCTCCATGTAGTCTATCTCTTATATATAGCAACCCCACCAACATCAAGTGACCACCTCCACCATAGAAGTATGCATACTACTTCATTCACCAATCCACGAGTTATCATAGTTGTACACAGGTCCCACACATTATACCTTGAAGGAAGATATGTCACAAATTTACATTGAGGCTGAAATGCTCCTTGACGAATGGTAAAGAAGCAATTAGAATGAAGAATATAAAGAGATAATAAAAAGAGATGAATACAAGGTGTGAAAAGAACTCACAGTAAAATAAAGGTATGGAGTATCTTTTGATGAGTCACCTTAATACATAGATCAAAGTATGGAGTACCATTTGCTGAGTCATCACCTTGCTTCACAATTTGTTGTATGGAGTACCATTTGCTGAGTCATCATCTTGCTACATAATTTGTTATATGGAGTATCTTTTGATGAGTCCTCTTGACACATACATCATTGAACGAGTATCTTTTGATTAATCATAAAGCATCATGCATACCATCCTATACGAAATCATAATCCTTTTGATGATTCATCGCCTTCACACCTTGTTCATGAGCTTTCCTCGAAATGAATTCAATGTACAATATATGAATGTCACAAACACAAAAGTTAAATATAATTTTTAGTCATTCAATACCTTACTTTGGATCTTTCTTTTATTTACACCTAATATAATGGGATCTACAATATAGCAGTGTATCATTAAGATCTTACATATTAATATGAAAATTAATTACATGTATATATAGTTAAATATTCAATTAGAATTCACATTTTATGTATAAGTCAACCTATATAATAATTTATAATTTTTAAATAGTTAATTTTGTCCAATGAGGTTTTCAATTTTAACACAATCCCACAAGAACCAATATTTCATATTAATAAGACTTGTGTCTATTGAAATGATGACTTGTGAAAAGTGAGAGTCAAGACATGATTCACTTATTCCTTGTATCTTCATCTACTTGGCTTTCAACGAGTCTTGTCTTGTTATACAATGTTTTCAGTATGATTAAATTGATTATATTTGAGAAAATGATGAAAAGGTTAAAATGATGAGATTGTACTCATGAATTGCGATGATCAAGGAATTTCTCCTGGTCTAATAATATTGTGATAATTATTGTTGAGATTCCTCCACTGAAGAGTGGTTTTACAGTCCCAGAGCCGGTGAGGACCGGAAGATTGAGATTGATACGTTATGTTTGATTCGGATCGTATCCTTGGGATGGATAAGGGAGGAGGAATAACCTATCCCTTACACCTACCCCACCTTGAGGGCAGCCAAAGTACTACTGGTCTGTGAGATAAATCATCAAAGGTTGTGTATAACAACCGCTGAGGTGACGACACCTGCACTAGGCCGCCAGACCATGGAGAGATATGGTTAGAAACCGACCCCACCTCGAGGGCAGAGCACGGGCTGCAGGACTACACTTTGAGTAGGCATCGAATCAGGGGCCTACAAACCACACCAGCGTTGTGCAGCGGTGGGACATAGGAAGCTATAAGGGTAGAATTAGCACATGTTTAACGTCGGTATCTGTGTGATATGTTTAACGACGGTGTGTGAAGTGAATACATTGTTGTTACTTATGGTCTTTGTGACCTTAGCTGTGGTTGCAGGCCACGAGCTGGATCTAGGGTTGGTTAACAATCCCTCTGGACTGAGTGGGGAATGATACAATAAAATAATTGACATGTTTTCTTACTCTCTTATTATGTGTTTTACTTTAATACTACATGCTCCAACTTTATACCATATTCTCAACTTTTATGTCTTTTCAATGTATAAACTTTTGTCTCATGTTTCTCAATTGTTTCAGTATTCATATGATCTGCTTATATTTTTATGTCTCTCCATACTTAGACATTTGTCTAACTCCTCTTGCTACGGTTCTTGTTCCCTTCCCACCGTAGGTTAAAGAAGACCTCAAGTTTCATCGTGTGGCTTTTCTGACTAGATCCTGGAGGGAGCAGCATCAGGCTAAATGATCAATTACTTAGTTGATGTTCAAATGTTTAAATGCTAATCAAGTGAATGTAATATTTGAAACATTATTGTAACTCATGTCATGTAATATGAACCTTTGAATATGTAATAAATTTTTGTGGTTGCTATCTACTGCTTGATGCTTCTTCCATAACGCCCTCGGGTTTTAAGCTCCATGATTAGGAGTTAATTGTGGAGGCAAAAATCCGGGACGTTACATTATTACATTAAATAAGGAAAACCTCGAGTTACATTCGAGGGGAGAAAAGACTGGAAATCATTAACTTTATATTGGGAAGAAGGAGGCAGAGGCTCGGTAGAAGACCGAGATAAACAAGAACCAAACCATCCAACCACACACAGATTTAGGGTTTATGCCTTAACCATACTACACATCCACCATCAAAACCGCTTTTAGGAGGTATGTGGTCTTTGACCGGATACGCATGTGAGAGCAGTTTAAGTATTCACATCGTATGCAATAAATAAATGATAAAATCAAAATCTGGTCATATTGATTATCCTAAAACATAGTAAATTGATGTGGCTCTAATACCACTGTAGGGAAATACGGGCACATAGTATAGAAATGGAAACAAAAATTTTATCTATCCATATTCCCCAATACAGCAAGATCACATCAATTACTATGAAATAGGAAGGATGATTTTAGTAAGTTATACCTGGTCCTGGAGCAAGTCCAGTGACAAAACTTGCTTCTTTGCAACTGTTGACAAGTTGCTCTTGGACAATGGCTATGCAGCTTCTAGTCTTCACCATGAACAACGTCTGCACAACCTATGTAGCGACTCTAGTGGTCTCACCACAGACTGTAGGTTGACTTTGCTATCCGAGCAGCAACCAAAAGACTCCTGCCTCTAGAGTAGTCCACATGGACCAACTAGAACTCCTGTCATTCACCAAGAACGGATAAGAAGGAGTTATCCTCCCCGTTGGTGTACTAGTCACCAACCTACTCTCCCACTATGACAACCCTCAATTGTTCTCTCCCGTGGCTATCCATCCCTAGTTAGGTAGGACTTTTCTGGGCTCTCCTAGTTTCCACAACCAGAGAGGACAACACTTGTCAGAGAAACTGATTCTCTATTGTCTTTGTAGTTGTTATATCTTGGGAAGCCCCTAATACCCCTCTATATGTAGGAGGGGTTAGGGTTCCCAATCCCTAGTCAATGTTGGACTAAAAGTGGGAGAGGAAAGGACTAAGAGATCTTGACTTTTAACAACAATTTGCAATCTACGATAGCCGAAATGACCATTTGGCACACCTAGACAGTCTGAATCAAATTTGGCTATTTCGAATCCAATTAATATCTCATATTTATTCCTTGTTCCTTAAGTAAAGAACAACCAAAACTATTCAGAAAACATCTCGAACCTTTGTTCGACCCAACCGGGCCATCTCACCCAAGCGAGATGCCTACATCACTCACCCAAATGGCCGTTTGGTGAGTTGTGATGAGCCAATCAGTTCAATCATATTGAACCGTTCATTTTGAGGTCAGAACTAAGCCAAATCAATCTCTGATAAGCCTGACCCCCAAACGGCCGTCTCAACTACTTACGATGCCCGTCTGGTTGCCCAAATGGCCATCTCACATAGTGAGATGGTCGTTTGTCAGTCCTGGTCAGCCAATCAAGCAATCAGTTGCGTGAATTGAATACCTAAACACATTAGTAATCAATCCAATTGTCATTCAAGATTAAACTCCTCTTTTAGATAAGTTCCTATGTGTGTGACCCTATAGGTCCCATGTCACATTGGTAATGAATGTCCAGAACTAGCTTATGACATCACAAGTAAAGAGTGGTGCCTAGTCGCACATCAGTGCTACCCAAGTGAAATGGAAAGTTAGAGAACAACTTCAACCTACAATAGGTGTAAGGTGTTGCCATGATTGTATAATTCCTTTGTCCCTAATATTTGGGATGAACTCGAGTCATGGTTGGTCATCCTCTCAATGTTCAATCCATGTTTCTTGAACCAGGAGTAGACTGTTTGAGATAATGTGATCTCAATATCATATATTGATTCACATGAACATGCGCATGCATTTCTCAGTCTCACTAATCAAGTGGCCATGATATCATGCTCCCATAGGAGGTACAAATCCCATATCTATCACTCATAGTTTATCCCCATGTGTCAAAGTCACCCTTTCATCACCGTTATAACAACCCATGTTTTAGGACTGCATTCATTGATGTCAAAGCATACCCAATGACATGTGATGAGTGCAATAATTTCAGGTCAAAGAATCACAACCACCACCTTCACTATGAGAGATGACTATGACCACAAAACCATGTGTTACTCTCAAGGTGGGTCTGTCCGATACACTATTCTCTAACATGTATCTGTGTGCTTGGTTTGATATTGCCATATCATGTGACTAATAGGTGATACGATCAGTTTAAGAGTTGAACCGATCAACTCAGAGTGCTTCGAGCACGTATCTTCACTAACAAGAAGTTGCATATGATGTAAACCATAGGTGGTAGTAATTCCTTGTGGCTCTAAGGAATTATATTGGTATGGACATAACCATCACTTGTTTGTTTTATTTATTGCATGTTCTTGTTTGTGGTTATAGCATGTATATGATACATACTATATATGTGGTGATTGGATAAAATAAATGTATTTATATAAAAAAACTCTCTCAACTTAAATATTAAGTCTACGATGCCTTCCATTAGCAATACACATGAAAAGCTTGATCAACCAAGCATAGATTCGTACAAAGCATGGTGTACCGTCTATCTCATGTAACTGTGATGGTAGATATGTAGATTTGCACAAAACATAGTGCATATCTATCGTATTGGCTATTAGGTCAGGCTTAACTGGTGACTTGGAGCACGCAAGCCCAGAGACATGCAGATGATTATGGAAAGGAGTTGTGTATATCATCTATCCAAGAATTGTATATGATGCAATTGGCATGATGGCCTACCTAAATAGTTAGGTTGTGGGCAATCGGAAAAAGCCAACTCATGACTTGATGAAATATAGATCTTGGCCCACTAGAATATTATACATTATAATATTATGAATTGGAATTGAGTTCTATCAATTTAGAAAAAATAGTAGGAGTGATATTTAATTAAGGACCTAATTAGTATCATCAAATTTATCAAATCAAACAAAATAAAAAATGTTTTGAAAAGTTACAATATTTCTTTGTAGAATCAAATGTCAAACACAAAATACGTTTAAATTGCAATCAATCCTCAAAAAGGAAAAAAATGGGATAAAGTTTCTGAATTGGTTAAGGACTTTAAGAAATGTTCTCATCAATGAGTGAAAGCTTTATGTCCTTGATAGACCAATCCCAATGGAACCCGCTCCAAATGCACCTAAGGCTAATGGATACTTATTGGAAGCATGCCAATGATGCCATTGACATTTGAATACCTAATGCTCTGTTGTATGAACTATGAGTTGCATGAACAACATGAAAAAATGCACATTCTCGAGATGGTAACACATCTTAAGAATCATGAAAAGCATAGAAGGTATGATGTCTCTAAAGTTCTAATTGATTGCAAACTGACAAACGGAGGTCTAGTAGAACCCCATGTGCTTAATATGATTGGACATAAGGAATGATTGGGATTTCTCTAAGGTCAAGATTTGACCATGAATATTATTATGCAAGTGTTGCATGAATTATATAGTCAATTTATCAAATGATTGGCATGTTGATGCCAATGCTAGGAAGAAGAAGGACAAATACGTGATGGTGATCAACGGAAGTGAGTCCTAGGGCAAAGGCAAGGCTAAGAAGTGTTCTGAGGCTAAGCTTAAGTCCAAATATTCTACACTCAAGTTATGGAGAAGGATAAGTGTAAAAGAATTTTTTCCTTTTCACTTAAAGGATAAAGAATCGAAAGTGCCACCATTGTCACTTGTTTGGACACCGGAAAGGAATTATCTTCTTCATAGAGGATCTCAGGAAGAAGATGGAGATAGAGATATCTACTTCAAAACCTGAGAAGAAGTAAGCTAGAACTATATGAAGCAAGGATTTCTGCCACTATAGTTAAATGTTGTCATTCATGGACACATAATAGAATTAGTGAATTGTTGTTATGTATCTGCCATTGATTGAAATGATATGTTTCATTTTAAAAGATATGATATTTTATGGCAATGCCCTAATTCTCACAAACTATACTTGATAGTTGTAAAGAAAAATGTGTATGACACATATATTGAATGACTTGATAATTCAAACAACTGAATACCTAATAGTATTGTCATAAAGAGCACATACATGAGAAATGCATCTCTAAAATCCATATGATGGTTATCTAGACTATTTTGGTTATTTAACCAATTGAGACATGCTTGTCTTATTTGTTGTGCAATATGACAAAAACATCTTCACTAGAAGTAGTGGGAGATTGACTATTCCATTGGACTAGTACATACTGATGTACATAGACCTTTTGGAATGAATTCTAAAGGTAGTTACAAGTACCTTATCATATTTACTGATGTGATAAGTAGATATGAAATTTTTTATTTAATGAAATACAAGTTTAGATATCTTGAAGTGTTCAAGGAGATCATAAATGAAGTATCTAATGGACTTGGTAAACATACTAAGATACATTAATGTGATCAATGCTGAAATATTTTAACTAAGAGTTTGAGGACCTTCTGGAGAAATTGTGATAGTGTATCACATGGAACTCCACCTGAATCATATTGATGAGTCAGAAAGAAGGTATCACACCCTGCTAGTCATGGTGAGATTATCAACAAATATAGCTAATCTTCCAATATTCTTTTTGGCACATGCTTTACACTAATAACAATATACCGTCTAAATTGGTTCAAAAGGCATCATATGAGATATGGCATGGGAAGTGTCCCAAAGTGTCTTTTGTAGTGATTAGGATTGAAGGCTCATATAAGAAAATAGTTTCTTAAATGATTTTATCTACAAACCACATGAATGTTATCTTGTTGAATACTACTTATATTCCAACCCAACAACAAAATATTTGTTTCTATGATGGATGAATTCCTACATGGAAATTAGTTCTAAAGAATAAGTGGGAGTAAAAGTAGAACTCGAAATGTTCGAGACAAATAAGAAAACATAGAATATAAATAGGTACAATAGGAACAAGGAGAATCACAAGTTGTTGTGGAATCTCAAGTTCCTTATGTAACACACTGAACTCGTAGTTCCAGTAGAACACACCTTAAGTTTGAAAGATTATGATATCTTATAACTCAAAAAGGTGACGAGTTGATCATTGAGATGAGTCAACAACCTACCTAGAAACTATTGAGGGGCCAGAATATGAGAAATGGCATGAGTCCATGAGATCAATGAAGGATTCCATGTAACCAACAAGGTATGACCTTGGTGGATCCACCTAAAGAGGTAAAACCCATAGGGTGCATTTGGGTCATTAAAAGGAGACCGACACGAAAGAGGATATTGGTTGCAAATATTTTCAAACTAGTTCAAGGTGTTGAACATGATGAAATTTTTTTAGCAGTTACCATGGTTAAATCCATCTGGATTATGTTTGTTGTTGGATCTTAGTATGACTGTGAGATTTGGCATATGGATGCTAAAACCACATTCCTTAATTGGAATAATTAAAAGGATGTGTAAGTGACACAACCTAATGGTTTTATAAATCCATTAATGCAAATAAAGTCTATAAGCTACAAAGGTCAATATGTGGATTGAAGCAAGCATCTCAGAGCTGAAATCTTTTATTTGACAAGATGGTCAAAGGGTTTGACATGAGCCAGATAGAAGATGGAATATGCGATTACAAAAGATTTAGTGATATGTATGCCTAGAGAGCCAATCATATGATGATTGTGATGACATAACATGTAAATAATTTTATTAATAATAAAGGAAAGCTTCTAATTTATTTTGTATATTTAGTTATGAGATAATGAATAAAATAATAAATGTCTAGAGAATTATATTACTCAATGACACATGTATTCAAGTTGCTAACCTTTTGGATGAGATCATACAGATGTTATGAGTACATATACATATTCTCATTATGTCCCTGATTGATTTTTATTGTGGAAGGTTGATAGAAATAATAACACATAGGATCAAAGTGTGAGTTGGTTGATGACTAAATCTCATTAGTCATGATATAAAAATATCAAACCAAGCACATAAATACATGTTGGAGGACAATGTATCGAACAGACCCACTGTGAGACTGACACATGGAAGCCATCCTCATAGAGGTCATAGTCATCTCTCATAGTGATGATGGTGGTTGTGGTTCTTAGACATAAAATCACTACACTCATCACATGTCATTGGGTACACTTTGACATCATCAAATGCAGTCATGAAACAGGGGTTGTTATAATGGTGATGATTGGGTGACTTTGACACATGGGGATTGACTATGAGTGATAGAGATGGGATTTTTCCCTCCTATAAGAGTATGATATCCAAGGCCTCTTGATTAGCAAGATTGAGAAAAGTATGGCCATACACATGTGAGTCAATATGTGACATTGATATTACATATTTCTCATGCAATCTGCTCCGATTCAAGGAACAAGATTGAATAATAATGAGGATGACTACTCCATGCCTCTAGTTCAATTCAAATGTTAGTGACAAAGGAACTATACAAACACTATAACACCATACACATATTGTAGGTTGAAGTTGTTCCCCAACTTTTCATTTACTTGGATAGCAATGATGTGCGACTAGGCACCGCTCTTTGCTTATGATGTCATAAGTTGTTATGGACATTCACTGACAATGTGATATGAGACCTATAGGGTCACACACATAGGAACTCATCTAGAAGAGGAGTTTGATCTTGAATGATAATTAAATTGATTACTAAAGTGTTTAGGTATTTTAATTCACACAACAGATCAGCTGACAAGATTGCCAAATGACCGGTTCAAGTGTTGAGACAGTTGTTTGGAGTGGCAAGATGATTGTATTGTGCATTAGGTGAAATTCAGCCTGAAATGACCAACGAGATGACTGTTTGTCTTAGTAAGACGATCATCTCAGGTGGTGTTAGATGCCTGTCTCACATGAACCAAGCGGCCATCTCAGGGGTGCAATTCGATTGCATCTAGGATTTGTGCTGACGTCAAGTTGAGTACTAATTGGAATTGAATTGTCGACATATGTCTAAAATTGGAAAGTGTGAAATGACTGTTTCTCTTAGAAAACGACCATCTCACGTGCGATATGACTATCTTGGTTTACGAGACGACCATTTTGGCACACACAGGTTGCAAAACTTCCAGAATTGTTGTGAAAATTCAAGATCATCCAGTTCTTTCCACTCTCGCTTTAGTCTGGTATTGGTTGGGGACTGGGAACCCTGACCCTAACCCCTCCTATATATAGAGGGGTATTGAGGGCTTTCCAGAACACAAATACAACACAGACAATTGTGAATCAATTGCTCTAAAAATAGTTGTCCTCTCTAGTTTTGGTAACCACAAGAACCCATGTAAGTCCTACCCGAATAGGGAGGGGTAGCCAAGGGATAGAAACAACTGAGGATCATTTTTGTAGGAGAGTATGTTGGTGAATAGTACACCAATAGTAGGGACAACTCCTTCCTGCCCGTTCTTGTAAGGACCCTGACCCAAGTTTTGGGAAACCCAGTTTCGTATCATGTGATAAGCTCATGTTTCCAGTTTGGTCCCGTTTGGATGTTGTTTGAGCAATGTTTGCTTGTTTTGGACCAAAGTGCAATTTACCCAAAGTAAGGGGATATATTGCAATATGTCACACATAGAGCATGCCTTTAGTTCTCCAGCATCATTAGAAAGAGAATGGTTCTATGGGGTGCCTTTTGGAGGACCTATGTTCCAAGTTTGAGCTTGGTTGGTTGATGCTTGTGCTTTATGTGCTAGTTTTGGTGTAAATTGCAAATTACCCAAAGTGGAGGGTCAATATGCAATTTATCAGATCTAGAGTCTTCTTTCTTATGTTTGGCATCATCTAGAATGTGTATGTAAGTAGGGGAGCCTTGTTTGGTTGATAGATGAGGAGTGACATCCTCTATGTGGTCTTTATATCATATATGTGTCACATATGCCACCTTGTCCTTTAGTGTATCGGCTAGGGCTCGAAGGTGTGTTGACCAAGAGGGGTGTATAGGCCATGGCAGTGCCCATCTGCATGATACACATTCTAGAGTGTATCACCAGGCCATTCATGAGCAGCTAGGGTGGCAACAAGTGGCGTTAAGTGCAAGAGCAAGTTGCATCTTGGTTTATGTGGTTATGACACCTCTCCCTTGCTACATCTCTCTTCCTTGGTGTATATAACCCCCTTCCTCCTTGACCAAGTGCTCCCTTTCGACCACCTTCCTTCCCCTACCTGTATGGGATGAGCATGGTAGCTTTGGGAGCTAAGGAAGACTCCCATGGAGAATGGAGGGGCGAGCTCCTTGGCCATGGGAACTCCTTGCTCAAGATCTGACCTTGGTAAGTCATGCTTCTTTGCTAGCTTTTCCTTGTGCTTCCTTCTTCACCTTCCTCTTCCCCTCTCGGCCATGGATATGCCCTTTATAAGAGTAAAAAGGTCGTGGTTATCTCCCCTCTTTTCTTCTTCTTGATCTATACATAACCATGGTATCTTCTTCTTCTTCTTCCTTTGTTTCTTGAGGTGATGATGATGGTGTCGAAGGCATGTTTGGAGCTTTAGATGGGTGATGTTCTTGGAAAGGAACGTGGGTTTGCTGCTTGGACCAAGAATCTTGATGCCTTTCATGGAGATCCTCTTAAGGTGGGTTACATAACTCTTAACCATCTCTATTATGCACACTCTCCATATATGCATATATTGGTTCTTGTACTTAAATCGATACCTTTCTCCATGATAGATGTATATATGGAACTTGAAATCTTATCTAATGGGAATGCTACATTTTATTACTGCCTTTAGCTTGTTCTCCTTATGCAAGATGGTAATGAGTGGTTAGAGGTTGAAGATGACTGGCCCGATATGGGGCTTTACCCGATACAACTATGCTTGCCCGATATAGTACCTTGCTTAATAAGTTATGCTTCAGTTATGGTTTGTGGCAATACTCCTTTCTCTCCTTTGGACTTGAAAGGTGAGCCTATGGACTAGATGTTTGGGGCGATATGATGTGGTGACCGATATCTCTTTCCTACCATTAGGTTAGGTTTGGACGATATGGTCGATGGACACCTAGTTGGTCCCTTGGTCGATATATGTTCTACATGGTGGCTCCTTGAGGTTGTTGCTTGATACCCTCTTCTAGAGATTGAGACTTGGGTGATATGATAAGTGAACTCTTTATTGACCTTGTGAACGATATGCACATCTACCCAAGATGATGATGGTGGGCGATATGGTGGTTGGACGACATAAAATCCTAACCTTAGTGTCTTGGATGATATGGAGCTTCGACCCTAGCTTGGGTGATAGGGTTGCCCTGGGCGATACAGATGATCTACCCTTGTTGCAATACATGCTCTTGGAGTTGAACCCTTGGTTAATATCTTGGGAAATATGGTGGTGATATTTTTGGAACTGCTAAGCTGATCCTTGGTGAGGGTGATAGCCCTAGAAGTGGTGCCTTGGGCAGTACAAATGCCCTAACCCTAGTTTGGGACGATATGCTTGCTTTGGCCGATAGGATGATCCTAACCCTAGATACCCGACATGGAGTCTTGGACGATAGGGTTGCCCTAACCCTAGTTGACTGATAAGGTGCTTTTGAGTGTTATGGTTCACACCTTGATCCTTCACTGATATGATATTGGGATATGTGGCCATGATGTGCTTTGCACGATACTTGTGGATGAGATCCCTACCCTTAAGTAAGATTTTGGGTGAGACTAAGTATCCCTACCCGATATGCCTTAGTGAAGGACCTAACTTGACACCCTTGCTTGCTCAACACACATTTATAGGAGGCCTTGGTCGATATGCCTTGCCCGATACATGTTCCCTCCTTTGGACATGAGTATATCCTTGATAGCTTGGATGGCTTTAGAGTTGAGGTTTGGCCGATACATGTGTGGAGCTTGGATAGTACCCTAGACATACAAGTAAGGGATGGACGATATGGTGTCTTGGCTGTTATAGGGTCTCAAACCTAGTTGGAGGATAGGGTACCATGGGAGTCATGGCAACGTTGAAGTAGTGTACCTTGGGTGGTATAAGAGCCCCTTGAGTATCTTGATGTGTTAACCAAGAGGGTGTGCTTGTTGGGCGCCATGATCTTGGCTGATATGGCCTTAGGCAGTAGAGAGTTGAGGGTTGCCCGGTATGAAACCCTAACCCTAATGGGCGGTAGGGTTTTGGGCGATAGGTGACGCCCATGTGTTGTACGAAATGCGCCCTTGCACCTGGTTACCTGATATCGACCTTGCATGGATGCACGATACACAGTTCTAGATTAGGTTGCACGACACACCATAGATCACGATTGGCACGTTACCCCCCTTTGTGCATGAATGTATGACATGCTTGTAGCTGAAAACCTTGGGTGAGAGTTGGCACTCTATCTGATACTCCCTTTAATGAGGGTTTGCGGTCGCTACCTAGTTTTGGTGAGGGTATGCGACACTTTTAGTGAGGGTTGTGCCCTAACCCGATAACCCTATGTATGTTATCTTGAGCTCATACCTTTGATTATGATGATCTATGACGAGATAAGTTGTGAACCTGGTATAGTGGTTACCTATGGTTAATGATAGATGAACCTTTGATAAAGTTGGATGGTGGATCATGGTGTATGATCCTTAATGATAAATCCTTGGGGATGGCGTGCTTAATAACTTGAGATGCAGGGTATGGTGGGATACCCCTGACATGATAGCAGTGGTGTGTATTGATTAATACAGTTATGACATTAAGCTGCATATGTTCATAATGATGGATGAATATTCCAATGCTATAAACCTTAATCTTGATGACATGATGATCAAAGATATGTTCACGAGATATAGGGCATAGTGAATGCTCGTGGTTTGATTACAATAATGTAATTTGTTTACAGGACACAACTTTGTGCTTCATGTAGTTATAATCATGGATGTTGATCCAATCATGTACCTTCAGTCCTAATAGCATGATAATCATAAAGATCTATGTCTGGTGATTCAGTTATCTCTCTCAATATGTATACTAACCATACAGGTGTATCCAATGAATTCAGAGCCGGGTAACAACTATGAGGAATATGTGTTCTGTATAACACTCAATGATGATAATCCTTGTTGATGAGATAACATATATCACCAGTATGATGTGGAAGGTCTGTGGACCTGATAAAGGCTGAGTGCCAAGTTGATGTGTTATCCTCTGATGATTGAGAGAAGGTATTTCTATCCCATGGTGATGATGTAAGCCTTGAGAGGCAGTGACATTCTGTGATGATGGGATTGAGTCCCAATGATATTGATCCTTGATATGGATCTTGATGATTGGCAAGAGGCCAAGTGGTAACATGTAATGTTGGCTTTGAAAAAATAAGAGTGACAATATAACACCCGACAATGAGATCTATGATATTTACTTGTGTTTTAGTTTACATGTTACATAACTTGGTTTAATCTTGCAATCCACTTAAAATGCATTAATTAATGGCAAATGGAACCTTTCATGTAATTTTCCCTGGCCATAGATCCATCATCGTTAGTATTTAGGTAATGGTGAATCGGGTTCTCCTGTGGGTTAACCCGGAGCGCATATTGTTGAATATGTGAGGTTTCTCCTAGCCGAAAATAGGAGGATCAGAGTGCAACTGTGGTTTTGGACTCAAGATGTGTATAAAAGCATGGTGATCAGGCCCATGGCTCAGTGTGAAGGAGCATGAATCCGTTCATGGCTCAGGAGCACGGTGAATAGGCCCGTGTCTCATGATGAAAAGGGCAGCCTGCAAGGATGACCCTGTGGTTGAGGCCACTTAAGCAAGAGACTGCGGTCCTGCTTGTTAATTGTTGTGCACTGACCACAAAGAGGTGAGGTCATGGAGTCCGGCTCTCCCAATGACCTTGTATGGCACCGGTTTTGGGCTTCGTAGATGAAGGTTGGATTTGAGCAGGACGACTCACTTCCTTAGGGCATAATAACTTGTAATCCAGCCGTATAGAATATATTGCTTAAGGCAAAACACAGAACATTGATTGAGGCCTTGCTTGTGTAGATGATCCAGTTATATCTTGTAGTTATATGAACGTTCTTTATATCTTGTGATAAGATCTTATAAAGCTTATCTTATCAATCATGTTCCATACAGAATGCCTAGTTATATGCATCATGCTAGTTTGGTAAGAATGTTAATAAAGTTAGCTTTGCTCAATATGTTTCTCCTATAATCTACTTATACCAGTTATATGTGATCATTATAAAGTTGGTAGAGGGTTATGTTTCTTTCTGGGACTACGTGCCTCACCCCACTAGTTAATAACCCTTTTTAGGTGGATGAGCCTGGCGAGATGAAGATCATGTGGCTACGGATGATATGCAGAGGTATCATACCCAGTGGGATAGATAATGTCTAGAAGTAGAGTCCTATGTGTTGTCCCTATACACTCAGGTCTTCGGGAGAGATTTTTTATGTTTCTTGTATAATGATCGATGTACGATTTTCGGTGTGTATCTTGATGTAAAGCAACATGACAAACAATTATTTCATGTAAAGAGATGACGGGAAATTATGTTGTAGCACCCTGAAAAGATGTTATGAAATGTAAAGTGTTGGTTCAGATGTAATATGATTCATCTTGTGGTGCTTGTTGTAAATCAATTTTAATTTCCCGTAATTTTCGGTAATCCGCTGGTTTGCATGTAATCGTGTTTTGTTGTGGCTGAGGTGTTATACTGTTTGGTATTAGAGCCCTAGGTTCTCTGAGTCTACAGGGACACTAGGACTAGGATTAGGATGGCGTCTAAGGTTGGACCGCGACATAAAATATGGTGCATACTACCTAACCTCAGTAATTGGATGCCCTGGGTAGGTATTCAAATATTGAAGACATAGGTAAGTGTGGAGCCTTAGATTGCTTCCTCCTTGATTACTCTAATCAAGTAGTCATTCTGGAGCAATCTATAGAGCATAACAAGTCAGGAAGTATGATGTTAATACCTTAGTCATGGTATAAAAGAGGTAAATGAATGCACCATAACTCCTTAATACATGGATGCTTGATAATAAAAAAAGGAAGTAATGGTTCTATAAAACCTAAATCCGTATAAGAATATGATGAGATAAGTTCTTGAAACTGTAATCTTGAGAGATATACGTGACAAAAGACAGATTAACTTGCGATAACGAGGTAAGTTAAAATGTAAAACTTATACAAGATGAAGGAAATGCTTGAAAGCAAAGATAAAGTTAGAAGAAAGAAAAGAACTAGTGATGAGTAAATAAGATGGAACCTGAGATAATCTCAGACCAACCAATGAACGTAAGCAAAAATGTGAAAGTATAAAGTGCAAATTTAGGATAAGAAAAAGATAACAAGGGAGATAATCCCTGTTTAGTAAAGAATATGTGAAGAATAATGATGAGAAAAAAAATATGATATAATCAGGAAATAATCGTGATTATGATGAAACGGTAACCAGAGAATAAGAATAATAACATGTAATGGTCTTGATGTTTCCTATGCTGAGTGCAAGGAAACCAAGAAGAAACAGGATGAAGCCAGATGGAATAAGGTTTAACGATGCATAAATGGTTTAAAACTCATGTAAGGATCAAAGAAAGTGATAATATCCTCCCCTTTGATATGAAACCATAGATGTTGATGGGTTGATGGGAGGAGTTTGTTCCTTTGCATCCCTTCCCTTCGAGGGAGTGGCAGTCAAGTGGACCTTGCATCACTTGATATGTGTGCTTTTGAAGTGATCGCTGTTTGGATACTTCGAAAAGTATCAGCTGATCTTGGACTTTGATTTCCAAGATGGAGATGTCTGTGATAGATTATGATGGTAGGATCATCTTGGCATGCCTTATGAGAAGGGGTTGAGAATCAAGATGCCTAGATCTTAGAAGTACGATGGTAAACCGTCTGGATATATCATCCTTGACCTTGAACCCACAAGCTGGAAGCTTGTTTTGGAGTTTGGATCTATGTGGTGACCCTCGAGGTAGCAGATCAACATCACAGAGGAACACTGATAAGGATAAGCAAGCGAGGACCAGATGGTTTGACCAAGCAGCGGATGGCAACATGCAACAGCTAGATCTTGAGGCATGAGCTGACCCAAAATGGTGAGATGACTAGGGTGTGCTAGCAGGTTGAATGGAGTCACTCCATTCTGCTTTGTCTTCTTCTTGCCTCTTATCTTCTATAGTTGATCCAGTTCAGGATGTACCCTCCTTTGAGCGCTCGTAGTACGTTTGGCAGATGTTTCCTTCCTGTTAGTCAGGAGAGAGATAGCTTGTTGTCAAGCACCTTGTTGATGACCTGGTTGTGCAGGATGAGGTATATCCTTCTCATATCCCTACTTTTCCTAGACTTGATAGTCAAGTGAATCTCTTTCCACTTGACATATCGGGGATCGAGATAATCCCAGAAATGGATATCCTTGGAAAGGTGTGAAGTGGTCTCAGATGGAGAAGCTGGCTTTGGATTTGACCTGGCTAAGTGCCTATAGTATGGCTATCACCTGTTAGGGGTTTATGCTTTGCATAAACATGACATCGGAAGGTATGAAACCAAGAAAAAAGGAAGTGCGGTGAGGTCATCCTGGGAAAGTTTATCATGTTGAGCATGATTCCTTGACAACTCCTAGCCAAGTTTCGAGTAACGAAAGATCCAGGCGGGATATGCAGCGATTAGAGATGGACGAACAAGGGTTGAGAATCCTATCCCGATCAGTTGAGATAGTGCATATTTGTTACCATCTGAGTTGGTACTCGTTGTGCTCTTGGGAGCTGACATGAACACATGACATGCTTGAAACCGAGATGATGTGGTTGTTGTTAACCCAAAAATGTCTAACTCCTTTTGTGTTGAGCATTAAGCGATACATAGTGAGGTGCCTTATGAGCCCTGTCTTATGCATGCATGTGTTTTGTAGAGTATGTATCTTGTGATAACCTCTTCTGAGAAAAATCTCCCTTGGATTTGAGACATCCCATGTGAAAGGAGATGGAACAGTTGGAACGTATATGGCAGAAGAATGGTGACTACCAGTTTTGTGAAGCTTAAGAATCAAGCATGTGAGATCAGAGTAGAGCAGTGGAAATGTAACGAGGAATGTGATATATCAGTAGAAGGAACTGATACCTAAGTAATACGAGTTGCATGTGATGTTCCGGTATCAAAGGATGTACCAGATAAAGGATGATGATGACAAAGGGTTGGGTCTGTGCCCAATACAAGGAAACCCTGTGATGGCTATGAGAAAGACCCATAATGTTGGTCATAGATCTGTGACACCAGGAGTGTTGCGGAGTTGTACAATGTGATGTCTGAGTAACACCCATCTTCTTTCCACTTGGGATTTCGGGGACAAAATCCTTGTTAGGGGTTTATGACTTATAAGGACCCTGACACAAGTTTTTGGCTAACCCTCTTTGCTTTGCTTATAAAAGGTGCTTAGAAACTTAATCTAATCTCTCTAGATGTTTTGGTATCATGTGATAAGCTCATGTTTCCAGTTTGGTCCCATTTGGATGCTGTTTGAGCAATGTTTGCTTGTTTTGGACCAAAGTGCAATTTACCCAAAGTAAGGGGTTATATTGCAATATGTCACATGTAGATCATGCCTTTAGTTCTCTAACATCATTATAAAGAGAATGATGCTATGGGTCGCCTTGTGAAGGACCTATGTTTCAAGTTTGAGCTTGGTTGGTTGATGCTTGTGCTTTATGTGCTAGTTTTGGTGTAAATTACAAATTACCCAAAGTGGAGGGTCGATATGAAATTTATCAGCTCTAGAGTCTTCTTGCTTATGTTTGGCATCATCTAGAACGTGGATGGAAGTAGGGGCACCTTGTTTGGTTGATAGACGAGGAGTGACATCTCTATGTGGTCTTTATATCATATATGTGTCACATATGCCACCTTGTCCTTTAGTGTATCGGCTAGGGCTTGAGGGTGTGTCGCCCAAGAGGGGTGTATCGACCATGGAATTGCCCAAATGTACAATACACATTCCAGAGTGTATCACCAGGCCATGCATGAGCATCTAGGGTGGCAGCAAGTGGCGTTAAGTGTAAGAGCAAGTGACATCTTGGTTTATGTGGTTATGACACCTCTCCCTTGCTACCTCTCTCTTCCTTGGTGTATATAACCCCCTTACTCCTTGACCAAGTGCTCCCTTTCGGCCACCTTCCTTCCCCTACCAGTATGGGATGAGCATGGGATCTTTGGGAGCTAAGGAAGACTCCCATGGAGCATGGAGGGGCGAGCTCCTTGGCCATGGGAACTCCTTGCTCAAGATCCGACCTTGGTAAGTCATGCTTCTTTGCTAGCTTTTCCTTATGCTTCCTTCTTCACCTTCCTCTTCCCCTATCCGGACATAGATATGCCCTTGATAAGAGTAAACAAGGCCATGGTTATCTCCCCTCTTTTCTTCTTCTTGAGCTATACATAACCATGGTATCTTCTTCTTCTTCTTCCTTTGTTTCTTGAGGTGATAATGATGGTGCCGAAGGCATGTTTGGAGCTTTGGATGGGTGATGTTCTTGGAAAGAAACGTGGGTTTGCTGCATGGACCAAGAAGCTTGATGCCTTTCATGGAGATCCTCTTAATGTGGGTTACATAACTCTTAACCATCTCTATTATGCACACTCTCCATATATGCATATATTGGTTCTTGTACTTAAATCGATACCTTTCTCCATGATAGATGTATATATGGAACTTGAAATCTTATCTAATGGGAATGCTACGTTTTATTACTTCCTTTAGCTTGTTCTCCTTGTGCAAGATGGTAATGAGTGGCTAGAGGTTGAAGATGACTGGCCCGATATGGGGCTTTACCCCATACAACTATACTTGCCCGATATAGTACCTTGCTTAATAAGTTATGCTCTAGTTATGGTTTGTGGCAATACCCCTTTCTCTCCTTTGGACTTGAAAGGTGAGCCTATGGACTAGATGTTTGGGGTGATATGATGTGGTGACCGATATCTCTTTCCTACCATTAGGTTAGGTTTGGACGATATGGTCGGTGGACACCTAGTTGGTCCCTTGGCCGATATATGTTATACATGGTGGCTCCTTGAGGTTGTTGCTTGATACCCTCTTCTAGAGATTGAGCCTTGGGTGATATGCTAAGTGAACTCTTTATTGACCTTGTGACCGATATTCAAATCTACTCAAGATGATGATGGTGGGCGATATGGTGGTTGGCCGACATAAAACCCTAACCTTAGTGTCTTGGCCGATATGGAGCTTCAACCCTAGCTTGGGCGATAGGGTTTCCCTGGGCAATACAAATGATCTACTCTTGTTGCACGACATGCTCTTGGAGTTGAACCCTTGGTTAATATCTTGGGCAATATGGTGGTGATGTCTTTAGAACCGCTAAACTGATCCTTGGTGTGGGCGATATCCCTAGAAGTGGTGCCTTGGGCGGTACAGATGCCCTAACCCTAGTTTGGGACCCCTTGCTTGCCCGACACACATCTATAGGAGGCCTTGCCCGATACAGGTTCCCTCCTTTAGACATGAGTATATGCTTGATAGCTTGGATGGATTTAGATTTGAGGTTTGGTCAATACATGTGTGGAGCTTGGATAGTACCCTAGACATACAAGTGAGGGATGGACGATACATTGTCTTGGCCGTTATAGGGTCTCAAACCCTAGTTGGACGATAGGGTACCATGGTCGTCATGGTAACGTTGAAGTAGTGTACCTTGGGTGGTATAAGAGCCCCTTGAGTATCTTGATGTGTTAACCAAGCAGGTGTGCTTGTTGGGCGCCATGATCTTGGCCGATATGGCCTTAGGCAGTAGAGAGTTGAGGGTTTCCCGGTATGAAACCCTAACCCTAATGGGCGGTAGGGTTTTGGGCGATAGGTGAAGCCCATGTGCTGCACGACACATGCCCTTGCACCTGGTTACCTAATATCGACCTTGCATGGATGCACGATACACAGGTTTGGATCAGGTTGAACGACACACCATAGATCCTGGTTGGCATGTTACCCCCCTTTGTGCATGAATGTATGACATGCTTGTAGCCGACAACCTTGGGTGAGAGTTGGTACTCTATCCGATACTCCATTTAATGAGGGTTTGCAGTCGCTACCCAATTTTGGTGAGGGTATGCGACACTTTTAGTGAGGGTTGTGCCCTAATCCGATAACCCTATGTATGTTATCTTGAGCTCATACCTTCGATTATGATGAGCTGTGACGGGATAAGTTGTGAACCTGGTATAGTGGTTACCTATGGTTAATGATAGATGAACCTCTGATAGAGTTGGATGGTGGATCATGGTGTATGATCCTTAATGATAAATCCTTGGGGATGATGTGCTTAATAACTTGAGATGCAGGGTATGGTGGGATACCCCTGACATGATAGCAGTGGTGTGTATTGATTAATACAATTATGATATTAAGCATCATATGTTCATAATGATAGAAGAATATTCCAATGCTATAAACCTTAATCTTGATGACATGATGATCAAAGATATGTTCATGAGATATAGGGCATAGTGAATGCTCGTGGTTTGATTACAATAATGTAATTTGTTTACAAGACACATCTTTGTGCTTCATGTAGTTATAATCATGGATGTTGATCCAATCATGTACCTTCAGCCCTAATAGCATGATAATTATAAAGATCTATGTCTGGTGATTCAGTTATCTCTCTCAATATGTATACTAACCATATATGTGTATCCAATGAATTCATAGCCAGGTAAGAGCTATGAGGAATATGTGTTCTGTATCACTCAATGATGATAATCCTTGTTGATGAGATAACATATATCACCAGTATGATGTGGAAGGTCTGTGGACCTGATAAAGGCTGAGTGCCAAGTTGATGTGTTATCCTCTGATGATTGAGAGAAGGGATTTCTATCCCATGGTGATGATGTAAGACTTGAGAGGCAGTGACATTCTGTGATGATGGGATTCAGTCCCAGTGATATTGATCCTTGAGATGGATCATGATGATTGGCAAGAGGCCAAGTGGTAACATGTAAAGTTGGCTTTGAAAAAATAAGAGTGACAATATAACACCCGATAATGATATATATGTTGTTTACTTGTGTTTTAGTTTACATGTTACATAACTTGGTTGAATCTTGCAATCCACTTAAAATGTATTAATTAATGGCAAATGGAACCTTTTATGTAGTTTGTCCTGTCCATAGATCCATCATCGTCAGTATTTAGGTGATGGTGAAACAGGTTCTCCTGTGGGTTAACCTGGAACGCATATTGTTGAATATGTGAGGTTTCTCCTAGCCAAAATTAGGAGCATCATAGTGAAACTACGGTTGTGGACTCAAGATGTGTATAAGAGCATGGTGATTAGGCCCATGGCTCAGTGTGAAGGAGCATGAATGCATTCATGGCTTAGGATCACGGTGAATAGGCTCGTGGCTCATGATGAAAAGGGCAGCCTGCGGGACTGACCCTGTGGCTGAGGCTACTTAAGAAAGAGACTGTGGTCCTTCTTGTTAATTGTTGTGCACTGACCACAAAGAGGTGAGGTCATGGAGTCCGGCTCTCCCAATGAGCTTGTATGGCACCGGTTTTGGGCTTCGCAGCCGAAGGTTGGATTTGAGCGGGACGACTCACTTCTACAGGGTATAATAACTTGTAATCCATCCATATAGAATATATTGCTTAAGGAAAAACATAGAACATTGATTGAGGCTTTGCTTGTGTAGATGATCCAGTTATATCTTACAGTTATATGAACATTCTTTATATCTTGTGATAAGATCTTATAAAGCTTATCTTATCAATCATGTTCCATACAGAATGCCTGGTTATATGCCTCCTAATAGTTTGGTAAGAATGTTAATAAAGTTAGCTTTGCTCAATATGTTGCTCCTATAATCTGCTTATACCAGTTATCTGTGATCATTATAAAGTTGGTAGAGGGTTATATTTCTCACTGGGACTGTGTGTCTCACCCCGTTGGTTAATAACCCTTTTTAGGTGGACGAGCCTGGCGAGATGAAGATCATGTGGCTATGGATGATATGCAGAGGTATCATACCCGGTGAGATAGATAGTGTCTAGCAGTAGAGTCCTATGTGTCGTCCCTGTACACTCAGGTCTTCGGGAGAGATTTTTGATGTTTCTTGTATAATGATCGATGTATGGTTTTCGGTGTGTATCTTGATGTAAAGCAGCATGACAAACAATTATTTCATGTAAAGAGATGATGGGAAATTATGTTGTAGCACCCTGAAAAGATGTTATGAAATGTAAAGTGTTGGTTCAGATTTAATATGCTTCATCTTGTGGTGCTTATTGTAAATCCGTTTAAATTTCCCGTGATTTTCGACAATCTGCTGGTTTGCATGTAATTGTGTTTTGTTGTGGATGAGGTGTTACGGTTCTTGCAGGACGACATGAGTTCTAGTTGGTCTGTGTAGACTAATCGAGAGGAAGGAGTCTTTTGGTTGTTGCTAGGAGGGCAACATCAACTCACAGTCTATGGCGAGATCTGAGGAGCCGCTGCAGTAGTTTTCTGAGTCTGATGTTTGTGGAGGAGCAGTCGGACGAGTCTCAGTGCATCTAGAAGCTGCACAGCCACCGTCCAAGAAAGAGTACACATCTACATCGATGAGGATTGTCACTGGACTTGCTCCAGGACCATATATATCTTCGTGAAATCATCCTTCCCATTGTATAGTTATTGACGCGATTTGTTGATTAATGGGAAATATGTCAGTAAATTTTTTATTTATAGTTCTTATCTAATGTCATATTTCCCTACATCTAACTCCTCCTAGATATTGTATGGAACTTATTTCAACTTAGTAATGGTCAGTTGGAGCATGCGTGGTATACCTCATCTCCTCAGGGCATAATAAAAGACATGACACAACCACATAGTATATTTTTCTTAGGGTCAAATGTGAATCACAATGGTTGAACCATTTGCCTTGTCTTTGTACTAATTTCTTGAATTATAATGTGATAAGAGAAATCAACTGTTATACATGATCTTCATATTCTTTCTTATAATATTAATTGTTCTATTGCTCAATGGTAACTGCCTAGTTTGCTTAATATGATTTATCTGTTGGGTACATATCGTTCAGTTGAATCTGGTCAACATGTATAGGATGTTATCTACTTGTGCTTTTAATAGACGTTGGCGGAGAGTTATATCTCTCATTGGGACGAATGGTCTCACCTCGTAGGTTTCCACATCTTTTTGGTAGTCGAGCACGAGGAGGTAGAGATCGTGTTGTTGAGGTTGAACAGCAAGATGAGTAGTAGTTGAGTCAAGGTGGGATGAGCTACTTGTGTTTCGTAGTAGAGTCCTATGTGTCATCCATGTACTCTTAGGTCCTCAAGGGAGTTTTTTTTGTAGATGTTGTATATCAAGATGACATTTTTTTTGTATATCAAGACGACATTTTGACTTCATGCCTATGTTGTTTAGATATGACATGTATGTATATGTGACAAGTTATTATATGTACAGGTTGTGGCCAGTGAGTCAGCAAACAACGTTATGTAATAATCTTTTGGCAAGTGATATATATATATAATATATATATATATATATATATATATATATATATATATATATATATATATATATATATATATATATATGGGTACATCATTAATACCCGCACACCCTTCCTGTCATTTTTTTGAATTTTTTTCTGTAATTGTAGATGAGCATTTTATCTAGCTAACCAAAAAATTTGATCCAAAAATAATATCATTTGCCCCACCAAAATAAAAAAATACATCCATATATTTACTGACTGTATATTTTCTACACAGTTTGGTCTTAGAGTTACTTTTGTGTACCATATAGTTATACTTTTGATCTTTAGAGTCACTTTTGTATACCGTATAGTTACACTTTTGGATATGAATTGTGTACCCTAGTACATGTAGCTTGCATGTACCTGCCTTCATTTACGATGATTGTAAAATTAAATTGCACTATTAAACCTTATGGATGTGGTGTATACCACTTAGATAAGATGTGTATAAAAAATCACCAACATCTTATATTCGTAGATCATCCAATGATATATCTATACTACTATAAAAAGAGGGAGTTTGATGCTACGCTCTCCTTGATTCACTCTCTTCTCTCCTTTTTTCAAAAAATTTTGCTCCTACAAATATTTATTCTCACACTCTCCTATTAACTTTTATTATCTTTAATTCTGTATTTCTCTCTTTATCCCACGAAAACGGTTCCTTGATTCTCTGCTTTCAAACAACCAACACAAATATCTTTTACTGTAGGGACCCTTTTACGGACGAGTCCTCTCCCCGCACATTTCCAACAAATTTTATTTGTCACGTGCATGTGCACGTGTGCACGCACAAGTATATATATATATATAATATATATATATATATATATATATATATATATATATATATATATATATAGGGAGGTGATCTAGTGAGGACCGTCAATTGGTGCAGACGGTGCGGACTGCTGAAAACGTCTGTGCATTCCCGCAAAGATATCTGCATATTTCACGTGTGAGACCAATTAATGGTAATTAATATATGGAACACTCTTCCCGTTCCAATCTTTATAAAAAGTCCTATACAAAACTATTGAGATCTTGTACTTGCTGTAAGTAAACTCGTAAATGATGTGCACATCTTTTACAAACTAATCGTCTTAATACATTATCTGCCCATCTTCGTACGTGATCTTTTCTTCATCCACCATAATTGTCGACGCCCTTTTTAATGTCTGTGATTATTTTTGCTGCTTCATAGTTTATACATCTTACCCACCAGAAATTCCACTGTATCATCATTCTAAAGTGAGCGGACGTATCGATCGTGTGATGGATTTATATGCAATTCAGGACCTCTTATTCCTTGCATCGTATATTCTTATTTGGTTAGGTTTTCACATGAGCTAGAACATTAAACCGTTCCTGAAACGCCTTAAATAGATCCACACCATGATAACGAGTCCTTTGCAAGCAAATCTGTTGTGTAGCTCAGAATTTCAACTTTTGTTCAGAGCCATGGTAGAATTCCCATTAGTCGTTCTGCAAGCTTACTAGAGCCAAAGTTCAAAAATCATGTCCACTTTTCTATATAGATACATGAACAATCTGTTGGTATATGTATGCCCGTAGAGCTATCCCAAGCGATTGCATGGAGTCGGATATTAATTAATCAATTAATGCGATTATTTGGTTAATTAATGAATTCCGAAATATTCTAATTAATCCACGAGCGTTTTAATTAACGCAACGTTTCTGTTTACCGATGAGTTTAGGAAACCCTACTTCTCTTCTTATCCTATTTAAAGGAGGATAGACGGCTGATATCTATATAAAGATATAGAGAGACGCTTTTAGGTTACGCTCACGTACGTAAACCTAGCCGTCGCCGTCCTTAGGAGAGAAAGGAGAGCAACGCGCCGCTAGCACGCCGCCGCAGAGACACGCTCCTTCCCGCCGGCTTGAGAAGCGCGACGTGGAGTTCCATCCATCCGCGTGGACAAAGTAGAGACGCAGACGCCTTGACGCCTGCGTTCGGAGGACGTCGACGACCATCTGTACGTGCTGCGAGCAACATACGCCACTGCCGCAAAGGAGCATCGCCGGATCAACCTGCGATATCGAACGGGAGAGAAGATCCGTCCGTGTTTGACAAGCAGCGTTGCACCGTCGTGCAGCGGGATATCGCCGGACTTGCTCCGCGATAAGGTATATCCCGCAAACCTATTTCCGAATACGTTGTTATCGACGAGATCCTGTTACGGGTTGCGTGGATTTATCGCTTCCTCCGCGCATGTTTTCTCCACAAAACCCAACAGTGGTATCAGAGCAACGTCGATCTACGGCGTATTTGGATTCGTTTCGATATGATCGAATCGCTGTATACTGTTTTATGTTGCATACGATGCGAATTAAACCTGTTAATGTGCAAATCTAAACCTAATTCCACATACGCCGCAGGCTATTGTTTTTGACGTTTTGGACGGGGTCGACTGTGGAAAATAGTGATTTTCCTAAGTGCACGGAAGTAAAATTCTGTAGACCCTGCATTAGGTTTAGATTTGCATCTAATGCCCCTGTGTACCCCGCATTGTCTGCGTGGGAGTCAAAATTCATTTAATGGGGAATGTCCCGCATTAAAAGTACTGCAATTTTAATATGTATATACGTATATGTAGATATACCTATGATAGCATACACGTCGCCTTTAAAATCTGTTTTATGTGGTGAGTGCATGCACGGTTATGGCCTAGTATCCCCTTTTGTGAATGTTGTGAATGGATGTGGATGTTGATCTTGTGGATATGGTTGTTTGTGAATGTTATGGATGTATAATCGTTGCATATGGATCCTTTGTATAATGTATTCGGCTTGCATGCCGAGCCTCATCTCTTATTTCAAAGTGTAATTAATTCTTTCTCTTTATATTTGTAATCATATGATGTAATAAAGATAGGATTAGTTTTAGTCTTTGTAATCTTGATGTAAGGAGGCCACTTGAAGATCCAACTCCAAGGAGTGTCCATGGAGAAGCACCATGAAGATCTAATTCTAAGAAGCAACCTGAAGATCCCACTCCAAGGAGCGTCCATGGAGAAGCAACAAGAAGATCCCATTCCAAGAAGCAACTTGACATTCCAACCTCACGAAGCATCCATGAAGTTGTTCATTGTAATGTTGATCATTACAGGCTTACAGGTTGTTTTCACAGGTGTTGCATGAGATGCATAAGACCATAGGTGGACCGTAATCCTTTGTTGCTCCAAAGAATTACAATAGTATGGCCATAACCGATGTATTTGTGATTGCATGTCTATCGTTTATGGTTGTGGATATAGTAGTATATGATACGTACTATAAGTATGTGGTGTTTGGATATATATATATGTATTAATAAAATCCCTCAATTAATAATATTAAGTTTTAGTTGCCTTCCATAAAGCAACACACATGAAAAGCTTGATCGACTATGTGTGGGCACGCCTCCGCGTGGTACACTGTCTATCTCGTGGAAGTGTGATGGTGGGTGTGTGGGTCTGCCTCCGCAGGGTGCACACTCATCGTGTTGGCTTATGGGTTGGACTTAACTAGGGAACCTTGATAGGATCAAGTACCTAGAGGCACACAGATGCATCATGGCAAGGAGTTGTGTATGATCATCTATCCAAGAGTTGCATATGATGCAATTGGCAAAAGTTGCCTACCTTAGTATTTGGTCTTTGACGCCAGCGTTGGCTGGGCATTGATCCAATTATTTTGGGTCTTGGCTCACTAGAAGGTTGTGCGTTGCAATCTTCCGAGTTGATAGTGAGGGCTATCAATTTGAATAAAATAGTGGGAGCGTAATTAATTAAAGGCCTAATTAATCTCGTTTATCAAATCTTTACAAGTCAAAATGTTTTGGACTAAATGCAAATTTTTTCTTTTGTAGCAATCAAATGGCAAACAACACTCACACGTTCTCGTTGCGATCGGTCCTTGAGAAGGACAAACTTACCGGAACCAACTTTCAAAACTGGTTTAGGACGTTGAGAATTGTTCTCACACATGAGCGTAAGCTCTATGTCCTTGAAACACCAGAGCCAGAGGAGCCCGCCGTAAATGCGCCCAAGGCTGAAAAGGATGCTTACAAGAAGCACCTTGATGATGCCGTGGATGTCAAGTGCCTAATGTTGTGCTCAATGAACTATGAGTTGCAAGAGCAACATGAGAACATGAATGTCATGGAGATGGTAACACATCTCAAGAACATGTATCAACATCAAGCAAGACAGGAGAGATATGATGTCTCAAAGGCGTTGTTCAAAAGCAAGATGAAAGAGGGAGACTCAGTTGGCACCCATATACTCACCTTGATTGGGTACGTGGAAAACCTATCCAAGCTGGGATTTCCCCTAGGTCAAGAGTTGGCCACTGATGTGATTCTACAATCGTTGCCTGAATCATATAATCATTTTGTCATGAACTACAACATGAACAATTTTGACAAGCCGTTGTCAGAATTGTTGGGCATGTTGAGGACAGCCGAAGCACAGATGAAGAAAGACAAGCCCAAGTCTGTGATGATGATCAGCAAGACAAAGGGAAAGTCAAAAGGCAAAGGCAAGGCTAAGAAAAGTTCTAAAGCCGGGAAGAAGCCAAAGTCATCCGCGCTCAAAGCTAAAGGTGGGATCTCCAAAGAAGGCAGTTGTCACCATTGTCACCAGCCTGGACATTGGAAAAGAAACTGTCCTCTCTACCTGGAGGAACTAAGGAAGAAGAAGCAGGGGATAGAGATCTCCACTTCAGGTATATACGTTATTGAGATAAACTTAAATACTTCTTCATCATGGGTACTGGATACCGGATGTGGATCTCACATATGTTCTAATATGCAGGATCTGATAAGAAGTAAGCCTTTACGAAAGGGCCAAGTCGAGCTGCGGGTCGCTAATGGAGCAAGAGTTGCTGCCACCACAGTTGGAGTTATTAGTTTATCTTTGCCTACGGGCCTTGTAATAGAATTAGAGAATTGCTATTATGTACCTGCCATTAATAGAAATATTATTTCTATATCTTGTATGGACAAGAGTGGATTTGAATTTCACATTAAGAATGGAATTATTTCTATTTCTAAATATGAGATCTTTTATGGCAATGCCCCTATGTCTTATGGCATCTACTTGTTAGAACTTGAGACTAGCATATATAACGTAAATACTAAAAGGCTAAAACTTGACAGCTCAAACAAAACATTCTTATGGCATTGTCGTCTTGGGCACATAAACGAGAAGCGCATATCTAGACTCCATAAGGATGGTTATCTAGACTCTTTTGATTTTGAATCATTAGAGACATGCGAGGCATGTTTATTAGGGAAGATGACCAAGACTCCTTTCACTGGACACAGTGAGAGAGCCAGTGATCTGCTAGGGCTCATACATACTGATGTATGTGGACCTTTTAGATCAAATGCTAGAGGAGGCTATCAATACTTCATTACCTTCACTGATGACCTCAGTAGGTATGGCTATGTATATCTTATGAAACACAAGTCAGAAACTCTTGAAATGTTCAAGACTTTCATGAATGAAGTGGAGAAGCAACTTGGTAAGAGTATTAAAGCACTCCGTTCAGATCGAGGTGGTGAATACTTAAGCCAAGAGTTTGAGGACCTTCTGAGAGACCGTGGTATTGTATCACAATGGACTCCACCTGGTACACCACAACATAATGGTGTGTCAGAAAGAAGGAATCGTACATTATTAGACATGGTACGATCAATGATGAGTTCAGCCGAACTTCCAATATCGTTCTGGGGATATGCTCTTGAAACTGCAGCGTTTACACTTAACCGTGTACCTTCCAAATCGGTTCAAAAGACACCATATGAGATATGGAATGGGAATCGTCCCAATTTGTCTATGTTAAAGATTTGGGGATGTGAAGCTTATGTTAGGAAACAATTTCCTGAAAAGCTTGGACCCAAATCGGAAAAATGCTATTTTGTTGGATACCCCAAGGAAACTCGGGGATACTACTTCTACACACCAACTGACAACAAAGTGTTTGTTGCTAGGACTGCTGTATTTCTTGAAAAGGAATTTATTTCCAAAGGAATTAGTGGGAGGAATGTAGAGTTCGAAGAAGTTCGAGACCAACAAGAAAGCAGAGAACCTGAGGAGGTACATAAGGAACATGATGACTCACAAGTTGTTGTGGAATTTCAAGTTCCAAATGTAACACAGGAACCTCGTAGGTCTAGTAGGACACGAATTGAGCCTGAGAGATTTGGATTTCTCGTAACTCAAGACAGTGACGAATTAGGCATAGCAGATGAGCCAACTTCCTATCTAGAAGCTACTAAGGGACCAGAATCTGAGAAATGGCTCGAAGCCATGAGATCTGAGATGGAATCCATGTACACCAACAAGGTATGGACCTTGGTGGATCCACCCGAAGGGGTAAGACCCATAGGGTGCAAGTGGGTCTTCAAGAAGAAGACTGACATGGATGGAAATGTTCAAACCTATAAAGGTAGATTGGTTGCGAAAGGATTCCGTCAAATTCAAGGTGTTGATTATGACGAGACCTTCTCACCAGTTGCCATGGTTAAATCCATCAGGATCATGCTTGCCATTGCAGCTTATCATGACTATGAGATTTGGCAGATGGATGTTAAAACAGCATTCCTTAATGGGAATTTACTCGAGGATGTGTACATGACACAACCTGAGGGTTTTATCGATCCAAAGGAAGCCAATAAAGTATGTAAGCTACAAAGGTCAATCTATGGATTGAAGCAAGCATCTCGGAGTTGGAATCTACGTTTTGATGAAGTAGTCAAAAAGTTTGGCTTTAGTCAAAATGAAGATGAACCTTGTGTTTACAAAAAGGTTAGTGGGAGCACAGTCGTATTTCTCATATTGTATGTGGATGACATACTATTGATGGGAAATGACATCCCTACTCTTCAGACAGTAAAAGGTTGGCTAGGGAAGACTTTCTCTATGAAGGATTTAGGTGAAGCATCCTATATACTAGGGATCAAGATCTATAGAGATAGATCTAGAAGGCTTCTAGGCCTAAGCCAGAGCACATACATTGACAAGGTGCTAAAGAGGTTTAGCATGGAGGGTTCTAAGAGAGGTAACTTGCCCATGTCCCATGGGGTTACAATCTCTAAATCCCAATGTCCTAGTTCATGTGATGAACGGGCACGCATGAGTAAGATTCCATATGCATCAGCAATTGGATCTATCATGTACGCGGTGTTATGTACTCGTCCTGATGTATCGTATGCTTTGAGCATGACGAGCCGGTATCAGTCAGATCCAGGTGAATGTCACTGGACAGCTGTAAAGAACATCCTAAAGTACTTGAGAAGGACTAAGGATCAATTCTTGGTATACGGTGGTGAGGAAGAGCTCGTTGTAAAGGGTTACACCGATGCTAGCTTCCAAACTGACAAAGATGACTACAGATCGCAATCTGGATTTGTGTTTTGCCTGAACAACGGAGCTGTGAGCTGGAAGAGTTCCAAGCAAGAGACGGTTGTGGATTCTACAACAGAGGCCGAATATATTGCCGCATCTAATGCTGCAAAGGAAGCTGTGTGGATCAAGAAGTTCATTTCTGAACTTGGAGTGGTTCCAAGCGCTGGTGATGCAATTGAGTTGTTTTGCGACAACAATGGAGCAATTGCACAAGCTAAAGAACCAAGATCGCACCAACGTTCCAAACATATTCTACGGCGGTTCCATCTCATACGAGAGATCGTACAACGAGGAGATGTGAAAATTTGCAGAGTACCTACAGAAAGCAATGTGGCTGACCCGCTCACAAAAGCACTTTCACAACAGAAACATGACGGGCATGTTCGATCACTTGGATTGCGATTCATGGGTGATTGGGTATAAGTGCAAGTGGGAATCTGTTGGTATGTATGCCCATAGAGACTATCATTCGATGATTGTAATGGGATACTATGTAAACGATTTGTAATACTATATTGATCATATCAATAAAGGCAAGTTTCCAATCTATATGTTTGTGTTTTATATTGTGAGATGACCATAAAACTTATAGATGTCTATAGAATAATATACTCAATGACATATGTCTTCGGGTTGATGACCTGAACAGTGAGATCATATGTATGCTAGGAGTATGTATTCTTGTTTTGTCCCTAATCGGTTGTTATTGTGGAAATATCCATAGACATCAATAACACATAAGATTAGAATGTATGTTGGTTGATGGAAGAATCTCATTATCCATGATATGCAGATATCAAACCAAATACATAGATACTTGTTAGAGAACAGTGTATCGGATAGACCCACCTTGAGAGTGACACATGGATACCATGATTGGTAGTTAGAGTCACATCTCATAATGATGGTGGTGATTGTGGTTCTTAGACCTGAAGTCACTACACTTATCACATGACGTTCGGTGTACTTTGACATCATCTATCGTGGTCCTGAATAAGGATTGCTATAAAGATGGTGCTTGGGTGCACTGTGACACATGGGGATGACTGTGAGTGATGTAGATGGAATTTGTCCTTCCTACGGGAGTTTGATATTCCGGCCACTTGATAAGCGAGACTGAGAAATGCATGGCCATGCTGATGTGAGTCAATATGTGATATTGAGCTTACATATATCTCAGACAGTCTGCTCTAGTTCATGGAACATGGATTGAACATTGAAGAGGATAACAATTCCATGACTTGAGTTCAATCCGGATATCAACGACAAAGGAACTGTACAATCACTGTAACACCAGTCATGAATGATAGGTCAAGTTGTTCTCCAACTTCTCCAATTACTTGGGTAGCAATGAAGTCTTGCTAGATACCAATCATTGCTTGTGAAATCATAATATGATTATGGATATCACTGCCAACGTAATTTGGAGCCTACCGGGTCACACGCACAGGATGTGTTGGAATAGGAGTATAATTGTGGATTTGATTGAAATTGCTTCGAATCACATTGATTACTAAAATGTTTATGTAATCGATTAGAATAATATTGGAGTGACTGGCTCTAAGTGCAAGTGGGAGTCTGTTGGTATATGTATGCCCGTAGAGCTATCCCAAGCGATTGCATGGAGTCGGATATTAATTAATCAATTAATGCGATTATTTGGTTAATTAATGAATTCCGAAATATTCTAATTAATCCACGAGCGTTTTAATTAACGCAACGTTTCTGTTTACCGATGGGTTTAGGAAACCCTACTTCTCTTCTTATCCTATTTAAAGGAGGATAGACGGCTGATATCTATATAAAGATATAGAGAGACACTTTTAGGTTACGCTCACGTACGTAAACCTAGCCGTCGCCGTCCTTAGGAGAGAAAGGAGAGCAACGCGCCGCTAGCACGCCGCCGCAGAGACACGCTCCTTCCCGCCGGCTTGAGAAGCGCGACGTGGAGTTCCATCCATCCGCGTGGACAAAGTAGAGACGCAGACGCCTTGACGCCTGCGTTCGGAGGACGTCGACGACCATCTGTACGTGCTGCGAGCAACATACGCCACTGCCGCAAAGGAGCATCGCCGGATCAACCTGCGATATCGAACGGGAGAGAAGATCCGTCCGTGTTTGACAAGCAGCGTTGCACCGTCGTGCAGCGGGATATCGCCGGACTTGCTCCGCGATAAGGTATATCCCGCAAACCTATTTCCGAATACGCTGTTATCGACGAGATCCTGTTACGGGTTGCGTGGATTTATCGCTTCCGCCGCGCATGTTTTCTCCACAAAACCCAACACAATCTGCCGGGATAAATTACAGACTCCTTTCTTCTTCAATTATTCTGTAGAATAATGCCTTGAACAGATTAAACTGGTCTGACGATATATTAACTTAGCAAATCCTACTTGTACCTTCGTTAAGGATAAGTACATTATTCCTTAGAACATTTCTTTTGAAATTCATGCAAATCCAACTTCCATGTGTATTACTTCAATTCCTGTATATTTGTACATCTTAGAACTTAAGCCATCGTAAATTTGAATCAGAATGACATGTAGGACGCAGTTTGCTTGGCGCCGACGACGTGTGATAGAAGAAACAACTCGTGCCAATATCCCATTGCAGGTAGTCTACTTGCTCTCACTATTTCACGTCCTCCACACAAGGGAGTCAAATCATTCTCGAACTTCTGAAAGAATAATGGCTGTGTGCTATGTTTTGACCAATCGTTTGCAGTAAATTTGTCACTGTCGTGAATTTGTCAAAATGCCTTCATCTTAAGCGGCTAAATGCACGCATCTTATGCTTAAATATATGAGCTCCAGCCTCCAGTCTTGACGAACATGCAGTTCACGTTAAGAAAACATAACTCATAATAAGGTGATTAAGGACAAGAAGTCGATACGGCTTACCTTAGAGGAAGGAAAGGAAACTGATATAGGGAAGTATAGAGAATTCAAGAATGTGTACTCGAATTTTTTCAGTAAGGAATTGGGGTGGTTCAACATGTTGGGTTCCAAACTAGGGACAAGTAACTTGGTTGTAAAGTTGGTATTATTCGGTGTGTGCACGATCCACCGAAACTCAAGCAATAGGTTATACTCCCATAGAGTGAGTATATGCGGGACTTTTTCGATAGATTTACTTAAACACATGAAGTATGCAGATAACTTTGCGGGAATGCACAGACGTTTTCAGCAGTCCGCACCAATTGATGGTCCGCACTAGATCACCACCCTATATATATATATATATATATATATATATATATATATATATATATATATATATATATATATATATATATATATACTAGTGAACGCACACGTGCACATGCACACGACATATAAAATTTATTAGAAATGTGCGGGGAGATGACTCGTCCGTGAAAAGGTCCCTACGGTAAAAAAATATTTGTGTTGGTTATTTGAAAGGAGAGAATCAAGGAATCGTTTCTGTGTGATGGAGAAAAAATACAGAATTAAAGATAATAAAAGTTAATAAAAGAGTGAGAATAAATATTTATAGGAGCAAAATAAAAAAAAAGAAGAGAAGAGAGTGAATCAAAGAAAGCGCAACATCAAATTTGCTCTTTTTATAGTAGTATAGATAAGAATGAGATGGTATTTGTTGCCCAGGACGACCCGTGAGGAGAAGCACGGTGACATTATTTGTAATTACGGTAACTAATAATCTTATTTGTTTGCGGATGGTGCCGAATTGACAACGAGATCTTCTACTTGCAGAATTCGAACAACAAAGCATCGTTACAAACGAGGAGAGTAGCCGGGATGACGGCGCCGCAACAACAAAAGTACATCGGAGTTGCCCTTGTTGAGATTTCATTGCTGTGGTACTTGACGGTTGACGTCCCTGGCAAAGCCGAGATGACGGGCCGAGGTGGCTGGGCAGGACAAAGTCTACTGACAACTCTGGAAGGGCTTCAATTCATCATCATCTGCGTGAGTCTCCGTTTCGTAAGCGCCGCCTGGAATTGTCTTCCGCTGCGTGAAGTATATTTCCAGGTCGTCAGCTACTGTGCAGAGTATGTTTTCCGGTTGTCTGCGGCTGAGCCAATTTCGCCCTCCCTTATTTTTTATTCTAACACATCCACTTTGTCTTCTGCCTCTGCCGCACCATCATTTTGTGCCTTGCTGCCAGTTTCCTCGGCGGCCTCGCCTCCTTGGGGCTAACGAATTCCCAGGCAATCTACACGACAGTGGTTCCTTGTACCCACGCCCTCTACGGTTGGACTCAGCCTATTAAAATTGGAGCTAAGCTACACATAGGCACTTTTAGACACGGTGACCCACCCGGTTTATTGGTAAAAGGCAAAAATTAACCCCAGCTCCTTCCGCCGCTTTTCTATCCCGCTTTGTACAAGTCCCGTAATATTTTCCCATTTCCCGGTTCTAAGTGAGACGAAAATAATCCATCTCTCCCGCTCACGCAACGACTGCCGCTTCCGCTCCCGCAAAGTGGTTCTCGGGTCCAGGTTTCCGGCAAGCTACAGCAGCGCCTCCGCTCTCGCTCCTGCAAGGTGGTTCTCTTCTCTGGCGCAGCAGCGCCTCCTCTCCCTAGGTCCAGCAAGCGGCGCTGATCCCGTAGGAGTATTGTACTTCTCCCTAGCCCTGCTCCAACAGCTTTGTGCTCCAGCAGCAACTGCGCTGATCGGGTCTCACCAGGTACTCTATTTACACTAAATACTTCAGCCGCTGTGATACTTTCGACATGCATCCCCCGATGTTAGGGCACATATCACCTAATCAGGAGAGAACTTCCGACATACATCTCCTCGAGTACAGTACTAGAGCACATATCACCTAAATAGGTGAGACATTGAAGGTAAAGTACTTACATGTGTACTGAGTTGTGAGCAAAGAATGATGGCATATGGGTCAGGAAGTACTGTATCAGTTGATGGCATATGCATGTCTTATTGATATTGCATTGCATAATGTTGTACTATGTTGAAAATAGTACTTATGTTTGATTATATCATTCAAATAGGTTTAGGTACTGTACTTATAAATGGACTGCACGAGTTACTAATGTCTGGTTGAGTTTAGTGTTTAAATTTTGTTACTGACATTAGAAGAATAAGTGGGTACTGTACTTAATATTGAATTGTAAAATGACTTAATGTTTTGCTAGATACTGTACTTTTTTATCATACTGAAATGATAGTCATAGTATGTTCTGGTCACAGGAGTTATGGTTGATACTGAAATGAAAAAAATAATTGGGTACTGTACTTAATATGTAATTGTGATTAATGTGTTGTTGGTTACAATACCTATTGGGTATTAATTGTAATTGTGATTAATTGTAATTATTGATACGATAATAAAAATAAAAGTACTGTACATATTGATGAATTTTATATGACGTTAATGGTTTATGAAAGTACTGTACTTGGTCTTATGTACCATGTTCTTCTTGAGACTAACACTTGGTTTATGAAAGTACTGTACTTGGTCTTATGTATCTCAGGACTTATGGTTGATATTGAAATGAAAAAGACAATTGGGTACTGTACTTATTATGAAAAAAATAAATGGGTACTGAACTGAAAGAAATAATTGGGTACTGTACTTAATATGTAATTGTGATTAATATCTTGTTGGTTACCATACCTATGCTTCGCAAGGGCTGAACTTGTTTGTTATGGTAAAGGATTGTTAGTACTGTACTTATTTATTAATTGTATATGACGCTAATGGTTTATGAAAGTACTGTACTTATTAATGTCTTATTGGTTAACACACTGTATTGTACTTTTGTGTATATAAGTGATACTTTGCTGAGTACTGTACTTATAAGTGATGTACCATGATCTTTTTGAGACTAATAATTGTATCTAAAGAATCGAATTGCAGACTAAGACGGTGAGTAGTGTCCTGACGATTCAGACATTCTTTATTTCCGACATGCCCAATATTTTTTTGTAATTTGTATGTACTGTACTTTAGTGTATATAAGTCATACTTTGTTGAGTACTGTACTTCTTGGTATGATTAAAAAATATTATGTCAATTATTTGCAATACTCATGTAGGAATAAGTACTGTACTTACATTCATATAAAAGATTTGAAATGCACTTAGAAAATAGATTTAGCTGATTTATCCAGCAACGTCAGTGTAAAAAGACAAATATGGAAGTGTAATTGTGTACTGTACTTAATATGTAAGTGTAATTGTGATTAATGTGTAAGTTATATTGTGTACTGTACTTATGATTGGTACTAAAATGGAAAAAAAAACAATTGGGTATTGTATTTATTATATAAGTGTAATTGTGATTAAAGTCTTGTTTATTACCATACTTATGCTTCGCGAGGGCTGAACTTATTAGTTGAATTGAATTGTATAATACATTAATGGTTTTGTGCATACTTGTGCATAATTTCTTTTTGAAAGTAATACTTGTATGTTTTAAAAAATTACGTATGATTTAGTGTAATAATTATGTCTTTTTGTGAGTACTGTACTTATTCTCATGTATGGGGTAGTTCATAAATTGAAATCAAGAATAAGGGTATTCATATTGTACTTTTTCTTATGTTGAATTACGTGATATATAATATATCAGTACAGTACTTTTATAGAAGCTTGCTTATGAAGTGTATGTTTTTGTTTATAAGATGGAGAACGATCGTGGCTTTCAATACAGGTGTAGTTTCAGGAAATTGCAGGCACAGACCACAAAAAGAAGTTTTTGGAGGTTTTTTGGGTCATACTGAAATGATAGTCATATTATGTACTGTATTTAGGTATTCGATGTTCTATTCACAGAACTTATGGTTGATAATAAAATGAAAAAAATAATTGCGTATTGTACTTAAGATGAAAAAAACAATTGGGTACTGAAATGATAAAAACAATTGGCTACTGTACTTAATATGTAATTGTGATTAATGTCTTGTTGGTTACAATACCTATTGGGTACTAATTGTAATTGTGATTAATTGTAATTACTGATGCGATAATAAAAATAAAAGTAATGTACTTATTGATGAATTGTATATGACGTTAATGGTTTATGAAATTACTGTACTTGGTCTTATGTACCATGTTCTTTTTTAGACTAACACTTGTATCTCAATAATCAAATTTAGGTATTCGATGTTCTAGTCACACGACTTATGGTTGATACTGAAATGAAAAAACCAATTAGGTACTGTACTTAATATGAAAAAAACAATTGGGTACTGAAATGAAAGAAACAATTAGGTACTGTACTTAATATGTAATTGTGATTATGTCTTGTTGATTAAATACAAGGGCTGAACTTGTTAGTGATGGTAAAGTACTTCGAGGTGTTACTAATGGATTGTTGAGTAACATAATTAGGTTTATTACTGATGCGATAATAAAAATAAAAGTACTGTACTTATTGATGAATTGTATATGACGTTAATGGTTTATGAAAGTGCTGTACTTATTAATGTCTTGTTGGTTAACATACTGTATTGTACTTTCGTGTATATAAGTGATACTTTGCTGAGTACTGTACTTGGTCTGATGTACCATGTTCTTTTTGAGACGAATACTTGTATTAGTCATGTACTTAGTGTAATAATTATGTCTTTTTTGTAAGTACTATACTTATTCTCATGTATGGGGTATTTCAGAAATTGAAATCAAGAATAAGGGTGTTCGTACTGTACTTTTTCTTATGTTGAATTACGTGATAAATAATATATCAGTACAATACTTTTGTAGAAGCTGGCTTATGAAGTGTATGTTTTTGTTTATAAGATGGAGAACGAGTGTGGCTTTCAATCCAGGTGTAGTTTCAGGAAATTCAAGAAGGTTTGCGAAATAGCAGGCACAGAGCACAAAAAAAAGTTTAAGAAAACTGTTTTTGGTGGTTTTTTGGACATGAAGTGTCCAAAGGGTTTAGATCTTGGATTAATAGAAGATTTAGTGCGGTGTTATGATGTGGAATTAAATGGATTTGTGCTTGGAAATGTGGTGGTTAAGCTAAAGACTGAGCACGTGTCAGATATCTTTGGCTTAATTTCTGAGGATAAGTCCACTACATATCAAACAATTATGAAATATGTACTGTACTTGGTATACTACTGTGTGTGATTAGATTTAATAAAATAAATTTATTAATTACTAAACAGGTGAAGAGGTCGTGTTAGACTCAACCGACAAGTTTGCTGGTAAGAACTCTGTCGTCAGAGCGGAGTACTTTGGGGTGGATCCCAAAGTGAAAGATGCAATGGAGACATTGCAAATGTTAAAGAAGAAAAATGATGAGAAAAGCCTCAATGATTTTGTGAAATCTGGATTTTGGTTCTACTGGCTGATTTTTTGTTTCCTTATGGGAGTTTTGCGATATGCAGAATATTTTTTGATATAGTAGATAATTTGCAGTCCATGGATAAGTATAATTGGCCAGAAGCCATCACACAATTCCTGCAAAATGGACTTGTTGATGTAGTTGCAACAGCAAGGGGTACCTCAAAGGTTGCAGCGTGGTGTTAATGGTAAATTTTTACGTACTGTATGTATTTATATAATTTTGTACTGTGATTAGTACAGTACTTGCAGTTAGTACAATACTTGAGTATGATGTTAGTACTATGTTTCTTCGATGATGATTGTGTTAATATTGCTTGGAATTACTTTTCAGGCATGGTTCTGAGAGTGTCAGACTATACTTCCTCCTGAGGACAACGATGCGTTTCCATTTATTAATAAATGGAATTATGATAGTAAGTTGAGTGTGTTCTTGCATAAGAGAAAAATGAGTGTGCTGAATTTCAGCACGGAGTACATTCGGAAAGATTGGATGCAGAAAAAAGCAAGGGTAAGAGAAAAGTTGATGAGGGAAGCAACGCGAGTAAGTTGGGAGAATTACAAGAGGAGTTGGAAACATTGAAAGCAGATAAGAAGAGGTTGAAGAAGGATATGAAGAGATGCATTAAGAAATACAAGAAAGAGGTGAAACTTCTAGGGGTTGAGATAGATGACCTGAGGAAAGAAATAAATGTTGTGAAAGTTGATTATGAGAGGTCAAAGAATGCATTAAATTTTATGCGTGAAGAACTACGGATGCATGGTATTGCTGATCCGACACTTACGTTGGATGGTGATGCACATGTGAGAAAATTGTTACAGTACTATACTTAATATTATAATTGTCAATAACCTGTAGTAATTAACAATTCTGGCTCTTTTCAGGATGTTGCGGATGAAAATGTTGTATGTCGTGATAAGCAACTGGCGGTGCAAGCTAGTGAATCATCTTTTGATGATTTTGTGACTGATCCGCGGAAGCATCAAATCGAGGGTAATCATGATGAAGCATCGTCGGATTTTGTTGCGGATGCCGTGCGAGATGTCATTACAAGCGTAAGATCAATTGCAATATTACATTCCATTAAAAGTGTCGAGTACAGTACTTAATATTTGAATTGGTACAATACATTACATAATTTACAAGTTCATTTGTACAATACTTTACAAAATCATTTGTACATTACCTTATAAGATCATTTATACAGTTACTTTTTAATTTTTTGCAGTTGAAGGACAATAAGAACGAGAAAGGAGTAATGGTGAGAATGGCATTTTTTCACGGGTGTGTTCATTTTTAGTTGACTAATATGTGTTTTTTTTACCAGAAACTAAACAAACTGCTGAAGAAGGGAGCAATGCCGAAAAAAAAGAAACTCAAGATTATTATTAAGGATAAGGGAAAAGGTGTAGCAGTAAGTGAGCCAGTCCATGAAAGAGTAGATGATAGTGCTGCTGAGGAACAAATCGTTGTCGATGAGGTGATTTAAGTGCAGTGCGTGATAGTTATTTTAACTATCAAATTTTTTGTCTGTATTACGCATCGTGGTAATATCACCCATATTTGGTTCTTGCTATGTTGTTAGGTAACCATTGCCAAAAAAGATGTGGCAGTTGAAACTGAAATTCAACAAAAGGAAGTAAGTTCATACATGTTACCCATTTATTGTACATTACTTGAATAATATGTGGTACTCTTACTGTACTGTATGAAACTTTATAATATTTGGATGAGATTGTCAATGAGATTGGTGGTGATACTGGTGAAGGTGAATATGTAATGCAAGTTGAACAAGCTTTGGTTGGTGAAGACAATATTGTCATAGGGGTAGATGAGGTACAGGACTTAGGAATTTGTATATATACATGATTAAAATATTTTTAGTACTGTACTTATGGTTATTTGTATTATATACTGTAGTTGATATAAACATTTTTTTGTTAAATTTTAGACTCAAAATTTGTCAATATCATGTGCTGTGTCGAATGATAAAGTAGAAGAAAAAGATAATGATGGTGACACAACTGAAGTTGTGGATCTGCAAAAATCTAATGATAAAGTTCAGAGTGCTGTTGATGAACAAAATAATAGCGATAAAGTATTGTACTTTACATGCTTTTAAGTACTGTACTTTAAATACTTTTAAATTGCATGAATAAAAGATTATACAAAATTATCTAACGTTTATTTTCTGTTATGTTAGGGTAAAGATGATGAAATGGAAATGGTAAATACAACTCCAGATGGGGCAGATGTTGGCATTTCTAGTGCAAATCAAGAAGTAAGTTATTGTATACATACAGACAGTACTAACATATAATTGTTTTTTATATTCCTACGTACAATACTAATGTATCATTGATTTTTATATTCCTACACCTGCGTATAGTACTAATGTATTGTTGATTTGTATAAAAGATTATACGAAATTATCTAACATTTATTTTCTGTTATGTTAGGATAAAGATGATGAAATGGAAATGGTAAATACAGCTCCAGATGTGACAGATGTTGGCATTTCTAGTGCAAATCAAGAAGTAAGTTATTGTATACATACAGACAGTACTAACATACACTTGTTTTTTGTATTCCTACGTACAATACTAATGTATCATTGATTTTTATATTCCTACGTACAATACTAATATACAGTTGTTTATTAGCTTCCTACGTACAATTGTAATGTAAAGTTGTTTGATCTTATTTAAAGGAGACATAAGTTGGATTTATCCTTGACAAAGAAATTGAACTATATATGCATCCCAAAAAATGCCGGAAGGTTCGGCGGAACTTGGAGAATCTTCAACAACAAGACTCCATTATGAATTTGATGATTTAATGAATAGAGATGGGCATGTATTTGTATCTTCGCTGTAGAAATTGAATTGTTTGTTAAGATAAATAATTTATGGACGTTATTTACTCAATAAACAACAATGGATTGATGCATTGATTGACCACATGGAGAAATTTGAGAAGAAAATGAACAAAATATTAAGTATAGACCACAGACAAGAAAGGCTAAAATGTTGGAAGAAGCTTCAAAAGGTCCGTTCAAAAAAATGCGGGAGTTTGATAACACCGCTATTCAGTTTTTGTCTAAAGAAGAAAAACAAACACTGATAAAGGTATATACATTGATGTACACTTTGTTCATCGTGGTGGTTTTTTTTTAATCTATGAATAATACTTTAATGAATATGGTATGTTTTTTATTAGTTTTTAATTATGTAATCTATTTGCAGCTAACTTGTCAAGGGAGTGATGAAGATACAGTTGTTTTCAGATCTCCACATGCAATAATTGTGTGTAATGATCTGAAAGAACTGGTCAAAGTAGGAGGGATGGTCACGAATCAGGTAGACATACACATTGACTAATTTTATAAGTTATGTACACATCTACATACATATTGTGCTTTACTAAGCACGTACTGTACGTTGATAAATACTGTCCGTTATTTAATATACCATATTCTCACTACTACAGAAATGGCTTATAAAGTCACTTTTCAAGGTGTCGGTTGTTTACAAAAACCGACACCTAATGTCTACAGTGTCGGTTGATAACATAAACCGACATCCAATCTGCTTAGGGAGCCCAAACACGGGTACCACTTTTAATAGGTGTTGGTTAATTAATAAATAACCGACACCTAAACTCAACCGCCAAACTCAAAATTCCAGCGAAAAAATTGGCTCCAAAATTTTACATATGACGTCGGTTCATAACTAAATAACCGACACTATTAATTAACCGACACTTAGTATAGGTGTCGGTGCATAACTAAATAACCGACACTATAGATTTATGTGTCAGTTTTTTTAAATAACCGACACTTATTGTCAACTTAATAGCTCACCAGCCCGACCGATTCTTCCCCTTTCCCTGTTTCATTCCCGATTGCAGCTAGTTAGCTCCGGCAATTTTTGCTCGCCCCCGCTGCTCCGCCGCCGCCGCTCCCTGCCATCCGTGCCGCCGTCGCCACTCGGTGCTGCCGCCGCTCGGTGCTGCCTCCAGCTAAAGCTTCCGCTCAGTGCCGTCGCCGCTCGGTGCTACCGCCACTCTGCTCCGCCAGCAAGGTAACCCTTTTCTCCTCCGCCTTGCTTTTCCCTGACGGCCACCACTTTCACCCAATCCCCAGCGGCAGCACCAACATCCACACCGCCATCCGCCTCCCCAATTCCAGCAGCCACTCCCGCACCAGCCACCACCACCCCACCCCAACCGCCTCTACCCTAGCCCCAACCCCAACCATCGCGGCATCGCTGGACCTTCCTCCGCCCTTCTTCTTCCTCTACCTCACCCTAGCAGTGCCCGACCTATAGAGCAGCGCCGACGGCCAGAAGTAGCAGCTGCAGCTGTAGCGACGCCGTCCAGGAGTAGCTGGGAATGACCAACACTACCAAATGCCGCCCTTAACTCCGACTAAGAGCCCTAAACTTGATTCCGCGGCCCCCTCAGCCACGAGCAACACCTAGCTGCGTTTCTAGCTGAGCCCTTTCCACCTGTGCATGAAGCAGGTCTGAACCAAGGGCAGTTCTGCCCGGGAAACACCACGAAAATCACAGCCTTGAGTTCGGACTTTAGGCCCAGACCCGAATCTACTTATTTGTATTTTTCATCTACTTATTTGTGCCTCATGCTATTATGAATTAAGTGTATATTTACTTCATAATTGAATGTTTAAGTAAGTTATAGATATATTGATGATGAACTGTAATGCACACATGTGACATGCTTGGAATGTAAATGAGGAACTGTAATGCACACATGTTTAACTTGTTTCATTGTTGAGTATATTGAGAATCCTAATCACCCTTCTTTTTCTTAATGATGAACTGTAATGCACACATGTGACATGCTTGGAATGTAAATGATGAACTTTTCCCTAAATTGCCAATCATGCTTTTAAAGACATCAATAATCACCCTAACTTGAAGAACTAGGATTTTAGGTATAAGAATGACAACACATTATTTGTTGGCCTAGAAACCCATCCAAGATTTACTCATTAGGAGTAAATCTTGGATAGTCCCCGGTTTGGGACTGTTCTTGAACACCTAATCTCACTTAGGATGTAAGTGTATAATGTGTATTGGGTTTTCAAGAAAATTTCGGTAGCATTTCCCCGTTTGTTCTCTAAGTACATATGTACTTGGAGAATAGCGGGGAAATGCTGCCGAAATTTTCTCGAAAACCCAATACACATTATACACTTACTAGTGAGATTAGGTGTTCAAGAATGGGATAGGTGGTACACATTTATTATATATAAGAATGACATCACATGTATTTGTTGGCCTAATCTTGTCCTAATATATACTTGTTTTTCTCTTTGATCATAGAATGGATACTTTACAATTTGAATTACTTTACAATGTGAATGTGAACTATTTGAATTACTTTACAATGTGAGCTTTACACTTTGAATTACTTTACAATGTGAACTTTACAATTTGAATTACTTTACAATGTGAGCTTTACACTTTGAATTACTACTTTACAATGTGAACTTTATAATTTGAATGTGAATTTGCAGATGTCTGACCATTCTCCTGATGACCGTGCTGATGACTACCGTGAGGGTGAGGACATCAATGCGCCGCCTCACAATGTAATTTTTAAAAATATATCATATATTTATATCTATATGTCCATTTATAGTTATATCTTGTAAATATGAATTATTTTGTCAAATTTTAGGTTGATGATGCATAGGTACCAGCTGAAGTACTTGAGGCACTTGATCAACAACACCAAAAAGTTGACAAGAGAAGGGGCATCACTATGATGAAGAAGTTAATTTCGCAAAAGGGCAATGGACCCAAACTTGTTGTGGATTTTGATAATGCAGGAAATGCATGTGGTGTGAATCGCAATTCATTTATTTCATATCTTGGGTTTGTTACTCGTAGACATTGCGGTTGTCGCTTAGATTCTTGGCATAAAGTTTCTAAGGAGAAGAAATATTTAATATGGAGGGATTTATGCGTGAGTTATTATTAATTTGCAATTCTATTTTGTAGATTACTAAATTTTTGGATACTAGTTAATAGCAATTCTATTTTGCAGAGTATATTTGAATTGGATGAAAAGCTACATCGTAAATGCGTGATGCAACGCTGTGGGAGAGTCCTAAGGAACTATAGGACAAATCTCACCAGAGAATACATAAAAGAAGCCAACAAGAGGAAGAAGACAGCCACTGAACAGTGGAACTTCCTGGACAAAGAAGAATGGGACACGTTTGTCGCTTCAAGACAAACTGATGAATTCAAGGTATTAGGCGTCGATCTCATTAATTAATATATGTTGTATTCACTTATTCAAGATTAACATTTAGTGTTACTAACCAAATCATTAATTTGTATACTAACTAGGCCCTCAGTGAGGCACAAAGATCAAGGCGTGCACTGAATGTGCATGACCACACAATGGGTCCAAAGGGGTATGCAGGCGTTCGCCAAAGACTACAGGCTGAGGCTACTGCTGCTCAGTCTACTGCTACTCAGGAGTCCTCTACCATAGGTAGCACACCTCTGCCTCGCCATGATGTCTGGATAGATGGGAGGCAAAATAAGAAGGGATAAATACCTAAGGCCACAACTGATGAGGCGGCTGCAAAAATGGTAAAATACAACTCTTACAGCAATCATTCGAATATTGATTATTTGTGTTGTTTACTTAAGTACAAATTTTTGTTTTGGCGATTAGCGGGAGATGCACGAGCTGAGGAAACAAGGAAAGTTCACCCCTGAGGGAACAAAGGATGAATTGACAGTTGCTCTGGGTAACCCAGAGCATCCTGGACGTATTAGGGCTACAGGCGCTGGTGTGGGCATCAAATCTTTTTTTGGGTCATCCCAGCGCAAACATGTCCCAAAAGTGGGACTTTCACAAGAAGAGGTAACATATTCTTTCTTTATAATGTTACTGTAAAAGAGAATTCAAAAATTAGAATTTGACGTTTCTTTTATCCATGTATAGGTGGATAAGCTATTTGAGAGGAAACTCGAAGAAAAACTCGAAGAAGCAATGAAAAAGTGGCAGGCATCTCAGACTGCCACTTACCAGACAATACCTACTGCAGACTCTACTCCTACTCCTATTGCAGAGGTTGGGAGTAATCCTGTAGAACCACCACCTAGCACATCCACTGTAAGTATTTTTATGACATAGTAACTAGTTTTTTAATTCAAGATGATACGTTTATATGAAATTGTAGTCGTTTAAGAAAAAGATGATATGTATATATGTATATAACATTCTTTACACAAAAATTTGTAGGGGTTGAAGCCATGCCGTCTAAAAAGTAAAGAATATGTCGTGGCAGAGGCGTCGGCTTACCCATCCCTACCAGGGGAAACGTGTCACGGGTCTCCAGTACCAGTTGGTTGGATTTGGGTGAGCCCGATACATATATTCCCCCAGTGGATGGATCTTCCACTACCATATGCCCACCCCGATTGTGAAACGCTTAGTGAGGCAGTAGGCGGAGTGATATTGTGGGAAAAAGCGTATGTCTTCTTTACTGAAAAGGTGCGGTAAATTTACATTACGTTCAATTGTTAGTGTGTGTATATGCTGGCAGTTGATCTAAAATTATATATATATATATATATATATATACAGGTTAAAAAGAAGACACCTACAACATCTAGGCCTCCACCTCCACCTCCTGCATTACCTAGTTGGGTTCCACAGGACCTACCTGTCCCGTTAGGTCCTAACTGTTGGGGTATGGCAGTATGGTTAGGGGAACATGATATAAACTCCCCTATAACTGTTTCTTCTGATTCAGATTCTACAGGTCAGTCATACGAAACAAAACTATTTATACAAGATATTTTGGAGTTGTTTCGATATGATTGGCTAAATACATATGTGATAGAGCTATGGATAAGGTGAAATATTCTTTATACATCCATATACCTTGTGTATGATCTGGTGATCTGGTTTCTTATTTATTAATGCATGCATAATTAATACATATTTTGCAGCTACTTAGACAACATATGTGCATATTTTGGATTCGAACATGTAGGGTTTTTGATTCCATCCTTGATTAGTCTAGTAGCTAAAGACCCTACATCAGTTCAACAATACTGCTGTGAGGCTTTTTCAATTTTTGCTGTAAAAAAGAAGACGGTGATAATGGCTCCATTCAATGTAGAGTAAGTTTACTTTGCTTATTATAATTTGGACTTAAGAAAATTATATTTTATTGTAGATTTTGAGTTATTAATTTTTAACTTTTTTTCCTCTAGGGGTAGGAGAGTTATTGGTTATTGCCCCCGAGACGTTCACTGTGTATTATATAGATCCTAAGGGGGGTAAATTGAATACAAGATTTGGACACATAATGAAAATGGCAATATTTCGGTGAGAAATATTTCATTTTTCATATCCGTTAACATATGTTATTACATTACTATTTAATTGCAATGTTCTGTGTTACATTAACATGTAGGGGTTTTGAAGAGTACAAAAAGGCTGGAGGAAAGGTCCCCACGAAAAAGAACTAGCCAATAATTTGGAAGAACGTGAACGTAAGTTCCCGACTGCAATATATGTATATATTATTTATGTGAACAATGCTTAATTAGTTGTATTTGTTAATATTTTGTATGTTTGAATTTATAGTGTGCTACACAAGACAACAGATGGGCATGTGGATACTATGTCATGCGATGTATGCACATGATTATCAAACATGCCGCACTGGATATCGAATGTATTGCTCAGGTATTATATAGTCTCATTATATAATATGATCGAAATATATCATTCTTATTTATAGCTCATTAATTATATATATACATCATTCTCTTTACAGGTGTTTAAAGCTAACCCCATTACAGGAAAGGACTTACCAAATGTTAATGCTCCCTATACGATGGGAGAATTAAATGAAGTAATCGAAGAATGGGCAACGGCCATACAATTAGTGGGGGCTTTAAAATATAATTGGGATCCTGAGCGAATAATGACTAAATAATGATACTTTGTAAATGAATTTCTGAATTATAATATATGTGTGAATGTTTCTACATGTCTGGATGTTTCTACATGTGTCTGAGTGAAAATGAATGAAAGTGTTCGTTGCTATATGAATGTTTCTACATGTGTGAATGTGAATGAATGGAACTACAGATTGCTAGCATGTGTGAATGTTTATAAATGTGTGAATGAATGGAACTCTTTTATTGTTAATTTTGCAGGTTTGCGGCATGTTGTCGGCTGATATCAATGGATGTCGTAAAACCTGCAGTTCATAACTGAACTGAACATGTTTCTCATCCTGCGACCAGCCACAGCAGGTCTGCAGACTGACAGGGGAAAAAAAACAATAGGCGTCGGTTATTTGTAAATAACCGACACATAATGATATAGTGTCGGTTTTCCTATAATAAACCGACGTCTATTCCTTAACAACACGGCCGTGCTGGACAGCACGGCCGTGGCCAAGATGGCGCGGGTTTGGGTGTCGGTTATTCGTAAAAAACTGACACATAATGTTCTAATGTCGGTTATTTGTAACAACCGACGTCTATTTCCTAATATATGGCGTCGGTTATTTGTAAATAACCGACATTGATAATGGCCAAGCTGGCGCCCTTTCTGTGGCGCGAAAGTTTTGGGCGTCGGTTTCTTATCTAATAACCGACGCCTATTGTCCCCTGATGGCGCGCTTCTGATGGCGCGCGAAGAGTTTGGGCATCGGTTTTGGAACCAACGCCTAATGGGTGGACTTTTAGTGTCGCCCACATAGGTGTCGCTTATAAACCGACACTAAAGGCTTTAAATAACCGACACTAAAGGTAGGTTCTGTAGTAGTGTCTTCTAGGTGATGGAAGCTGTTATGCAGTTAAAAAGGTGCATGTATGAGAAGATGAATTGTGACGATTATTTCATTTTTAATACATCACTGCCACAAGCCATAAGAGATCAAAATAATGGTGGAATGTTTAAATATTTGATTTCAAAAATTGACAAGATTAAAAATGCCAAGGTTTTGTTGTTGCCTATATTGACTGGCGATCAGTGGCATCTTATTACCGCATCTGCTACCAGTAAGGCTTTCATGCACTATAACAGTTTAGAAACAAGACTTGAGAACAGTGAAGTTGATGACGATGCAAAGTATGTGGTAAGTACTGTACTTTAATATGCAAAGTACTACAATATTGACCGTTTAAAATACAGTTGTATAATATTATAGTTCTGACTTATACAGGGAAATGCAATTAAGTACGCTCTGGTTAAACATGGTGGGATTGCTCACAACTGGGTCATGATCTTTGATAGGTATGCACCACAACAACCACCAGATTCAAATGACTGTGCGTTATATGTTATAAGATGGATCGAGGGAATATTAGAAAATGGATCAGTTCATAGCACCCATCGCGATGATGTCCATCCACTCAGAGGATTTTATGCTTGCAATTGATGAACTCAGAGTTCGCTATTAAGTAGAATTGAATGGCCAATTATGAATTTATTCTGTAAAGTACAATGTTGAGCAATCTATAAGTACTGAATGGTGAACAATTTAGACTCAATTGTATGTTTTTTGTTTCGAATCCATAAAACTGATGTCGTATTCAATCTTGTTATAACAGCAGCTTCAGTTTAGAAGAGATTTTGTGGTTTTATATTGGTGTGTTCCGTGTGATGAAATATTGTTTATGCGTATAATGTATGTGACAATTATGTTAAACTGTCGGTTGAGGTACAATACTTGTGTGTATGACGGTACTGTATATTACTGTTATGATAGAGTAATGGTTGAGGTACAATACTTATGTGTATCTGTTGAGGTGCAGTATATATGCATGTAGCTGAGGTACAATACTTATGTGTATCGGTTGCGGTACTTATGTGAAATCACAAACTATTCAGATTTTATGCATGTAGCTGATGTACAGTATTCACAAATAGTTTGCACGTAACCTATGTACTGCCATAATGTATGATGAGGTACTGTACTCGAAAGTAGTTTGCACATAACTTATGTGCATGTCATTAGCCAATTTAATTAAAATAAATTGAAATATATGAGATAACATAAATACAATTGTATGCAATGACACTTATGAACTCAAAGTTTGCAATAAAAATGATTTAAATGACCAATGGGCAGTAAATTATCAATATTATAATGTTGAACAATGTACACGCGTCAGTTAACTGATGTTTTATTGGATATTGTTATAACGGTAGATTGCTTTTTGAAGCAATATTGTGGATTCTATGTGATAGGGTCTTATGTGGGTACTGCATTCGACTATTAAGCGGAATTGACATGTGAAGTACAATACTTGTGTATATGTGAATTCACGCACAAAACTCAAATTGCAAAGGTACCGTATTTAGTTGTTGTACGCAACTTTGACAAAACGATACGTACAATACTTATGTGTATCTGTTGCGGTACTTATGTGAAATCACAAACTATTCAGATTTTATGCATGTAGCTAATGTACAGTATTCACAAATAGTTTGCACGTAACCTATGTACTGCCATAATGTATGATGAGGTACTGTACTCGAAAGTAGTTTGCACATAACTTATGTGCATGTCATTAGCCAATTTAATTAAAATAAATTGAAATATATGAGATAACATAAATACAATTGTATGCAATGACACTTATGAACTCAAAGTTTGCAATAAAAATGATTTGAATGACCAATGGGCAGTAAATTATCAATATTATAATGTTGAACAATGTACATGCGTCAGTTAACTGATGTTTTATTGGATATTGTTATAACGGTAGATTGCTTTTTGAAGCAATATTGTGGATTCTATGTGATAGGGTCTTATGTGGGTATTGCATTCGACTATTAAGCGGAATTGACATGTGAAGTACAATACTTGTGTGTATGTGAATTCACGCACAAAACTCAAATGGTAAAGGTACTGTATTTAGTTGTTGTACGCAACTTTGACAAAACGATACGTACAGTACTTATGTGTATCTGTTGCGGTACTTATGTGAAATCACAAACTATTCAGATTTTATGCATGTAGCTGATGTACAGTATATACAAATAGTTTGCACGTAACCTATGTACTGCCATAATGTATGATGAGGTACTGTACTCGAAAGTAGTTTGCACATAACTTATGTGCATGTCATTAGCCAATTTAATTAAAATAAATTGAAATATATGAGATAACATAAATGCAATTGTATGCAATGACACTTATGAACTCGAAGTTTGTAATAAAAATGATTTGAATGACCAATGGGCAGTAAATTATCAATATTATAATGTTAAACAATGTACACGCGTCAGTTAACTGATGTTTTATTGGATATTGTTATAACGGTAGATTGCTTTTTGAAGCAATATTGTGGATTCTATGTGATAGGGTCTTATGTGGGTACTGCATTCGACTATTAAGCGGAATTGACATGTGAAGTACAATACTTGTGTGCATGTGAATTCAAATTGTAAAGGTACTGTATTTAATTGTTGTACGCAACTTAATTTGACAAAACACACCAATGATATGTACAGTAAAGATTTTATACAACTCCCCTCTGTTATGCAAACGTATAAGTACTGCACATATCATAGTCAGAATTCATTCAATTAGTGTTCAATCTTCAGTTGAGTCACACAACCATAAAGGGATTCAATCTTTAGTTGAGTCACATAACTATAAAGGGATTCAATTCGGATGTGTCGAGTGTTCTAGCATTTTGTATAATTATACGTACAATACACAATTTCTATGTGATAGGGTCTTATGTGGGTACTTCATTCGACTATTAAGTGGAATTGACATGTGAAGTACAATACTTGTGTGTATGTGAATTCACACACAAAACTCAAATTGTAAAGGTACTGCATTTAGTTGTTGTATGCAACTTTGACAAAACTCAAATTAAAATGGAAGTGTGGGTATAAGAGGGACCTAAACTTTGACAAAACTCAAAAAAAAAAACTATACAGCATATTGATTGTCAAAATGATTTGTGTTTGCATAATAGACGTACTGTACTTGGTTGTTGATCGATACTTTGAAGTTGGTGTGTTTGAAGATGCTTTGTATATGAAAGAGTGTATGCAGGGTATATGTATAGTGAAATCACAAATTATTCATATTATATGCATGAAGCTGAGGTACTGTACTCGAAAGTAGTTTGCAAATAACCTATGTACTGCCATAATGTATGCTGAGGTACTGTACTCGAAAGTAGTTTGCACATAACCTATGTGCATGTCTCTAGCCAAATTAATTAAAACAGTTTGTAATATGTGAGAAAACATAAATACATACTCAAAGAATGATAAAGTAATTCCTAATACATTTCAGCCTCTAGGTGAACAATTATTGAACCACCCATTATGAAATCTATCGAACAATTGTGTATTTGTTGTCATAGTAGGATTGGATATATTAGGAGGTCGAACTTCTTCCGTAGTCGGTGAAGTGTAAGGAGACTCATTGAGATCTTGAACAAGTGTATTTGGACACGCTTCAAATGGGTCTGGCACTTCAATGTTAATTGGATCTTGATCTAAATGTGTAGTGATGTTGTCTGTACGTACTGTGCCCAAATCTTTATTGATGTCGGTATTTGCCTTCTTTTTGGGTGTCTTTTTTTTGATGCCGCTAGCTCTCTCTTTGATTTCTTTCGAGAACTTGAAGGTTGTCCAACACGAATAGCTATAGCAGGATCTTGTATAGCTGGTGTGTTTTCCTGATACAAAAACATATACATTAAAAAGCTAAATGTAAAAGTACTGTACGTGGAAAGTACTGTACGTGGCTTGCAAATGTTAAATGTATGTACATACAGTACATGTCTTACTATTGTGACATGACCTTTCTCTTTCAATATACTGTTTACTCTTTGATATGCATCTGCTAGCTCTCGTTTGACATGATCATAATATTCGACAGATGATCTTTCTAAATTAACAAATCCCCCACATATACTTAAAATGTGCTCTGCACGTTGCTCAGGCTCCTCACCAATACTAGCAAGAATGGTGTGATTAGAGTTGTAATCACGATATATATCTTTCCGCCATCTATCCAAAATATATTGTTGAGGGATCTTTTCCAGTTTCAAATGTCTACTAATGATGCACAAAATATGACTGCATAAAACACCCTTTGACTCAAGGCATAAACATGAACAATTGATCATGGTCTCATGACTAACGTACTGTACGTGAAACTTCTTCATAATTGATTTGCATTCTTCTACATTTATCATCACATCTTTGTGTTCTGTAACATCAAATGACGACTGAATAGAATCCCCATATATGAGTTTGGACTCGCAAAACATCATTCCTTCAAGTTCATTTTGGAATTTTCTAAATAAATTAATAGTATATGTTTCAGTGTACTGTGCTTCGATCTTAGAAGCTGTTCTAAGGTGGGGTTTTTTGTGGGCGCATTCAAAGTCTGCTAGTTTCTCTTTTTCATATTTAGATTTAAGGGCAAAATTATATTGAGAAACAAATTGTTTTAGTGATGTGCGTGAATTCACATATCCATAAAAAAATGCATTCATAGATTCACTTCTTTGTGTAGTTGACATATCGGCCCATAAATAATTATCAACATAGATAGGCACCCAAAGCTGTTTGAGCTCGTAAATGCTAGAAAGCCAGCTCTGTTCTTTCTTACTAGCAAGCTGCATAGCACTCTTCCAGATGTTCTCAAACTCAGTTACAGAAGTACTCTCATAAACAACCTCTTTAACTATTTTTGAAACGACTGAGTTCTTTCCCAATTTCTCTGGAAGTTTTTTCATAATATGCCACATACAGAGACGGTGACGAAAATTGGGGAAAGCAGTTTTAACAACGTTCATAATATGTTGTGCCTGATCAGTCACAATCTCCTTAGGTTCGACACCACCTGAAATTACAACTAATGGAATAACATATTACGTTTGGGGAAGTACTATACATGAAATATTCGAGTAATGTACGTGATACGAAGTATTTGTTTACTTACCCATACATTCCAGCCATGTTTTGAATAACCATACATAATTCTCTGTGGTCTCCTCACACAATAATACACATCCCAGTAAAATAGAATGACCATGATGATTAATGCCGACAAAGGGAGAAAATGGCATTTTGTATCTATGGTCAAGTAAGTTGTGTCGAATGTGATAACATCGTTAAAATATCTGTATGCATGCCTAGATCTTGAGTCCACCCAAAAAATGTTCCATAAAATGCCAAGATCATCTATATCAAGTACATAGAAGAAATCATTGTTTTGTTTTTGCATTGCAATGAAATATTTTTGAATTGCTTGAGCATCGCCTTTGCCAAGGCGGAGATATCTAGACGTTGCAGCATAGTTCATCAAATCCTTTTGCGTAAATGGAAGATTGTCAAAAGATCCAACTTCAACAACAAAACTAGACATAGATTTGGTTGGTTGGATACCTGTAGAATTTGAAGAGTTACTAATATACACAAAGTGCAGTAAATGGATTATTTGATAACAGTATAGTACAATTCTGTTATGTAATGTGCTTTAATAAGTACTGTACGTGGACATGTCAGAACTACTTAATAAGAGGTACTGTACGGGTGTGTATTCAACTTACTAATGTACTGTACGTGAAGTATTTATATACTAATAGTTGGATGTACGATGCATTAAATTACAAGTAATTGAAAGTACTTATTTACCAGCACTGTCGTTTAATTCTATGCGTCTTTGTATGTCTTGAGGAATCTTCCTTTTGGATGGTAAAAGTCTTACCAAGCGAGGCTCTAAAAGTTCATGGTTATGATTTTCTATAAAGACAGAAATATAATACTTGCCAATATAATTCCGACGCAGTCTTATACGAGTTAGACAGTTTGTCTTAGCGGTAGGCTTGTATCTGTACAAAGAGTCTTTTTGATCTTTTGGCGGTGGACCTGACTTGGCACAAGAAAATGTCACTCTTTTAACAAAGTTATCACCCGGTTCTTTAGCAGAGTGCGCTGTTATAACACCAAACCCACATTTGTCCGCATAATTGGTGTAAAATTCTCAAGCTTCAATTATAGAGTAGAATGATAAACCAATTTTTGGCTTTAACGTAGCTCTACTTCTTGAGATGCACAGTTATAATGAACTTCATTTGGGCTTGAGTCAATCTGTACGATTTTGTAAATATATCACAAAATAATAATAATAAGAGTTATGTGTATAAGTACTGTACGTAGTATTCAGTTTTTCAACCTGAGGGGCATCGGACACTACAATTTGAAATGGAGTTACACTTTCAATCGGCATACAAGAAGAATTATTGTTGCCTTCTAAATCCATCTGAAATAAATACAAGTTATAATGAATATGGAAATTGTATAAAAATGAATAATTTGTAAAAAAATTTGTATACAATTGCATAAAAAGATATTTTCAAAATAAAAAGAAATGAATGATCTGTAACTATGTTACGTACAATACTTATACAATTACATAAAAGAGTGCGTTGTGAAAATTATGTACTATATGTATCGTTATACAAAATACTGGAACACTCGACAAATCTGAATTGAATCCCTTTATGGTTATGTGACTCAATTGAAGATTCAACAAGATACAAACTAAATGAATGAATCCTGGTTATGATACGTACAATACTTATACAATTGCATAAAAAGAAATTTTCGAAATAAAAAGAAATGAATGATCTATAACTATGTACGTACAGTACTTATACAATTGCATAAAAGAGGGGGTTGTAGAAACTGTGTACTGTACGTATAATTATACAAAATGCTGGAACACTTGACACATCTGAATTGAATCCCTTTATGGTTATGTGACTCAACTGAAGATTGAACAATATATAAACAAATTGAATGAATTCTGACTATGATATGTACAGTACTTATACGTTTGCATAACAGAGGGGAGTTGTATAAAATATGTATTGTACGTATCGTTAGATAAAATATCAGTTTTTCAACCTGAGGGGCATCAGACACTACAACTTGAAATGGGGTTACACTTTCAATCGACATACAAGAAGAATATTTGCTGCCTTCTAAATCCATCTGAAATAAATACAAGTTATAATGAATATGGAAATTGTATAAAAATGAATAATCTGTAAAAAAAATTGTATGCAATTGCATAAAAAGATATTTTTGAAATAAAAAAAAGAATGATCTGTAACTATGTTACGTACAATACTTATACAATTGCATAAAAGAGTGCGTTGTAGAAATTGTGTACTGTATGCATCGTTATACAAAATACTGGAACACTCGACAAATCTGAATTGAATCCCTTTTTATTGTTATGTGACTCAATTGAAGATTCAACAAGATACAAACTAAATGAATGAATCCTGGTTATGATACGTACAGTACTTATACAATTGCATAAAAAGAAATTTTTGAAGTAAAAAGAAATCAATGATTTGTAACTATGTTACGTACAATACTTATACAATTGCATAAAAGAGGAGGTTGTATAAATTGTGTACTGTACGTATAATTATACAAAATGCTGGAACACTCGACACGTCAGAATTGAATCCCTTTATGGTTATGTGACTCAACTGAAGATTGAATCCCTTTATGGTTATGTGACTCAACTGAAGATTGAACACTAATTGAATGAATTCTGACTATGATATGTACAATACTTATACGTTTGCATAACAGAGGGGAGTTGTATAAAATATGTACTGTACGTATCGTTAGATAAAATACTGGAACAATAGACACACCTCTTTATAGTTATGTGACTCAAATGAAGAGTCAACAATATATAAAATAAATGACTGAATTATAACTATGGTACGTACAATATTTATACATTTGGAAGTCATAATGAAGAGAGACGTATATAACATATGGGAGTTGTAGATGTATATGATTTTTGAAATAAAAAGAAATGAATGGGAGATGCAGTTCTATATGATATTTGAAATAAATAGGCATGGAATGAATAGATTGAAACAGGTCGTGCTTAATCACTGTCGGGAAAAACTAATTCAACAATTGTACGTACAATACTTATTCATATCTTTGCTGAAAATGAAAATGGAGTGAATGTTGATGGGAAAAAGGACGTAGATAATATATGGGATTTGCAGTTGTATATGATATTGGTTATAAAAAGGCATTGAATGAATAGATGGAAAGAAGTTGTGATTCCTAATAAAATAACTTACTCAATGTTGGACAGAACTGGTACGTACAGTACTTGTTCGGAGCTGGGAGGAACATGAAAATGGAGGGGAAGCTTGAGGAGATTTGCATCTATATAAGTGATTTGAAATTAAATAGAGAGAATGATTAGAGGGAAATCGAAAGATAGTTGATTTTTATTTGGTGGCGAGATAATTATTTCATGCATCGTTTTTGCATGTAAAAATATGCAGAATCGTTGCTGCAGATATCAATTTAATTCTGAATGCGGCAGCAGAGGCTAATGGGCGTGGTAGTAGGCTGACGCAACAGCTGGTGGGAGCAGGAGTTGGTGAGTCCCGATGACCGGGTAGGTGGCCGGGTATGTGAGATGTTATGGGTAGAATTTTTCTAAAATTGAGTCCCTTTCTATGTAAGCTCAGGCGAGCACCTTACTAGTATAAGCTGATGAGATGTTGGACGGGATCAGTAACCATTGGTCCGGCCCCGCTAACGACATTAATTATTTCAGATTTTGGCCAGTGCCTTGGTCTTGCTGGTTCACAACAGATTTATTAGAGATCGTGGTAGTTGTTGTCCTCCGGCATCCCCGAAGAATGAACAGATCCAGGTCTTGTACATAAGTGATGTGCAGTCTACAAACCTTGTCTCAAAATCTTCTTTCCCAGTCACTTGTGGCCGTGTTGCTCAACTTTGTACGGTGTAGCAACTCAATTCTGCCATCTACCCCCTTTCCACTACTAGTGGCTCTAATTGAATACCTTGTCCCTAATTCATTGCAATATTAATTTCTACTCTCACGTAAAATCAAAGCCATCACAAAAGTCAATTGATATCTTGTTCATAACCTTACATGTGCGTCAGGTGTTTGTACTATTTCCGTGTTAAAATGTTTATACATAGTTACCTAGACTTGTTTATAATGGGTTGATAAGGGAAGGTTTACATAGTCAACGTTTATATTTGGCTGATAACTTAGTAACACTCTAAGTAACACAATAATATAAAAGTAATTGTATGGTATGCAAGTACCCATCCGACATAGAAAGTAACATTAGGACACAAATAGTAACTATATGGTATAAAAAGTAACTATCTGACACTAAAAGTAACACAAGGACACAAAAAGTAACTATATGGTACAAAAAGTAATTATTTGTCACAAAAAGTAACATCATGACATAAAAAGTAACTATCTGCGACAAAAATTAACCTCATGACATAAAAAGTAATTATCTAACACTGAAAGTAACACTAGGACATAGAAAGTAACTATATGGTATAAAAAGTAAGTATCTGACATTAAAAATAATAAGATGAATAGTAAAAAATGTACCATATAGAAAATATTTTTACTCTATAATTTGTGTGATTATTTTTCTACAATTAAATAGTTTCCAACAGCAAATAAGACTCTCCCATCAACATGGGAACTTTTTTATATGGTACCACAACATACGGAAACCGTTACATGGAGATATGGTACCACAACATTTTTGAGGCTATAGTTAAATAGTTTTAGCCCCAACCCAACACCGGAAACCGTACATGTCATTCTCCAACGGGTCGGGGACCTTCACCCTCCATGCTGATGGCACCTTCGTCGTCTCGGACATGACCAACACAACATTGTAATTGTCGACATCATCCAATCAACAGATCATGCAAGCGTGTTCACCAGCTACTCAGCACGACTCCTTGACACGGGCTACATGGTCATGACTAGCAACTCCACCAGCAGACCCATCTGGTAGTTGTTCGACCACCTGATGAACATGTTCCTCCTAGGGATCGAGTCTGGCTGGACGTGACGACGGGGAGTCTCGTGGGACGGAAATCATGGTCAAAGACAATGAACACATCCCCTAGAAGGTTCTTCATCTCGATATATTCTGAAGGGATAACACAGTCATTGATCTGGGAGAAATTTGCAAATGAGACCCTGCGCCAGGTCTAGCAGTCAGAGAAGTGGAAAGGGGTGACATTTACAACGATACAAGAGTTGAAGCCATTCTACCAATACAATTTTAGGTTCAGTCACACAGCCACTGAGAGGGAGCTCTACTTCACCTATACATGCTTCACCAATAACACCTATGTCAGGCTGTAGGTACACAAAGCTTCAACAGCTACTTGCGTTATTCATAATTGGTTGGAGCTCTCTATTTCCATTTCTTCTCAAGCTCCTTGACGATATCATAATGGTTCCATCCAACCTCCTTCCAAAGTTGTCCTAGCAAGCAGTATTGGTATCCAGGTTGCATCCTCAACACCTTCAGGGCTTCAGGATGACCATCCTTTTAGTCCTATCGTATGGGGGAGAAACACAACCTCATAAACCTTCAGCCTCCCAAGAACAGCTGCTCCTTTTTTTTGTTTAATGAGGCATCATTTCTCGAATTGTCCTCCAAAGGATCTTAGCAGGAGCATGAAGATGGATGGGGCTGTGGGAAGGCTTCATGTTCATCCTCTTGTGAAGGAAATTGTGGTACTTTGTGTTCTGGAGGACAAGACCTCCAAAGATGCATATCTCCTCGCATCGCACAACCACGACCTTCTGCTCATTGAGAAGCTCTCGGAAATGATTGAGGCCAGGTAGCCCAGCATGTTGTGGCGAGCATCTGCTACAACCTGGTGAGCGTAGATACCAGAACCTGAAACCATTGCGACGTGCACTGTACTTCCTCCCCTCCCTCTCTTTTTATTTTGCCGTCGTGTCATCTGTCTAGGGTTTAGTTAACAAAGTTGAGTATGCACGAGTTCAGAACAGGGGACAGTTTCACATAGTCCTTAGAGATGGTCATGATGGTTCTGTCATTTAAGATTGCAATGATAGGCACCATGAGCGGTGATAAGTTGAAATCACTTAGTTCCGGTGGGAGGAACCAAGGAGATGGTGATAAAAAAAAGTGCACATAGCGTTGTTCTACATCTGTTGAAAGATGGCCATGTTCGTCAGATTGGTGCTCACCATCAAGCTCAACCCCGACTCCATCACCGTGATGTTAGCCGCACTCTGAGAAGTGTCCTCATGTCGATGTCATCCGTGACGGCGATGTCGATGTCCTTGGCTCTGAGCGCAAGAGAAAGACAGTGACATAAAACGTAATTACATAATATGACTGAAATCACGTCTCACGGGTAGCGTACGTTGAATACCCGTGCGGGCATTGAATAAACAATATATATATATATATATATATATATATATATATATATATATATATATATATATATAAGTGATTTTTGTGGACTCTGATGTGACATGTTACATGAGGTGGATATGTGATATGATTTTAATTTCCTGTGATTTTTGGTAACCTGATTTGATTAGTTTTAATTCTACGTTTTATTTTGAGTAATTTCACTGTGTGACACAGAGCATAACAGATATATTTCTAGTCCATAATATACCGATCTATCTTTTATTCGAATTATTAACTAAATTTGACTAATAGTGATATGAGGTAATTAATATCATTTTTGTAAATGTTGTCCTTAATTTTTAATTGTAGGTAAACCATTTTTTATTATTTATGAAGGATGTCGGGACAATTTGTAAAATGTGATCAAAATTGTTTGTTCCTTATTATCCACGAAAGATACACATCAATTTGTATATTATGTTTACAAACTAGACTTAGTTTCAAGCGAAATATCCTTGAAATCGTCGAGTCTCATAGGTATTTTTCATTTTCATGTATTAAACTTATAAATCTCAGTTGATATCATGTTTTTATACTTCACTTGTTAGGGTTTTTTTAATAGTTGCTATTAGATTATGAAAGTCACACAACATCTACACTGATATTATGCCCACCAGAAGAAAGAAAACATAAAACGAGGTTACAAGATCCAAGAGATGACATATCAGAATAAAGATTGAACGCATCTTCTTGAATTCCTTCACCGCGAGTTGAGCACAACACCTAATCAATGGAAGAATTCCACAATCTTTAAGGCCGTCTATCGAGAAAAGACTGAGTCCACCATATTTAGATGTGTTCAACATGTTACTGTCGAGCCCACTGGATCTGCGGTTGCTGATTTTGACAGGAGTACGCTACTCTGGAAAAGAGGAGCAGCAAATCCATTCTCACCCGACGGCTACATGCGAAGACAAGGAACAACAAAAAGAAATGCCACAGACAACTAGCCACACCAAAAAGGAAACTGGACAAGGTCAAAATACTGGAGAAACCAATACCCAACGACCAACACACAGGGAGCATTGCCAGTCTTAAGCGAGTGAGGCTACCCAGTAACATTCCCACCCGGCACCCATCCGTTACATTGGGAACCGACAAATAGTATGTGGCAGCCGTTTCCCTCATCCAGCAGTTTTTTACAGAATAATTAATTAGAAGTAGAAGTTGAAGTCTTTCTCTCTCCTGGTTTTGACTGATTTTGGCTTTTTAGTACTCCTCTCTCCTCCGGACAATACCACCCCACAAACGCTCTATTACATTACCTTCGGCTGCATCTTTTCTCTGTCGAGCTTTCTCTATCAATGACGCACAATATCATAGTTCAGTCATGTCGCTCTATTTTTGGATGCCCTGGTCAATCGCGCCAGGTGCTGTATTTTGAATGAGTGAGGTTCAATATTGTACTTTTTGACATGTATTATAGTACTACTATATTTGTAAATGCTAATGTATTGCAAAATATATTTTCACTTTAAGGGAGGAATCATCATCATTTATATCAACAATGTATGAATACATGTAAAATGTGTTGTTATATTGTATGTCTCGTATTGTACGTCTTGTACTGTAATGTTATATTGTACTATTGTACTGCAAAATGTGATTATTAGTACATTACTTCTACTATAATGTTTTCATTAGTACTGTACGTCTAGTATTGTACGTCTTGTACTGTACGCAAAATGAGATCAAAGATTACAAATTATAATATTGTGTAAAATAAATTATGTGCAATATAGGGAATACTTTAATGTGTTAGTATTGTATGCCCGAAAAGTTAAGTCAACATTTTG